>QMIH01000965.1:90710-114010 GCA_003987875.1 Clarias batrachus
AAATCATCCGAGTAATGTGTTTCTTTAGCACTGAAATGTGAAACTATACACAGCATGGCCATTGTGCAGGATAAAAATACTGCTGAAAGTAGAATGACTGTTCACTGTCAAAAAAGGATTAGTACAGCAATAGTTAATTCCAGATAGAATGTGATCGTAGAGCTATAGCTATATCTGTGTTGGTAAGATTAGAAGTTTATGGTTCTGTAAAATTAAGATCACAATGAAGCCAGCAGGTGTCGCAGTGGCTCTATCATSTTGATATGTTAACCCATCAGAGTTTGTGTCCATACAACGGAAAGTGTGTTTAATTGACTATTTGCTTGAAAAATATGACATAAATTTGTTAAACAGACATTTTGCAAACATGTGCAGATTCTTTCCAACTGGGTTTAAAGATAAATTTACAAACTGTAGTAAGGTGTGGCAGCATTCCTGTCAAAGAGAGACAGCAAATTCATAGCAATTTTATAGCAATTTCATTATTTACTTCATAGGTTTTTAGCATTTTAAATGATCAAATTGAAATAAAAGAGATCAATACTACAGTATAACAGCTTTTTCTACACAAGATGGAAAATTGTGAACTCTTTAGATCATCATAAAGGAAAGTATGTCTTTTTATTTATTTTTAATGCTCCTTCCTTAGAATTAATTCTGAAATTTCCTTCCAAATATAAAGTAGAAACAATTACTTACATAGTACTTATTTATTGATTAACAAACAACAAAAGTGACAAAGAAACATATTACATAAAAACCCATAGAATACTTTAAAATTACAGAATTACACGTTTTGCCATTTTGTCACATGTTTAACCCGCTGTCATTATGCTGGCAATAATGTCAGTCACTGTGCTTGGTAATAATGTCCATGGTTTGCTGCCACCATCTCATATATCACATCCAAAAACTCTGCTACATGAGCTTCCCTGTGTCTGTTATCCAGTACATGATATCTACCGCCACATTTTTGGATGAGCCATTCCAAGTCGCCATTTCTCTTTATGTGTTGTTGTCCACTTTCACCAAGAGCCTCTGCCCATGTAAACAGAACAACAGTATGCTTCCATGCAGCATCTCCCAGCATGGCCATCGTGTATTCCACTGCTTTCCTATACTGTCCTGTGAAGGTTAAGTAAGCAGGCAGGAGAAGAACAAAGGCGTGAGGGCCAGGTCTGCACAGTGAAACACTGTGAATAAGATCCTTTTGAAAAGTCATATTTATATCTCTGGAACACCTCCATTTTATCCCATGGGGCTCCACAACCAGTAAGGGCTTGCCAGATATGTTTCCTCTCCATGGCTTGCCAACCTCGACATCGTGCCCCAGGATGGTGCGTGTGGCTGTCTGATRAGATGACCAAGCTTCTCCGATGAGCATCAGCTTGAGTTCAGAAAGTTGGTAGACTATGCCTAGAGTCACTTGTCCAGGAGAACCAGCTGATTCGAAGAATTCCTCAATTTCATCCTCTTTAGTAAGACCACCTGCTTCTTGTTTGTTTGCTCCATTCTTGTACTCTTTTATTTTGACATTTAGTGTTATTTTGTCTTCAATCTGGCATGATAATACCTCATTCTCAAGCTCACTGTTTGTGATTTCMGATATTGAAGCCATTTCCAAACTCTGGTCATCCTCTACTGCACTGTTATTTCCATTTTCTCTACCACATGTTCTATTATCAATCCCTATCTCTTGATACATTGTTTCATCGTTCCATGCCTGTGTTATATTGGATGCTGTCTTTTGGTTCCATGGTTGAAAATCAGGACTGGGATTACTGTTGATCATTTTAAGCTCCATGTTGTAAAGATACTTCCCCCACTTTTCCAACTGCTCTGATTTCATCTTCAACATTTGTTTCTCAATGTTCATTTCACGTTTCTGGTTCTCCACTTCACCAGTATGAGTATCTAAATATTTCCTCCTGGATTCAAGTGTTATCTTTAGTTCATTCAACTCCTGTTCTGTTTTCTTGAATGCCTGATCTCTCAACTTAAGATCGAGTTCTTGTTTTTCCATGTTGTGTTCCTTAATTTCCAGTTCTTTATGTAAATTATTTAGGTCTTGTTCCTTACTTGTGACGTTATGCTCTCTAATTCCAAATTCTCTTTCCAGTTTACATAACTCTTGCTGTTTTGTTTCTATAGAACATTTTGTCTCTTCTATAATTTCTTGTTTTTTCTTGATATCATTCATTATCCTGTCATTTTCTTCTTTATTAATTTGTACCTCGCCTTCCCTTTTCTGGACAATTATCTCTCTCTTGTCCAAATATATTTCTGCACTCCTAATATTTTGTTCTCTTTTCTGAAACTCATCCTCTTTCTTAGCAAGTTCTTGCTCCCTCTTTGCTAAGGTACTTCTGAAATCATCTAATTCACTTTGCCATTTTTCAGTCATCGCCTTTTGTTGATTGCTCAAAAGCTGCTGCTGGACTGGCTCAACCTCATGATTTTTGCCCAGTAGCTCCTGGCTTTTTAGTTCGTTATGGACAAGCTCCTGTTCTTTTTTAYGAAGTTCATTTGTCCTCTGTAGCAGATCATATTCCTTATTAGTTAGTTCAGCTTGCCATTTTTCATTATCTAGTTTGCTTTTTTCCACTTCCTGCGCCCTGACTTTACACATCTCCTCAGAATTCAGTAGCTCTTGCTCTAATTTCTTGAATTCTTTTTGTCTGTTATCTAGATTCTCTCTGAGACTCTCCAAGTCTTTCATTTCTTTTTGAAGAGTGTGCTGTTTTGTCAAAACTTCATCCTGCATTGTCATCAGTTCTTGTTCTTTTGCTTCAAGCTGTTGCTTAATGTTTTCAATTTCCTTTTCCTCCTTTTCAGAAAATTCTCTTTGTGCCTTCTCCTTTGTTTCCAGTATCTTCATTGCAGCCTTATAATCCTCATATTTCTTGGCAATTTGATTTTCCTTCATATCTAATTCTTTTTCTCTTTCGTTACATTCTTGCTCTCTTTTTTCAAGCATATCTTTAATACTCCCCAGTTCTTGTTCTCGCATTGCCAACCCATGTTTGATAGTCTCTAATTCATTTTCTAATTGATCAGTTGCAGCTGCCTGGATTTTTTGCTTGCTYAATAACTCATGTTCACGTTCTTCCATTTCCTTATTTGTTTCTAACATATCTTGGTATTTGATCTGAAGGTCATGTTCTCTCTGGACAARCTCCTGTTCTTTTTTATGAAGTTCATTTGACCTCTGAAGCAGATCATATTCTTTATTATTTAGTTCAGCTCGACATTTTTCATTATCTAGTTTGCTGTTTTCCAATTCCTGTGCCTTGACTTTACACTGCTCATCAGAATTCAGTAGCTCTTGTTCTATTTTCTTTAATTCATTTTCTTTGTTATCCAGATTTTCTCTGAGACTCTCCAAGTSTTTCTTTACTTTTTCAAGATTACTTTGTTTAATGAAAATTTCATCCTGCATGGTTGTCAGTTGCTGTTCTTTCTCTTCAAGCTGTTGCTTAATGTTTTTAATTTCCCTTTCCTGCTTTTCAGAAAATTCTCTTTGTGCCTTCTCCTTTGCTTCCAGTATTTTATCTGCAGCCTCATAATCCTCATATTTCTTGGCAATTTGATTTTCCTTCACATCTAATTCTTTTTCTCTTTCGTTACATTCTTGCTCTCTTTTTTCAAGCGTATCTTTAATACTCCTCAGTTCTTGGTATTTGATCAGAAGGTCATGTTCTGAATCAGCTGATCTTTGCATCAGGCTGTATTCCTTGGTAGTTAGTTCTGCTTGCTGTTTTTCAATGTCCTGCTTGTTTTGCTCCAGTGCCTGCATTTTCTTTGATAGGTCTTGAATCTTGGCCTCACATGACTGCTCTGTCTCTAGTAATTGCTGTTCTCTTTTCCYGAATTCCTCATCTCTGATGTCTAGATTCTTTCTGTGACATTCCAACTCCTTTGACAGATCCTGGAGATCATTTTGTTTTATTGCAAGTTCCTCTTCTATTTTTCTCAATCCATTTTCTTTCTCTTGTAACTGCTTCTTAAGCATTTCTCTTTTTAATTCCTGCTTTTCAGACAAATCTCTCTGTTCGTTGCACTTGCTTTCAAGTTCCTTTTCTTTTTGTGCCAGCTCTTTTCCTCTTTGCACTATTTCATTTTCCTTATTTCTAACTTCATCTTCTCTTTTATCCAGCTGCTGTTTTTCATCTCTTAGTTCTTCTTCTCTGCAGTTTATATCCTTATCTCTTTTTTCCAAGCCCTTTTTACTTCTTTCAAGCTCTTTCATATTTTTATCCAAGATTTGTTCTCTTTCACATAGCTCCATCTCTCTATTGTGCAGTCTTTGTTCCCTTTCTGCATCCTTAACATCCATTTCAGCGATCCTTTCTGAAAGCCTCTCCTCATAGTATTTTTTCATGTCTTCAGTTCTCTTCTCCAGATCTTTACCCCTTTCATTCATAACTTCCAGTTCCATTTGCTGCATGTGATTTGTCTGTTTCAACAAATTAATTTCATTTTCCATCTTTTTAAYGTGCTCCTGGTTCAATGCGTCTTTGATTTTTCCCATTTCTTCAGATTGGTTGAGTATATCTTTAATCTCTTTCTCCCTGCTCTCATTTTTCATAATCTGGGCCTGCAGGTCCCTTTTATATTCCTCACATGTTATTTGCAGTCCATCAAAGTCCTGAATGAGTGCTGCATTTTGATTTTTTAGATTCTCCACCTTGATCTGGACTTTGTTAAGCTGCTTTTTAAATTCATCAATTTTGGTTACACTATCTTCATTCTGTTGTTGTAAATGATTAATAGTGTTTTCCTTTACCTCTAAGATCTTCCTTGTGTCATCATCTTTTTTCCTAGCATTCTCCTCATTCAAATGCTTCATTATGTCCATTTCCTCTTTTATTATCACATTTTCTCTTCTCAAGAACTCTTCCATCTCTTTGTATTCATTCTCTAAGTCTTTTATCCTAGAAACATACTCAGCCATTTTCACCTTAGTATCATTTTTTTCATTTTCCATTGTTCTTTGTTTGGTGTCAAACGTTTGTTTCAGGGTTTCAATTTCCTGCTCCTTCTCCAYGTGTTTTTTAACCAAACCACTTATTTCTGCATCTTTCTCCTTCAGCTTGTTCTGAATTTCAATATTTGYGGCCATCTCCTGCTCACTTTGTCTCTGCTTTATAGCTCCAATTTCTGCATCTTTTCCCACAAGTTTATCTACAAGTTGATTGTATTTTGATACAGTATCTTCATGCATTTGTCTCGCAGCTTCAGAAGACTTCACTTGTTCTCTAAAAGCAACCTGCAGGTCTTCCATTTCTGTCGTCATCAGTTCTATCATTTCACTAAGTTTATTCTTTTCTGCTTCCCTCTTTTCACTAATTTCTCTCAATCTTTCCTCTAGCTCCCTTACTTTGTTTTCAGTTATCAATTTAATTTCTTCCATCTCCTTCTGTTTCTCTTCAAGCCTCTTTTCAAGTTCATTTTTCTCTGCTAGCATTTTCTCCTGCTCTTGTTTTTTAATTAAGATATCTCTTTCATAGGATAATTTTGATTCTACCATCATCTTCTGCATCTCTTCAACTCTTCTTTTTAGCTCTTCCCCCTCCTTCTGTTTGTGGTCCAATTGCCCTCTCAGCTCATTCTCAGCATCCTCGTGCCTTTTTKTAAGCTCTTCTTCTCTTTCAATTCTTTCTTGCTCTTTTAACATACTGAAACGTTTAAGATCTATGATATTAACTTGTAGCTCATCTACTTTTTCTTTGAATTCCTCACTCTCTCTTTCTTTTTCTTCTAACTTTATTATAATCTCCCCCCGCTCTCTGTAACCCTGATTGAGAGCTGCAATGACCCTGTTGTTTTCCAAGCCTAACTCATGAATCTCTTTTTCTCTATCCTCTGTTAGCCAAGCCATCCTCTCCTCCAGCTCACTCATGATGCTCTTTCTGTCATCTTCAGTTCGATCCATTCCCTCCCCCTTTTCCTTCCTTTTATTTTCTGGCGATTTGACTTTGTCTTTTCTCCAGTCGAAAAGCCGCCTGATACTTTTCACCTCCCTCTCTCTCATCCTCTTAAGCTCCACCTCTTGACGCTGAAGCTTCTCATTAACTTCTTTTAGCTTCACATTAAACCTTTCATTTTTTTGCTTCCCAAGCTCCTGAATCTCCTGCACAACTGGCGAGAAAGCCTCACATCGATTTGCTGAAACCATTTTTTCAATCTTCTCTAAGAGTGCAGTTACCTGGGTTTTGGAGGCGTCACCTTCCAAGACAGTGCTGCTGATGACATGATATCTGTTGCCACACTTCTCCATCAGCCAATGAAGATCTTTCCCTCCTCCTTGAATATGTTGTTCAATAGTAACCCCTTCTCTCAGCTGATCACCTCTAGTGAACAGCAATATGATATGTCTCCATACTCCTTCTCCAAGTAACTCCAAGTGCTCTCTTACCGCTGTAGCTTTGACCAGGGCATCCACCCTCAGTGTTAACAGAAAGGCATGGGGACCAGGAGGACACAGTGTCAGACTTGTGGAGATCTCTCGTTTTACTTTGTCTGGCGTAATTCCTTCAGGACCACCTTCCCATCCAGGAACATCCACTACAGTTACCAGTCTTCCAGAAATTTCTGCCTGCTGCCTTGAACATTCCTCTGTGGCCTGGCCTGTTTGAAAAAATCCAGTCCCTCTGAGGATGGTGTTCCCAGCAGAGCTTTTCCCTGTCTCTCTTTCTCCAAGGAGGATGAGTCGCAGGTCTGGGAGACGCCGAGAGCCCCTGGAGAACAGGCTCATTTCATCAAGGTCCTCAGGTGGTGAAATATCAGCTGTGTGAGATGATACATCATATAAATACAGGTTTGTTTAGTTTGGTCAAGTATTTAATTAAAATTGCTTAATTGTAACATATGACATACACCAATCAGGAATAACATTATAACTACTGAACAACATTTATCACTAGTTAAAACGGGTAACAGGATTATAGACACCCAAGGCTCACCCATACCTGCGGTGAGCAAAAGCCAACCTGTCTGGTCTGGTCTGGCAGAAAGGCCAATGCATCACAGATCATCAAAATAAGTCAGGTCATGATAGAATACCACCAGAACACCCAGTGCATCAAAGCATGCTGTGGGTCCTATGGCATTATATTCCTTCCACAATTCTGAGCAAAAATAAACTCTCTTCCATGATGAAACTTGTTTTTGTGCACTCGACCTCTCATGCATTTAAATTAGTTTTTACAGACTGAAACTTCCCTTTGAATGTACTCTTTTTCAAACTCATTTTTCTGTGCTTGAATCTGTTGCATGTGTTTAACAGCACTAAACTACAGTTGCTCAAATTGTGGCAGTGTTACACAATGTCATGCAACCAGAGACTAGAAGAGGGTCAATACTGTACCAGCCAATCTGAAATGTCAGGAGGGAACATTCTGACTGCCTTTTTATGATTGGTTTTATTGTTCTACACTTCTGGTTTTGATTTTAGCGTCTAGTATGCTTCATCACAAAATGCTTCATTTTATATGATTATAATTTTGTTTTTAGATGCATAAATACAATTTCATGGTGTTTGTTATGTAGGTTGATATAAAAAACACCCAGTTTAAACTATAGAATGTATTGTCATTTTTTAATTGCAAAATCTTATGTATTTACTTCTAGTATAAGCTACATAAATTTTGCCATATTTTCAGCTTCTGAGAATGAATACACAAGATTTAAACTTATGCAGTATTTCAATAACAATGCCTGTCTTTGTTCCTTACAACAGCTTATATTTTTGTTTTTGTGTTTGTCAGATAATCTTAAATCTGTTTTATTTTAAAATATAATAAAATATAATAAATATGGTGAGCTCTCTTTTTACCGTCTGATCTACACAAGTTTCATGCATATGCTTTTATAATTGGGAAACTACTGTTCTCTATTCTACTTTTAGTTGAATTTAATTTTCATTAAACATTAGCAGGTCATGGACAACGTTACTTATTATACATTGTCCTTATACAAGATGCTAATTCATTACTTTTTTTTTTTCACTTAGCAAATGTCATAAAGTATTGGTGTCAGATTGAATAAAGGCGTGGGGATAAATTGTTAAAGGGTTATTGTTGTTATTTGGCATTCTGCTGCTGGATATTCCCTCATGCACCAGGTTATTATTTTCAGGCAAGACATTCAGATGACAAACAAAAGGTGAGGGCCAGTTGGTGGGGTGCAGCAGAAACAGAGATGGTTGCAWGCAAACATTATAATAMATTCATATGAATATATGAATAAATTTTATATGAATAAAACCTTTGAAAATTCATTTTATAGTTTAAACTGTGTGTTCAATTTCAACCAACTGAACAAACACCATGAAATTTACCTTATGCTGATGAAAATAAAATAATAGCAAAATAAAATAACACATGCAATGATGATGCACACTGACCACGCAAGACAAAACCAGGAGAACAATGGAGGCAGTCAGAAATAGGCACTAAGAATATGCCCTCCTCTAGTCTCTGGTTGGCTGGAATTGTGGAAGAGTTAAAATTCTGCCGAAATTTGATGCTGAGCGCACATGAGAGATATAGTTCACACCAAGATAAAGTTGTTGCACACCAAAAAGAGAGTTTMAGCATAAATGGGTTTGTAGGCATGTGTTGATAGAGATATTTTTTTCTCAGGATTGTGGCAATAATATAACGCTATAAGGACCCAGCAGGAAAAGAGCCCTTGACTGATGACCTGGACTTCGAACTCCCCAGATCCCAGTCTGATTGAGTTCACATGGGATGCACTGGAAAAACAAGTCCGATCCATAGAAGACCCACAACCCACAGTACACAACGGATCTCCTGGTGCCAAATATAGCACACCCACAAATGTCTTCTGGAGTCATGCCCCATGAGGCCAGACCCACCCTAGTGGCATATAGAGAACCCAATATGTAGGTGTTTTTAATGTTATTGGTATTAATGGTGTGGCTGATTGATGCATCAATCCAAAATAAATACAGAAATAATACAATAACATAAAGATTCATGCAAGCTATTTGTCTTTTAAAGCATGTTTTTTCTCTTTAGAGTAATGTTGCTACACACTTGCTTTGTTTGTTTAAAGTTTAAATGTTTTCTGTATATTCACGTAGACAAGATCAGATTGACTCACATGTGAGCACTGCTTTTATGACCGCTTTTTGTGTTTGAGCCTCCATTATTCTTTGTTTCTTTCTTCTCTCTCTTGCTCTCCTTTTCCCTTCCGTCTCAATCCCAAGAAGTAAAGGGTCATATTCATAATGCCTTCCACCTCTTTCCTTTACCATCTCCTCTATTTTTCTTATCAGTTCTTTCACTTGTGCTCCATCTTTGCCACAGCGTTTGTTTTCAAGCACATGGAACCTGTTTCCACATCTTTCGAGAAGCTTCTGAAAGGACTTTCCTGCATTTTGTAACCTCTGTTCTATAGGAACAGAGCCTAGTTCCTCCCCATGTGTAAACAGCAGCATGGTGTGCGGCCAGGCTGCCTCGCCCAAAAGCTCYAGGTGTTCTTCCACCTGCTTGTAGTAATCCTCTGTGACTGAAGCAAAGGACCGCATCACCAGAAGCAAAGCATGGGGTCCAGGTGGACAGACAGTGACACTTCTCATTGTCTCTCTTGTCACCCAGGCAGGGGTGCCATTGCCAGAATAGTACCATTCCCACCCTGGCGTATCCACCACTGTAACACGATGTTTTGCTGTGTCAGCTCGTCGTTTCACACACTCTTCTGTTGGCTTCCCACTCTCAAATCCTCCAGCCACGCCAAGAATGGTGTTCCCGGAAGAACTCTTCCCAGTTCCTTTGCGGCCTAACAGGACCAGGCGCAGCTCGGGGAGAGAAGGGTTATCATGAACAGGGCTCCCTGCTGTCTTTGCTGCAGCCTGCTGTTTGGCTCCTGCTAAAGATAGTGAATAATTAAACAATTATTTTCTGTTGACACTAATTAACAAAAAAAAAAATAATAATTTCCTGCGTAAATATTATTTTACTCATATATAAATTTAGATTTACTGGATAGGCAATTTGCAAGGTCACATCACCTGCTTGATTAATTCATACTAGCAGCAGAATAAAAAAACAGGCCGCCCACACAGTGTCTGTAGTGCTTAAACAATTACTTCCTCTTCCAAAAAACATCACAATCGAATGGGCCCAGTGGGGAGTAGCCCTCAGGTTAGCTGTAGGTCTCTAAGACTACATTTTWAAAGAAGTTTTTAGATTGTTTTCAGAACAAATTTGTCCGGGGTGTCAAAGTGTTTACACCTTTAATGGTTTCTGAAGTGGTTCCAAATAAGGTCTTTAGTTCTGAAGATATTCTGCAGTCTTGTGTGTGCCCACTGTGGAGTTTTCATGTATTCACACTTAAAAATTCCACTTTGAATATTGTAMAMCAGTGGCATCATAGATTTCTTTTCCCAAAAGTTTTTAAGTGCATCCACCACAGCAATCTTTACTAGCTTTTAATACTTAAAYATATCACATCAAAYCCTGTCTGATGCCCCAATGGCTCTTAAATCTATKATATTAAAATCTCTCACTATTATATAGTACATAGAAGGTAGAGTAGAAATGTTTTCAAATTTTCTTCATGTTCCAGATGCTCAGACACACRTCTTCTATGTGCTCATCTTCACATAAAAATGTAGCTTACCAGGACTGGTTGGTTGGGAGCTTTGTGTGTCCATCATYCTGCTGTATTTTCCAGCTTTACGTCTTTGTTTGGATCGACTTAAACATTTGTTTTTACCATCCTTTTAAGTTAATCTTGTTAAAACAGACTGTTCACTTCCGACTAGTGTACGAAAGAGAATGTGGAAACCAGGTCACGTGATTAACCTGTGGTTTCTTTCTGAGTTGCAGTGAAGCACAGGAAGTAGAAAAGGGTGCTGCATACTGACATGAGCAGAGCGGAAATCATAACCCTGTGGTTAAAGTTGCCGTAGTAAAGAGTAGCATCTTCACACGCTATGATACTACTTCAGTTAGTATTTTAGCTTTATTTTTACACCTTTATTTTCACTAGTGCACAGCCTCCCACCCTCACCTCTCAAGTACCCTTTGTATTATATTTCCTGGTGTTTTACTTGTTTTAGCGAAGCCATTTCAACTCAGCAAAAAATGGCAATTAGCTTAGCAGTGCAATCATGTGTGTTGGGAGTGGTGAAAACCCTAAAATGAAAGGCAGCACTCCAGGAAAGGCAGAACCCCAGGAACCTTAAGAGAATTGCAGTCACTTTAATTACCTCAGTAAATAGGCTTACAGTAAATTAGTGGATTTCTGTCCTTTTGGAAAACAGTCTGTGACTTCAGTAAAGTTTTGTTAAAGTTTGCAACTGCARTGTTGCAGCCTGGAAATCACACTCAACATGATTTCACATACACATTGCAAAGGCTTGAAAACTGCATGCTGTCCAGGAACTTTCTTTCTTTCTTTTCATGGCTAYACATAAGTAAATATTATTTAAATAATTGTTACTATGGTTAACCTCCAGAGTCTGGATTTGATTCCAAGCCAGACTTGATTCCCATCTTTGTGTGCTTGAGTTTGCATGTTCTCCCCGTGCTTTGCTGGGTTTTCTCCTGGTACTCCGCTTTCCTAGTCCAAAGACCTGCACTTTAGGCTAATTGGCGATCCCAAATTGCCTGTAGTGTGTAAATGAGCGTGTGAGTTTGTGTGTGCCCTGTGATAGATTGGCACCCTGTCCTGGGTGAACCCCACCTTGTGCCCTAAGTCTCCTGGGATAGACTCCAGGCTCTCCACGACCCTGTATACATGATAAAGCAGTTCAGGGGATGAGTGAGTGAGTGAATGAGTAAGTACATATGGTTACCATAAATGAAAGAAAAGGTGTATGATCA
Source organism: Clarias batrachus (assembly GCA_003987875.1). NCBI lineage: Eukaryota > Metazoa > Chordata > Actinopteri > Siluriformes > Clariidae > Clarias > Clarias batrachus. The sequence goes on from QMIH01000965.1 coordinate 102,569, forward strand.
CAATTAAACATTTTATTCAATGTCCACTGTGCCTACCTTTAAATTTGGTATACTACCAGATTTAAACGATAAAATGTTTAAAATGGACTGTGGGTATTCCTTTCAGTTATTATCACCATTCACATTAGTTTTTGTTTTTCCACATAAGTTAAAAATCACTTTTAGTCACTGGTAAACATGATGATGATGATGATGATGATGATGATGATGACTGTGTGCACCTATAGTAGTAGGGAAATAAGTACTTCTAACTTTTTGTTTACTTTTATGGGGTCATTTAACCATTTGGTCTACTCTCCTACAATGTAGTATGAAAATGGTCTTCTCTCTGTTGATGATGATGATGATGATGATRATGATGATGATGATGATGGTATAAGYGTACTGGAGACAATGTGAGATGGCAACTGATTTCAAACTGAAATTATTAAGCTTATCCATTTGCTGTATGCATGAAATTGTCTATGTAGGGACTCTTATGAGCAAGGGGTTGGACAWCTGTAGACATTTTTAGACAGAATGACTGTATGTACAGTACAGCTACATTTGTTACTGCACTGGCTCCATAACAGGATCATACCATCATATTTGTAGGAATTTGCCGAAGCAAGATTACAGAATAAAATAGCCAAAATAAAAACATTCCACACCATTTTGGTATGTGTTCATGTTTTCTTAAAGCAGAAATAACAAAAAATATATTATTGGCAGAAACACTCTATTTAGGCCACTTTTCATAATTTATGGCTGTTTTCCAGAAATCGATGGAATAATTTTTTTTCCCACATCCCTGCTTTTCACTTCTTTAAACTGTGGACATTGGTTATATTAGTTAAATTTTATTATARCTGGCTGCAGATGTTGATGTTTACTTCCATCTGCTTTGGATACATCAAACATAATTAAAAGGCTCATGATTTAAAGCTCTTGCAACATGAGCAGAGTTTGGTCTGGATTTACTTAGCATGTTTCTGAGATCACACTTTTTACTCAATGTTTCCTAAGCTTCAGAGCTGCTCCTAACAAGAGCGTTCTGTTTCTCTGTGTTATGGGTAAAGTGAAGTGATATAGACTGATCTAAGCTGGCTGCGTGTATAACATGCAGCCTGAAGAACATAAAAAACACAGATATTCTGTAGCATACTCTATAAGCAGGATGTATTTTATTTAAATAAAATTATAAAAATATATTCTGGTTTTACAAATTATGTTTTCCTTTGATCTGAAATAATGTTACAAATCTGATGATAAAGCAAAAAAAATAATTTATGTAAATTACATTGTGTTATTCAATTTAATCTACAATCTTTTTGGTATATTCATCATATATTAAATACAGTATAATCATCATTTATGCTAACTGTTTAAAACTTGCTTGTCTAGACAGAGAAGATTAGCTCTTTATTTGACCACACATCACTCTTCCAAATCTTACTCAAAGGACACAAAACACATTAAAATATGAAATTAAATTATAAGTACTTATGCACATACACCCCTATTTACTCACTCACAAGCACAGGAATGCATGCTTGTTTTTTTACACATGTGATCCAAATGGCTTGTAAGGCACTGCAATTAAAAAAAAAGAAGAAAAAAAAAATCTGCAACACCCAGAGGCTGCCTTGTCACTCTTTAACACACACACGGGCACACACACACACACACACACACACACACACACACACACACACACACACACACGGTGGGCTATTCCTTCACTGCTTATAAATGGAAGAAGGAAAGAGAAGTTCTCCGACCAGTCTCAGCAGCCTGAAGTGTGCATGTGTGTGTGTGCAGACTGAAGATTGTCCTGCATTCTTACTACCAAACAGATCAGGTTAGTGGACCACCAGCATGCTCATTGTTTTAATGTAAATATTTCACTTTAATATKAATTATTTTTAATTTTGCACAAATGTTTTACTTTTGTATTGTAAACATCTAAGACCTGGCATACAATTAGCTTTATTTTCATTTCAAATATTTATGTCATTAAGTAGAATTTTATTATGCAAAATTTAATTCCATTGATGAATAAGGCAAAGATTTCCATTGACAGTTCTGTGAGTGGTCAGAGTATAAATATGTATGAACTAATAAAAGATGAACTTTTTTTCAGAAGAGGTGTTGAAGAAGGTGATTGACTTTACTTTGTTTAGCTCAAGACTTTAAAAGTTTTCCATGCATTAAACATCCTGTCCACCTCACCCAATGATACTGGCCAAATTAGTGACTGTGCAYAGCTGCTGAGGTGCCATCGCAACTAATTTTTAACAATGTATCTGTTTTATTTAATATATTAGGGTCACAAGTCAAGTTGGTGTCCACAAATTACTTAACTGAATAATGATAAACCAGTTATGTTGGACCACTTTAGGCACAGGAACTTAAGTTGTGATGAAAACAACATTTCTTTTTAATCTTACAGTTAAGTTAAACAATCAAGGATTAAGGGTCCAACTTTGTGGCAACAATTTGAGGAGGAACCATGAATGGGTGTAATGGTCAGATGCCTACATATCTTTGGCCATCAAGTGTATACACTGCACGTTTATCAGTCACATGCTCTTAATAATCAGTTGTCTGTAAATTATTATTTTTGCACTTGTTCAGTAACCAAGAGAAGATGCGGTACATTTGGGAGGACACCTTCAGAATGAAGGATTTCACTTTTCCATTTAAATTTTGATAAAAGTAAATTAAATGCATTACATATTGCTTTTATGGAAGCAACAAAGTCATGTTCAAAACAAGCACAATTATCCGAAACATTTCCCCATAAAAATTTTGGAATGCTAAACTGGAAGCTCTAAGCTTCACCCAATTTAGCTTAGCTTACATCACTATATATACAGGTGCAATAGGTGACATATTTGTAATAAATAATGTATGGACATACTAACAATGATTGTGAAGTGGTGAAGAACATGATAAAGAGATCCACGCTGAACAGAATACCCATATGAACTTATATGCAAGCCTGTATATAAATCAAATATTATTGAAACATCATTAACATTAGTTATTAGTAGTGAAAAGATGCATAGTGGATAACCAAACCAGTACAAGTAAAGAGATGGTGCATTTGTAGTTGTATTGTGATCAGCTGTTTAATACCAAAATAACAACAGGAAAAAAAGCACCTGCAGTACCTTTCTGATGGGAAGAGGGTAATTAGTCCATAAGAAAGGGTAAGAGGAGTCTTTGAGAATGCTTTTTAACTGAGATGCAGTTAGTGAAAATGCCCTCAGTGGTACTGAAGTAAAAGCTCATTAGTACCCTGGCACACACATGGTCTTCATTTAGTCTCCTTAGGAAATAGACATGCTGTTGCTTCTTTTTTATGAGAAAGGAGTTCAGGGAACAAGTAACGTCCTCAGCAATGTGAACTATGAGTTCTTAAAGCTGGTTATGCATAGTGTAGGAATATATGTAGCTGTCTTATATCCACTATGATTTTGTGTGTGTGTGTGTGTGTGTGTGTGCGCACATGTGTGTGTGTGCACATGTGTGTGTGTTTTGGCAGTAAAAGGTGTCTTGACAACCACTTATAAAACACTGCCTTAAGAGAACATTTTCCTGCTGATAGGTATTTTCTCACCCCCATTTCTCCAACTGCCAAACTGTGGAAAAAGTGGCATCGTTCACATTTATGAGTGTGCTGAGAGAAAACAGAGCATGTAGTGTATTTGGTATGACTCACTGTTCCAGAGGTTTAGTGAGATGCCAACACAGTGCCCACTGGTTTTACACCTATAAGTACTTTATGTAACAGACGTTTAAATAGTTCTGTGCTCTGTGTGAGTACTTTGTGCCATTCAAGTTTGAACACAAACTTATGACGTATACATAATATTTTGCCTTTAACTTGTAAGGGAAAAACATGTGTATTTTCCCCATGAATTTACATTTACAGTATTTGGCGAACACCCTTGTCCAAAAACAAAAACAAAAAAAAAAACAAACAGACTCTAAAATAAAGTCAACCTTCTTGCTTTGCTCATGAAGTAAATATGTCCTGTACAACCTTTGACTTATCTTTGAAGATGGTTACATATTGTGTCAGATTATTAGCAGTTTCAAATTTATATTTATAATGTATATGTTTCTTAAAAGTACTTTCTGCTATAAAGGTCACAAAGCCCAGTTGTTCCTTATTTGCAGCTGAGAGCTGAAAATAGTTTAGCATTGCACATGTATATCTGCTGACTCAGGCTGCTGAGTAACTTTTGGCTTGAGTTGATTAACACACAGATGCGATGAGCAGCTCATCCATCACCACTGACACTTGTGTTAGCCACAGCTATGTGCAGTGTCCATGATAAATTGTAACGCTGTGATAAGTAGATAAGCATAGTTTATTTAAAACATTTCCGTTTACTTCAAGTGCTGAATAATGTGATACGACATTTTGATGAAGATTTAGTAGCATATATGGAATGGCACAGAAACCATAAATACATCTCCAGCATTACTACTGTATATCAGCATTTCAATCTTGTTTTGTTGGTTTCTTAAATGCCCGTTTTGAGTCATTGGTATTTTTCAGCAGTACACCAATCATGACTGACCAGGAGACTCCTGAGAACATTTCCATGCCCTCAACACCAGCCGCGCCCCCTGTACGCCCTAAACCGGCCTCTCATCGTGGACGCAGCACAGGCCCAATTGCCAACTCCAACAAAGAATATGAAGAGATCCCAGAATTTGAGCCTTTCATGCTCCTGCCTAGAGGTCCTCCACCTCTTACTGGTGAGTTGATTCCAACCCCATGAGGAAGTATCCTGTTTATATCATAAAATTATTACTTGGGGTGCATGTGAGAGTTAAGGGTCTTGCTTAAGGGATTTTAACTTAAAAAAAAAAAAAAACTGGTTGCTAGCTCAACACTTTAACCCTTTCAGAGCTTCTTTTGTTTATTTATTTTAACCTAATAACACCACTTCAGCATTTATTTATCTTTCATATGTAGGATCAATGAACACTATATTTTATTAAAATTAGATGTGTAAACTATATATTATATAAAAATTCCTCTACATATAATATGTAATATACAGGTAATAATACAGTATTATAGTGTTCACTGATTCTGTGTAATATTTATGTAGGTGACATGAAACTCTTCAGTTTCTCCTCATGTGGAGGTCACCACAGCAGATCACAGGGTCTGCATATCTGATTTTGGCACTCATGTTTGTGCTTGATATCTATCCTGGCACAACCCTTCCCACTTATCTGGGCTAGGGACTGTGGTGCAGTGGTGCTTCTGCAACCCCCAGTGGCAAGGGTTGGTTACCTGACCAGGAATCTAACCCATGTTAAGGTTAGATAGAACACTAATTGTTATCCATTAGTCTACCAGGAAACTACATACTTCCAAATGCCTAACCATCCATGTCCAACAGTGTAACACCAAAATATTGAGTTGTTTAAACGTTACTTCTATACACGCTGCTCTCTTTTGCCTGCTTCCTAATGATTTGAAAGACTTCTGTTTTTGTGGCAAAGATAACTTCTGTAAAGGAAATTATTACCCATCTTATCAGGACAAAGTGTTTCTGCTTTCCTGAATTCAACTGCCTTTAAAAAGGATATGACATGGATTAATTTAAGATTCTGTCACAAGTGGCAAAAAAGTCACTAGATGCTAGATGATTGATACTTATTTATATGCTTAAAGATGTCTTCCTAAAGATGTCTTTGTAAACAGAGATAATCTTAATCTATATATATCTTTGTCTTTGTGTCACATTTGTACAGATTATCTGGACATCTGGGATGTCAATATGCTCAAACAGCCCAATGAGTCGAACAAGCAGCGGCATCACACATCCCTCTACTCCAACGACCACCTGATTGTACGCCGAGCGCAGGAATTCCTCATCAAAATCACCTTTAACCGCCCTTTCAATCCTGAAAAGGACAAGTTTGCTGTTGAGTTTGCTATTGGTATGTTAACTTTAAAACATAGTCAGTCATTATTATATTAAAATTGCAAGAACTTTGAAGAAAACTTTGTAAACCTTTTGGAGCTTTAGAAAAGGTCTGATTTGCATCTATGTGACAGTTATAGATAAGCAGTACTTCTTTTTTTCTGAGTATATTGCGCAATAATTTACATTGCATGCTGGAAMAAAAGTGAAGCGTTAAGTTTAGTAACTTGAAGATCAYCCTTTAGCAGCAACAACTTCCACCAAATGTTTTGTGTAGCTTCTTGTAAGACTGACAATATGCTTAGCAGGATCATTCCTTCCTTCTGAACTATTTCAGTGTTATATCACTATTTTGGTATTTTAATATTTGTCTTACCATTGGATAAGCATCTGCAAGTCATAGCGTCTCCACTGGATTAATGTCAGGACTGTATGTACAATAACATCTTACTAATATAAAGCTAATATAGTAAGTTACAAGTTACAATAACAGATAGAAATTGTAAGCCAGTAAAAACGTCTTGCACTGAGCTACTCAAATTACTCAAATTACCTACCATTTCTTTGGTATTTATTCTGGAGAATTGAAAGTCTTACTTAAATAATCATGATGTCTTCCTCTTTTCATAGGATTGTGCTCYGTGAGTSTTGAGTAATAATGGCAATAACATAATGATAAAAAAACAAAAGAATTTGTTGTTGGCGTGACAATGAGCAGGAAACATTGCCATGTGGTTTCTTTTCCTTTCTAAAGATCTACTTCCCCATCTCCTGAGTGTTTCCTCTTTCTACAAGTCATTCAGTTCACTGAACTTAAACATCCTTTTTTATTTTTATTAATAAGATTCTTGTAGAGTTGGGGAAACAGGATTTGTTTATGACAATTAAATAGCAATCTAATAATACAGCATTATAATCTCAATAATGTAATCAACTGAGAGTTCAATATAAAGTGGTATGGTTTCTATGGTTTGTAGTTATTTATTTATTTATTTATTTATTATTATTGAATTGGTCTACACACTAAAATAGCATGGTTTCACTCACACACACATACTGTATGCTATCTCTGTGTTACCTTCTCTGGAAATCTGTCCACTAAAGCTTTAAAACAAACCAGCTCAGCAGTTTTGGCATATATTTAGACAGACATGTGGTATTTATAGTAAATTAATTATAATTCTTCAGAGAGATTTTTTCTTCATTTGTTTCAATTTTTTTCACAAAAAAAATGCACTCTTCATAAAATTCATAAGAACATAAGAATAATTGAACATATATCAGAACTTACATATACATCAGATACTTAATTTGCAGTGTTCATGTTTTGTTGGTTGTCCTGGCCCACAGTATGTGCAGGTATTATTTCTAAATATATTCCTCTTCACTAGGTGCTGGTGCACAGTACAGTAAAGGCACCTACATTCCCGTTTTCCCTACTGCGGAGCGGCAGAGTGTGTGGCGTGGTCAGATCATAGAAAAGTCAGACAATGTTGTCACTATGGGCATCACTCCTGCTCCTGACTGCATTGTGGGAAAGTACAGGATGCATGTCGCTGTGGTCACTCCATATGGCATTCGAAGGACTAGGAGGGACCCAACATCGGACACATACATACTCTTTAACCCATGGTCACCAGGTCAGAAATCACTCTTATGTTGCAGTAAATTCAAAATATATACATTAGTTTAGAAGAGCTGGCCGCAGGACACTGCATTTGGTTTTATATCAAAGTCTATAATTGTTTATTCGATAAAAAAAATTCTGTCAGTGTTCATTTTTCAGTGTTCATTCATTTTTAACATTTAAAGAAGGTTTTCAGGGTAAGCACTTTGTAGGTGTTAGAGACGAAGCTGCAATAAGACAAGGAAACCTTCAGAATGGAGGGCTTTGTGCATTCTCTGTAATACTACAACTTACATATTAACCTTGAGAGAAAAGAAAGAGCATGGTGATCAATGTTTTAGGAATTGTCAATGACTTTTTTATGTTTGACTTTGGCCTTCTYATGGTAGGTGATTCAGTGTACCTTGATGATGAAGAGGAAAGAGAGGAGTGTGTGCTAAATGAATTGGGCATCATCTATCATGGTGCATATGATGATGTGTCCGAACGTGCCTGGAACTACGGACAGGTACAAAATATATCATTTGAAAAAGACAGCTAATTCACAAAAAGAGAGAGAGAGAGAGAGAGAGAGAGAGAGAGAGAGAACATGGTACAGCCTGTAAAGCTGTGCATATTAATGAGAATCACATGGATTAATGCAATAGATTCCATCTACAWTGAAAATCAGTCATACCATGAAAGTTTGGGTTTAAGCAAAACATCTTTATTTTATCATGCAAAAGAAAGAAACATGCTGAGTCTGAGCTTGTCTGGGATATAACAATATTCTGTTTGATTGCTAATTAACAGGTTAAACCTTCATAGTTGAGTAGTCACGGTGACTTAAGGCTATTGTTATCTCATTCTTTTTCAGTTTGAATTTGGCATACTGGATGCATGTCTGTTCATCTTGGATAAAGCTGAAATGGCCATCACTAACCGTGGAGATCCTATCAAAATCAGCAGAATGGCATCTGCTATGGTGAGATAATAAAACAATAACATTAAAATCCCACTTTTTAGGGCAGCTCGAGAACAGTTCATCATAAAGAAGCTTAATGGAAAATAAAGAGTTCTTAAAAAATAAATGATTGTTGTTACCTTGTTCTTCATTTTCATGTTAGATAAAAAATGTTACTCACATAAGCTGAATGATTCAATGAACACCTTTTTAACCATTAACAAATAAGTATATAAAAGACATATCTATCTATCTATCTATCTATCTATCTATCTATCTATCTATCTATCTATCTATCTATCTATCTATCTATCTATCTATCTATCTATCTAAATCAATAAATACACTACTGTGTTGTCTCTGTAGATGAATGCACGAGATGATGATGGTGTGCTGTTGGGAAACTGGACTGGTGAGTACATTTATGGTGTGCCTCCTACTTCCTGGATAGGCAGTGTGGAGATCTTGCTTGACTACGCTGGAAGAGGAGGACAGTCAGTCGGTTACGCCCAGTGCTGGGTCTACGCTGCTGTGCTTAATACTTGTAAGAGCATGCTTTTACTACCCTCTGCTGATCAAACACTGGTCTCACACTGAAAACTGTGCTCCCTACCAATTTTGTGTAAATGGCTTTAATCGTATAACAGTAGCATAATGGTATAGTAATTATAGAATCGTAAGGTAATCAAAAGAATAAACTGCAACTATAAAAATAATTTTCGGATAATTTTATAGTTTATAAAATTAAATCTGTGATTTCCTTATTCTCTCTCAGTCATGCGCTGTCTAGGTATTCCTGGCAGAGTGGTGACAAACTTCTTCTCTGCTCATGACAACAATGGGAACCTAAAGATGGATATCATACTAGACGAAAATGGCAAAGTGGACAGAATCCACACCAAAGACACCATCTGGTCAGATCCTGTTTTAAACMAATAAAACCCATTTAATGGGTTATTAATGTTAATAATTGAACACATCAACATAACAGCACTCCAGACGACTAGAACAAAATATGTTTTGGCTGAATATTTGGATTACAGCAACATCTACAGCAGTATATATAGTCTTGCCTTTTTGTGGGTCTAAAACATGTCCAGTTTTCTTGACTAATATCTGGAATGAATATCAGTCTTTGTCTTATTTTACACTGAGAATTTTTGAATCCAGGAATTATCACTGCTGGAATGAATGCTACATGTCCAGACCTGATCTTCCCGATGGCTTTGGAGGCTGGCAAGTTGTAGATGCTACACCTCAGGAGACCAGTGATGGTGAGAACACACAGAAAAACACAATCACTAATGTGAGTAAGCACATACCGAAAATACTTTGTTATAGGCTCATTTGATGGTAAAACACCACAACATCAGATGTGAATATTTTTGCACTTCACATAGCAAAACTGTGCTGTTCCTTTTTTATTTTCAAAGAAAGAATAATTTTATTTATGTAACTTACAAACCTCATGTAAAAAAGAAAAAAATGAAGCTGGTGTCAGAGCACAGAGTTGGTTTTTTGCATCTTATCAGGCATAAGCAGAGGAATTAACTTGACAGAAAGCAGAGATAAAGTGTGTTTGCTTAACATATGATTTTAAAGATTGTAACTGTGTTACAGGTATGTACAGGTGTGGACCTGCATCTGTTGCAGCCATTAAACATGGGCAGGTCTGCTATCCTTTTGATGCCCCATTTGTGTTTGCAGAGGTGAGTAGATTAATACACATAATATGTATAAGACCCATAATATGCTTTTTGGGACTGCAAAGGTATGAAATAAACATGCTGCAGACTTATACATGATACCCCTTTCCACAATGTGTATCACTCCTGGCATTTGTACCATAACTAATTCTGAAAATTAATTTGTGTAAATATAAGCATGTAAAAAGGACACGATCTTTAATCTACTGGCCTAAAAAAACCTTTCTTTGATTAATATGTTTTTATGTCACTTTAGTTGTAGAATCTGTTATTGTTTACTTTCTATTTCTATCTATCTGACTCTGTCAACCATGATTCTTTCGCAAATAGTATAATGCTCTCCAATTAAATGATGAAGTATGTCTTTCACAACCATTTGGAACTGCYTGTAGAAAAAAAGAAGAACAAACTATTTAGTTTTTTTCATGAATTAATTTGGGGGGATTTGTCATGTTCAACAACATTTTTGAATTAATGGATATTCTAATAACCATTAAGACATTAAGCACTTAACATTATTACTGTATATATCTATAATATGGAAATATAGCTTTAATTGCTAGGTATGTGCTAAGATGTTAAGTAACTGAACATCAACAAAGAACTATTTGTTAGTTTAAATATGTTTACAAATGTTGTTATTATTACTATTATTATTATCATTATTATTATTATTAGTAGTAGTAGTAGTATATATACTTTACTACTACTACTACTACTACTACTACTACTACTAATAATAATAATAATAATAATAATAGTAGTAGTAGTATATATACTTTACTACTACTACTACTACTACTATTACTACTTAATTTTATTATTATGTATTATTTTTATTACAGTTAAAAATAATGTATGCACTGTCACCTTTCTACTTCAACTGATTTTGTGACTGACTGCACCCTTCAGGTGAACAGTGACTTGGTCTACTACACCAGAAGCAAAGATGGCACACTGCAAGTGGTCAAGGTAAACACCAGCTACGTGGGCCGCATGGTGCTGACCAAAGCAGTGCTGGATAATGGACGGAGGGACGTCACAGGGCATTACAAATTCCCTGAGGGTAGGTCAGCTTGTGCATGCTCTGAACTATATATCTGGTATAAGTTACACAAAACCATGACTCATTTCTGTTCATAATAATTACGTGTTCACAAATACAAGATGAGTTAATAGTGTTAGAAGTGCCACAATAGTGAGAGCTCTCTCTCTCTCTCTCTCTCT
>QMIH01000965.1:114387-126393 GCA_003987875.1 Clarias batrachus
GTGTGTGTGTGTGTGTGTGTCATTTTACAAATTTAAATTTTATTTTAACACGAACGTACTTTTATTACTTTTAATACTTGTTTATTAGCAATAAATTTACTGGACAGTTAACAACCTCAGACAATTTAGTTTAGATATCTATATATTTGAGCGATTTAACTTCAGGTTTCTAAATACAGCATCCCTATTTATATCATGGCGTATCATAGACCCCTGTTTTTCTTTATCAGGTACAAAAGAAAAAATTCTGGTGCGCAGTAAGGACTATCTGAGTAAGCTGGTGGAACAAGGAAACTTGAACTTTATTGCTACGGGAAAAGTGCAACAGACTGGTCTAATAATAACCGCCATGAGGGTTGTCACTGTGCACAATCCCAAACTCACTGTGAAGGTCTGTGGCAAAACAAACAAACAAAAACAACAACAACAACAACAAAAAAAAGATTAACAAATAAATTAATAAATAAAATATACCCTGTCACTGAGGTTTAGAATTTGGGTGGGTAAAAAAAATCAAACATGTTTAAATTCCCAGTAAACATTAATAGATTCCCTATAAAATCTATTATTTTCCTCTTCATGCATACTCTCTCTCTCTCTCTCTCTCTTTCTCTCTCTGTTAGGTGACTGGTTCTCCCAGAGTGGCTGAAGACATGTATGTAACAGTGGAGTTCACCAACCCCTTCAAATTCAGTTTGGAAAATGTGTATGTGCGTGTGGAGGGGCCTGGAATCATGTCAATCAATACTAAGCAGTACAGGTAAACCAAACGAAACCACTAGTTTCTTATAGGATGTAAAAGAGTCTAGGATCAGAGTACTCTACAGAGCGGATTTACATGCATGCTCTTACTTTTTTTTTTGTTTTGTTTTTTTGTAAATGAACAAACTAGTAGCCACTCTATTGCAATTTTAAAGCATCATATGCCTGCAAACATAATTTTTTTAAACAAATGCATGTGTGTGTGTTTTGCAGCATAATAGGCCCAGGCAACTCTATAACTTGGACCGARCACTTTAGTCCTCGCAGGGCAGGAACCACCAGACTGATGGCCAGCCTGGATTGTGCTGCTCTCAGGCAGGTGTATGGGGAGGTGGAGGTCACCATTCACACTTAAACTATGAGAGAGAGAGAGAGAGAGAGAGAGAGAGAGAGAGAGAGAGTAAGATCTAGATCTAGAATCATACAGAAATACCATAGGTTAATCTCTATAATGTTAACATTGATTGAAGAAATAAAAAGCTATAACCTACAAGCAACATATTACCTTATTTACAGTTTTGTTTAAACAAATGTAAGCATTATATAGAAATGATTGTTAAATAAAAAGCATTTAAAAACTTTTCTGATGTATTTTTTTATTCAAGCATCTAATTCTAAAATGCGCTTGAGATAAAATGAGGAAAAAGGACATTATTTCAAACTCACAGAAAATAATTTTAAATCACAAGTGGAAAGGAATATCCATAGCAAAAAACATAATCTTTAAAAAAAAAAAATAATAATAAAAAAAATATATATATATATAGTTTAATTTAGCAAGTCTAAAGCAATGGTTTGACTCTCCAAGCAGTTAATTGTAAAAGTTGACCAATAATCACTTCATACATTTTTTTTACTTTAAAAATTTCTCCATGAAAGCTAGCTCATYAGAACTRAAATATTAATGTATTAATGAAACTGAATAACACTGATACAGTGATATATGTTCAATTTGTTAGCAGCAGAAAAAATACAGGGCTAGAAATGTAAAAACTGTCAGCATACTCTGTGMWTTGTGGCTTTGACAGTACTTGAGTTTATAAATATTCTCTATATTCTCTATAAATGATTTGTTTTAGCTAGGTGTTGTTCCATAAACAAGCTATCAGTCTCATTTAAATCACTACACCTAGTGCTACAGAGGTCGGAAATGCATTTTATTGCACCACATGTTGATGTTAATGAATGTGGTCTTTCTTTGTCCCACAAGTTTTACAAATGGTCACATGCTCTCACCTGCTATAAAGGAAAGTAAATAAAATAAAATAAAAACTCAATCCTGTAATTACCCTAACAATCAAATCTTAATTTGTTTTATTTTATTTTATAAACCTTTTTGGCAAGAAAAGATAAGAAGAACTAGAAGTATGCTGCCATTTGTGTCTATACTTGTATTTCTCTCTCTATTTTTTTAAACACTTATCCCAGGAGACTTAGGGCATGAGGTAGTGTACCCCGTGAAGAGGGTGCCAATCCATTGCTGGACACACACGCACACACACACACACACACACGCACGCACGCACGCACGCGCACGCACACGCACACACACACACACACACAAACAAACAAACATGCAAGTTTTAAATTTTTTATTTTTTATTTTTTACTGTAAAATTATACCGAGCTCTCTAGACATTTGTCTAACTGTTAAAGCAGCAACTAATGATGTAGAAAACGCACACACAAAAAGTGATAAAATAAACAATGGTCATATTGATAACTGGCTTCCTCAAAAAATGTTCCCAAGCCACACCACATGGTGGTGACACAAGACTGGGTTAGCATGTTCTCTCTATATACATTGTCCAAAAACATGCAGGGACAGGGTTTAACTACTAAATTCCCTCTTGTTGTGAATGAATGTATGCAAGGTACCCAGTAGTGGACAGACATTCCACCTGATGTGAATTCTTTTGCCTTTTGGGTGCTGAATTTATGTTGTCTGTTCTTGTGGGACTGTACATCAGCATACGTCATTAGGGGGGACCTGAGGCTAGAGCACTCTCAGTTAGTTACATGCGGGTTTCCTGCCCTGAGCATGCGCAGTGCTGCTGACAGCAATGGTCCATGCATTCCCATATGTGTATTTATGAATATATATATATTTTATTTATTCATATACTATAGAAAGAAAAGGTTCGGAAACACCAAGACATTATTCTATGTTTGCACGTAAAAACTAAAACACAGAAAACATGTTCTTTATTCATCTGTAACAATTTAATCAACAAGTGAATCATCTAAAACTTCCAAGGTTTCCCTTTTACAAAACAGCTATCATTCACTACTTAATCAGTTTTACAATTGAAAGTGTTGCAACTATCTGTTTTTTTTTTCTTCAGAAATTCAAGTGTGGATGGTCTTAAATTGATCATGCATGCCTTCCCAGGTGTTAAAACATTTTAAAATGCAGTAAGTTGCTGTACAGTAAACCAATACTTTGAGTTTATACCTGCCTTTTCCTCAATAGACTTGCCATTCTTTAGAACTTCTATACTTAGATAGAAAAGTATATACTTGCCTTGAAAAAGGAAGCGTATTCTCTATCAGAAAATTAAAGATTTCTTTAAGAGGTGTGCACTGTAGTCTCTGTCATTCTGTGAGAACGAGTTTGAATGTTCTTGTGTTTTTTGGGTTTCCCTGGATGTACTCCAGTTTCCTCCTGCAGTCCAAATACATGCAGATGAGCCCAACTATCATATATTAACTGCTATAGAAACAACATATACTGTATATCTTCAGGATGGGTGGTATCTGTCACCTGATATATAAACACATGGATCTACAACCATCTAGCAATTTCACACACCAGCCTGAAATTGCGGTTTTGGCACAATATTTATTAGCTGTTATTCGCACAAGAACTTTGTTGCTACTTTAATAAGGAATGTTTACTGTTTTAAATATATGATCTCACAGACAATTTACTTGCACTATCTCAACTTACTCATTTGTACTTTATGTTGCCTTTTTCTGTATTTTTGTGTTCTGTATAGTTCTTCCAGGGTCACATGGCTTAGAATCTTTTGAAGAAATAGTGACTTAATAAAATTCAAATTCAAATAATCAATGAAAACATATTTTGGACTACAAAGAGGTGTAGTGTACCTTGTGGGAATCTCTAAGGAAATTATTTTGGTACTATAGTTTGGGGTCCCCAGGTCAATTGGCCTATTGAAGAAATAGTGGTTTAATGAAATAAAAATGAAAATAAAAATTAACAAAGACATATCTTGGGATACAAAGAGGTGTACCTCGGGGGTCTTCGAGCTAATTATTTTGGTCCTAGTTTTGGGTCACAGGGTCACATGATTTAGAGCTATTAAAGAAATGTTGATTTTTTTTAAACATTTTTTTTTTTAGTTGAAAAATCATAGAAGACATATCTTGGGATACCAAGTGGTGTTCTTTGTTGGGTTGGCCAAGTAGATTATTTTGGTACTTTGGATCCACATTAAAGTAAAGTAAAGTCTTTATTTGTCACATATACATTAGAGCACAGTGAAATTCCTTCTTCGCATATCCCAGCGTAACTGGACACTGGACCTACTGAAGTTTTCACTGAAGGATTTATTAAAATAAGAATTTAAATAAAGATCAATGAAGACATCTTTTGGGATAAAACGATTTATAAGTTTTTTTTTTGTTGTTGTATTATTTGAAAATAAATAATTACAAGTTAATTCACATTATAGTGCATAATTAATATAATAATAATTATTAATATTAAATAAACTAAACTGCATCCAATGACGCATGACCTTCAGTATGCATATTTACAGGAAAAAAATAGAATAATTGGGTTACGTAGGCAGGTAAGTAACAACTACCACATTTCATTCGGACAGAAATTTGTTGACGGTCCCTAAAATACCGCTTCCGAACTTCTGCATAATGTGCGAATGTCAAACTAACTTCACCGATGTACGTAGCACACCGAGTGTACTGAATGGAGAAGTGAGACAGCCATGCAAATGAACCTTTATTTAAACCAGCTGAAGTGCCAAACGGGTCAGTCACATTATTTCGGCAAATGTGAGCAGTGGCGGTTCTACACTGATTTACTCCCTGGGCGAGGCAGCCTCTGGGCGCCCCCCCCCTCCCCTCCGCCGCACACAAAAACAATTACACTACATCATAATATTGCAGAAACAATGTTGTTTAATTTCACAATTCACTCAACTTACAATATCACAAAAAATCTTGGAACATAAATACATTTTCTGTCTTTTACATATTACTTTTATTAAGAATAAAATACTGATAAAATATAGTTAAATATTGTGTAAATAAATAAATAATCTAAAAAGCACACCACACTCTAGATAAACACTGAACTTGAAACAACAACAAAAAAACTAACTAAAATCTGACCTTTCTGGCCTTCCTTGATGCAAAATCATCAATAATGTCATCGTACACGATGTGCTCCCCTACTGACTGATCGATACTGATGATARCAAGGCCAGTGAGGCGTTCTTGARACATGGTTGATCTCAGACATGACTTGATCAACTTCAGTTTTGGAAAGCTCCTCTCTGCTTGAGTCACAGTCACTGGCAGAGTAAGTGCAGTCCTGAAAGCAGTCCAAAAGTTGGGGTAGATCTCCGATAGATCCTTTTCATGAATAAAAGTAATGAGCTTAAGGAGGGTCATGGTTTTTGATGGCAGGGGAAGGAAGTTCTTGATTTCCTGCACAAGCTCTCTACTGTCCAAATCAGAAATCAGAGTGCCCTTCACAGTGCAGTGTGGTGCCTGGTGTGTTGCATTGCTCTGCCAGCTCCTCATCTGCAGGACTAGGCTAGCAAGAATGCTAACAAACCTAAAGTTATAACACTAATCATCATTAGAACTTCATTGACATGATACAGTAATCCTACAGCGAGAACGTTGTTGCATACTTTTATCTTTTGCTCGTTTCTCCTCTTCTTCTTTTCTCATTTTTCTAAATTGGGTACCTGACAGCTTTGGCCTTTTCTCTCTATTGCTGTTTTTTTTTTTTTTTTTAATCGACAATCAACTGAACCCCCCTCCCCACCTACTGTCACTCACAACTAGACGTCAGGAATAAATCAATTCACCTCCACATAATCATTTATTCGTTTTATTACCATATTTATTAGCCATTTCACATCATTTTGAAAAAAATAAATAAATAAAATAAATTACAGCTCTGTGTTTATAATATTGTGAATGAAATGTGCGCCGCTATTTGTAAGAAAGTCAAGGTGTTTAGCCACCACTGGATGGATTTCCCCTCCTTTTGGGAGAAGTGAACGTTCCTCCGCTCCCGCTTCCCTCCGCTCTCCTCTCTACTTCTTACAGCTTCAGTGCGGCACAGCAAACGTGCACAGGGCCGCCACCGCACCAAAGTCAGATATAAAAAAAAACGTTTAGCGGTGACGTCAGAGGCGCGCGTGCTTGTGCAGAACAGATGAGACCAGCGGCGTTGAGCAGAAGGCGCGCTGCACACAGAGACAACAGAGCGGGTGCGTGGGCGAACAACAGGAGGCTTTTTTTTATAGGCGAACGGAACTCGAAGGTACTCGAGTCTGGGGAGAAAGAGACGCGTGTAAACGAGAGCTGAGAAATAAATTACTCTTAAAAGGCCGCGCGGACGCTGAGTGGTGAAATTGCTGATCTGCTTCCAGCCCAGGTGAGTTCCGACGGCCCGCCGTCACAACACACACACACACACACACACACACAACATTTTGGGAGCAGTTGCTGTTCACTCAACGTTGAATACTTGGTGAAAAAATGGTGTCGAGAAGAAAGAGTGTGTGAAAGCACCGAATAAAGCAGACGAAGAGTTTAAGACGCAGAACAAGTCAAGACAATATCAGGGAAGAAGTGATTAGACGTTTTTAAGGATGAATGGACAGAACAATTGGCTTTAAGAGATGAGGGAGAATGAGACCTACAGTTGGCTGTAATGTAACCAACCTTCTGGATTTCAACTGCTGTTAAACAACAAAGAAGATGGAGAGTTGGCAGTCAGTAGCAGCACAGAAGAGTTTATTACCGAAACAAAAGTGTTAAAGTGTTTTTTTTTAACGACATGTGCAGTCTGAAAAAAACTCTTCTCCCCTGGCTTCCAGGAGAGCACGGCATTAAAAAAATATTTTGATAACCTTCATCCTGCATTTTAAAAAAATAGACAGATTTATTTGGAAAAGAAATAAGATGGAGATTAATAGTAAATATAGAGGACACCAGGACTACATCAGCTGTGTTACTTTGGCTATGATTGACTTAGAAGAAGGAGTTCATATTTATGCTCATTACACAGGATATAACGATACACCTACTGTACAGACTGCCTATGAAGCCTTGCATTTCTTGCAGTCTTGGTAACTTCTAATCTCTTTTTCTTATTATAACGACACTGTGAATTTGTTATCAATATTTTAAGAAAACGGATTCCATGGGAGGAATTTATTAAATTATTAACATGTGTTAATTTTAGGGTTTTAATGGGTTTAGAAAATGTCTAAAAATGCTCTAAAAATGTCACACCTGTGCCCACTGGAAATTAACCCAAATTTTGTTTTCATAAGAAAACAATAAAATAAATTACATATCATGGCAAAAACAAACAAATAAAACTTATAGAGTCATTTTATTGAACTCCAATAGACACCACCTACACCGGAGAGACTACAACTATTAGCATTATTGGTGATAATGCTACAACATGGCCGCTTAGAGAAATCAATCCCAGCTACTCACAGATTTGCAAGATGAGAGAAAACACACAGACTGTATACACACATACGCAAGAGAAAGTGAAAGAATGCGAACAGACAACCAGGACGGATGCTGGCTGCAACTAGGTGTGTGTGTGTATATATATATATATATTTATATTTCATGGGTGTGTGTGGGTTGGTGTGTATCAGAGTTCTGAGAAATATACTGCACAGGATGTTCAGCCATGTTAAATGTGATTTCAAAAAACAAACTTAACTACAGTAGACAGAGTAAATCATGAACTAAATCATAGACTAAATCAGAATGTTGAGACAATAGCAGACTTATGATTTTCTATTAGTTTTAAAGAGGTTTTGTATTTCAAAGAGGAAAGTTGATAGTTTATGAGATGATTAAAAAAATTACATTTATGAATGTAGAATTTAGCCATTAAAATATAAAGCTTGACGATGTATTCAAATGATTTGTTACTGTGACGGAAAAAGATAATTATGTCCTTTAATTTAAAATTGTAAGATATCTGAATAAAATAACAAATATATAATTTCCAAGTTGATGCCAAAATGCTTGTACTCCACAAGTAAAAAAACCTGATGAGGAATACATTCTTTCTGATGGTTGCAGAAAGCACACAGGTCCACAATGTTCACAGTAGTAGCAGAGTAATGCATGGGGGAAGTGAAATCTGCACTGCTGACATTGCAGAGTGTTGAATTTTGTCAACACATTGTGAAATGGAACGCAGCATATTTGTGTGTGTGCGTGTGTGTGTGTGTGCGCGTTCAGATTGTATAAGGTTCCATTTTTAAATGAAACGACATTCATGCACACAAACATTAAACATTCGCATACACATATGAAACAGTCACACATACTTTTGTACTTCTCAAACAATACAAACTATATATACACTGGAGATCAAAATTAGAGAACAATTTATAAACAATTGAACAATTCTGAAATAATGTCATCTTCACTGCTCAACAGTTGAAGGAGTTTTCGTCCTGTATATACCATGCTACCAGAACACCTTTTCCACAAAATAACGAAGGCATTTCAACATCACACTGATCAAAATTAGAGGACACATTCAGATACCTCCCAGTTATTGGTCTTAATCTGGCACTTGGTGCTAATTTCCTTGATTATCTGTCAACCCCTATTTAACTGGCAGCCTATCTTTACAACAGCAACACTTCCAAGCAGGCATCAATTCAAGAGTCTTATTATTTTCCAAATTATTAAAACAAACAAACAAAAAGCTTCAAAAATATTTAAAACCATTGAACTGGTCAAAATTCTTAAAAGGTAAATTTGAGCATCCTCATTTGTTACAGAGAAAATGTGTTAGGTTAGGGTTAGGTCATACTGTGTGGTTGAAAGACAGTTTAAAACTTGATTACATTAACATGGAAAGTCAGGCAGGTCACCAGGTTATATCCTTGCAGATGAAAAATAAATATTTGCTTCCAGAATTTGAATTGATTTTCAATTTCTAACCCTAGAGATTTTTTTTTTCAATTTGCCACTTTTACAATTTGGAATCTCGTAATTATGGTATTTATGGCATCTATGCGCATTCAAGGACTCGTATCTTACATCTGGTGGATTTTTGGAAAGAATCTTTGTTTTTTGTAGAACCGCAATGTCCCATGCTTTATCAAATTCAAACACACTTTCTCTATTTCATAGAATATGAAGAACATACTTCTTACTAATTTCATGTAAGTGTTATTTGGTCTGTTGTTTCACGACTACCTCATCAGCTGGACTCTTCAGCAGTTATACTGTAACATATAGGTTGAAGGTTTGATGATATGGAACTCTGTCTGTCAAGAGATAAGTTGACAAGTTGATAAGTACACTACAAGTTCTGTGGTTTTACGCGTCAAATCCTTGTGCCAGTCCTTATGGAAATGGCGAAGAACAGGAAAACATAGATCGCCATTACACAGCTTAAGGACAAAACTCCTAATGCAGTTGAATCACAATTAAAAATACAATTGATTGAGCTATTGTTGTTGTAATCTAACAATAGCCCAGTCAGTTGTTTTTTAATTGTGATTCAACTATAATATAAAACAGTATGTAGTTTGTAGTATAAAACAATAATTTAACGTTCAGAACTCATTAGCCAAAACAACTTGTTTTCTACTTTCTCAGCTACACAGACAGATATCAGCCTACTTTATCAACTCTTGGCTTAGGTGACAAGGGTCATTTGACTGAAAATAAAATTAAAAATAATTTTTTTAAGCACTGATATGCCAAGATAGTAACTAAAGATTCTACTCTAACTTAGACCTTTTTATGGCATTAAATTGTGGAAGGGAAAATTAAGATTTTTCCTTCTGGTTCCATGCTTACTGTAGTTTATGCTCGCACAAAAACTAAAAACATAAACATAAAATTTGGGTGAACAAATATGATGTTTCCATGATATATCCTTGGGTGACACTCTGTCATATTTCATAATATATTACTTTTAATACTGTCTTTGTCTTCTGGTAATTTACATTAATAATTACAGATGACTTTTCCTGGGCAAAGTTTCACCAGTGTGTCACATGACTATCTTTGGGCTTCCAACCTCATTTAATCCATAAATCGACATCACATTAATGCTCAGTGTTTGCCAGGATGTCTCACTTCCTGTTCCTAGAACATGAGAGCTGACTTCTTGGCTAAGTGGATTTTCTTCAGTCTTGCGGTGAAAATATGGGAAATAAAAAATGTAAATACAATATTTATTTTCTTGCTCTATATCAAAATTCTTGCTGAGTTTAAATGAAAGAAAAATATAATGCAATTCCTTATTGGTTATTTTACAGCCAAGCCAGATGACCAGGAGCCTTTATTAAATGATACAAATGAAGGTAAAATGGAAAAAACTAAAATATGTTATATCATAACCTTACACTATTTACAGCTCATAAACTAGTGTTACAATTTTCTACCATTAGATCCATAATTTTCCAGCTTTCATAAGTTAATTTGTAACCAAATATAAATCTCTATTTTCTTTATTAACAGAGCCATTCTTTGAAACCATATCAGTTGTCCTTTTGGGACAACATGGAGTTGGGAAGAATATAGTTGGAAATGCTATTCTTAAGAAGAAAGCTTTCAGATTTCAGGATAGATCTAAAACCTATTACCTGAAGGAAGAACATACAACATTTAACCGACATCTTACAGTGACTCGTGTGCCAGGATGGTCGGCAGATTTAACTTCTGAAAAGAATTCAGAAATCCGGCAAGTGATTAAAGACAGTATGCAGTCAGTTCATGATGGACCAAATGTTATTATTCTGATTGGTAATATGAACACTGAATCTGCAGAAAAAACAATAAATACATTGAAACAAATGTTGGGAAAAAATGTTTTACAGCATATTTTAAGAATTTCAGTGGATTCAAACAAGTTTGTGGTTAATCACAGTGCTAACAAACAAACCATCATTAACAGAAGTAAATATCACTTCTTTGCAAGATCCACAAATGGAAAGCAACATAGAACGTTAATTGAAGCAATTGAGGACTTTATAATGCACAAGCAGGACGTTCGTTTCTATGAGAAGAACAAGACACCAAACTTGAAACTGCAGCATGAGGACCTGGCTAACCTTGTAGATGTTCTAAAATGCAAAATTTCATCTCTCTCCTACTCCTTGGATTCCAATATGTCTGTAATTAAAACACAAAATTATGAAATACGGGAACTACAACGTCTGCTGAAAGAAAAGGAAGATATGTTAAGAGCCAAAGAGGAGGCGATAAAAACATTGACGTCAGAACAAAACCAAGAACAAGAAAAAATCAAAATGCTTGAGCATTCATTAAAGCAAGCAGAAATCCTTCAACAAAAGATGAAAAAAGACTTCAAAGAAATGGTTTGCGAAAAGGATGAAATAATAAAAGAACAAAAGAAAGAGATTGAAAAACTGACGAAAGAAAATCAAGCACTGAAATTTAAACATAAAAGCAGTTCAAATCCACCAGGTGTGATCTGGCAAAGGGATGGAAGAATTCAATCATTTGAATTAAGCTCAATGGTCTCAACAGGTATGTCCCCAAAAGATGTGATGGATGGATGGATGGATGGATGGATGGATGGATAGATAAAATTCTATCCATCTATCTAAATTTCTATCTATACATGCATACATACTGCACATATATGCACAGATATATACTCCAAAAATGCTACAAATGACAAACACATATGCATACATGTAATCACAAGGACAAGACAAAGACTAAATTTTTTTTTTCTTCCTTTTTATTTTTTTGGAAAGAAACCTCATTGGATGGTGAGCCTAGTGATGTCGACAGAGGTATGGATTTTTCTTATAAGACCTTAAAAGAAATTATTGTGGGCTACTTGTTCTAGTGTGTGTTTTAGGTGCTGAACTGCTGTACCAAACACACACACGCGCACACTCGCACGCGCACACACACCCACACACACACACACACACACGCGCACACACACACGCGCACACACACGCACACACACACACGCGC
>QMIH01000965.1:126959-143257 GCA_003987875.1 Clarias batrachus
ACACACACAGTTACCTTAATTACACATGAAGATTTAACTGGTTGAGTAATTCCTGGATAAAAAATTACTGGTTTACAGCTAGACCCTTTTACCCTTTAAACCATACAGCAGAAAAATATATAGTTGGAGTAGAAGCCCAGATTAAAGAATGACAAGTTTTTACTGATAGATGCAGGTAGTGTAAATGCACCAAACAGATGTATTTCGACAGGAGCAAGTGCACATGATAGTGATTCAGCTGCTGAGGCAGGGATTTCAGACATGCCCATTTTAGGCCTATTCTTTTTTGCAAATGTTTATTAAGCTGCTGAGATGACATTTCTGGGATGTAAAAATCAATCTATGGCTGAGTGTTCAGCCACAGCTTTGGTGAGGCCAGTTACTGATTTTGGGTATTGAGACCTGGGTGCAGTTGGCATTCTAGTTCATTCCAAAAGTAGTCTAATACCTCCATACCAATCTTGGYAAACCGTGTATTTATGGAACTCCGGTTCTACACAGAAGCAATGTTATTCTGGAACAGATTTGAGCAGCTTGGTTCCCTAAAAGGGACACCTACAGTAGGGACACCTAAGCAATTGTGTGCTTTTATTTTTATGGCAACAGTTTGGGAAGAAATGACATGTAGATGTGTTAAACAAAGCATTTGTGATATATAGAAGATGCAAGCTTATTAACAGGTTAAATATCTAATAATAACATCTTATAGTCTATTAAACACATTTTCAATAATACTTTTGTCATAAACATGCAGGAACATGGCCACACAGTCCTCTGAGCAATAATTTCACAGGATAGTAAAAACGCTTCTCTTCCATGTGAAATGGTTCAGTTTTCAAAACTGTTGGTGAAATAAATACATGAGAAGATGGAATATTTTAAATAACATCCAGGTGATGTGGGAAAACTACTACACAACACTATGGAAGCTTTTATTTTAATTCTTCTCCACTGTTAAGGAAATTAAATTGTGTACATATTTTAAATTTTGTATGGAAAAATTAGAACACAGAATTAAATATTTATAATACTTTACTAATAAATATTAACATACCCATATTTGACCTTCTTTCAAATTATATCTAAATATAGAGATGATATAATTACATCACATTTGCAACAACAACAACAAATACACTTATTCAACAAAAGAAATGAACAGAAATGCCAAGTTCTAGGAAGGAAAAAGACACTCCTGATAGCCATTTCCCCCTTTTGGCTAAAATAACCTCAATGAGGAATTTACTATAACATTCCACCACTCTATATATTAACTAGCACAAAGTTTTTCCCCACTCCCCAATGCAGAATTCTTTTAGCTGTGTGATATTTGAGGAGTATCTTCCATGCACAGACCCTCTTAAAATCCCTACGCTATTTTTTCTTATATTACCTTAATATTTCAATATAGTTAAAATTAAAATCAAATGTCCATATCATTAACTATGTTACAAAGACAGATTTTTGTGTGGTGTCCTATTTTTTCACATATCTGTAAATGTCCTACTTGACATTAAACATCAAACACATATGCATTRGTAGGGATCCAGTAATTGGAAACAAAATGCCTTGAAACTATGTTTGCTTAATGTAGTAAACAAAATTATTTAATATGATACCAGTGATATCAGTGTTAACTTAACTCACATAACATTGTGGTGGCTTTTTGTTTAGTTTCGCAGTTTTTGAAGAAAAACCGTAAAGAGCTAACGGAAAGAATTGTAGCAGTGGAAGCCATTGCTGATGAGTTGTATCCGGTTCTTGGTCGCCATAAATATGAGAAGATTTTACAAGCTCCAACTGAGTACGAGCAAAGGGGACTGCTCTTCGACATCACAGATAAAGGTGGTAAGACACTGCAGATAGCGTTCTACAGGAGCCTGTTAAAACATGAGAAATATCTTGTTGAAGAATTAGAGGAGGCACAATAAAACACAACCACTGGTAAGCCTTACGATTTGGAAGACTCAACAACCTAACCTTCAGTCTGACCCTAAAGTGAACCCTCATTTTTTTACTCCCTCTTCTTTTATGACTGTCTAACAGTTCCTGTCGCTGACASATGTCAAGGTTCAGTGATACCATAATGATAGGTCTGATCAGTGGTGAAGATAAGATGGCCTACAGGGAGGAGATCCTATAATGCTGGACCACTGAGAACATCTTCACCAATTGCATCTCAGTGTGATACGGCAGTAGCGCCACATCATACCACACAAGTTTCTCAATTGGTTGTGTTAACCACACATTGGCATCACTGGAACTCTGCACACTATGGAGAATTTTTTTTTTTTTTTTAATCGGTCTTCAAAGGAAGGAAGGCATTCTAAAGATTCCTCTCCCCCTAACTATGGGCTATTTACTATCCTCTCATCAGGCCTTACTGCTGTGGAAAATCTTATTGAACTTCAATTTGTGTGGTACCAAATACCCAGAAGGCCTCTGTTCAAGGGCCTTGATCTGCTCATTACAATAGAAGAAAAGGCGCCTGCATAACAAATTGGGGAACTGAGRAAGACAGGGATAAGACACAAAGCAATAAGTAAAATAATAATACTAATAAAAATATTAACTAGTAAAACAATATACTAATAATACTAATTCCTTTTCATCTTATTTGATAGCTGTATACTCGTATCTAACTTTAATTAAGCAAAAAGTACGTGAAGTCACCCAAGATCGACCAGTACACCCAGAGTGCAAGAAATTGAGGAACTGTGAAATGGGAAAATACAGGAAATGCAGACCGAATATAAAAATAAGCTTTCAGTTCTGCTTTGCTTGGGATACAGGATGCAGAGAGCTAGACTWCCCCTTTTAAGAGCTGACAAGATAATAAAACAAAGGGATCAACACATATCATACTTGCAAGTACCCATTCCAGGTGGCGAATTAAACCAACCAGTGCTCTAATGATTGTAGCAATTTGGGTAAGGCAGGTTGTAAGCATCCCCGGGCGAGGTGCGCGAGGAGTGCGCTGCCTGCRGACTAAAATTAGAACAAAAGGTGAGMTTTAATGAACATAGACCCAACGAAAAATCTGAAAATGGCACACTAACAAAAATTTATATAACACACATACTAAGACTGAAATTAACCTTTACCATTATAACTACTATATACAATTATATACTTCTATATATGCAAGAATTTAAAAGAATCATGTAAATTAACCTGAGCTGAATGATGTAAATTCGAATATATGATATAAGAATAAGACTATGATTTAAAATAATCAATTCCGACAATGTAGGTTTTTAAACCAAGAAAAACAATGATTATATAAAAAATATATGCTAATTTAAACGTGATTATGCATTGATTTAATTAATTCCTAAGTTTAATCTATAATAATATGTCCAATAATGAAGCATATYAATTACTGTCCGATATATAAAAATCATATAATTGTGTGGTTATATATAATGTATAATTAAAACAAATGTATAATTAAAATAATTAATCAAAACAAACATTAAAATACTAATATTAGTAATAATTTCTATAACTTCAGAGGCATACTATGGACAGTTAAAGACAAATTAGATATGATAAGAATAATAAGAATATAGTACTTGCGCATCTCGAAGAGAAAGATTTTTCTAAATTTTGTCTTCAAAGGAAAATTAAGTCTTCACCAGTAGTAGTCAATATTTTGSTTAGCAAACGAGGAACAAACCAAACTTTCTACAAAAAAGGAAAAAAAGAGAATAAGATTCTTGGTGGCCTAAGCAGACATGAATAAATATGGGATGAGAGGGAGAAGTATGTAAATAGAAGTTTCCAAATCAGTCTGGGCCAACGAAATTAACATACAGTACAGACCAAAAGTTTGGACACACCTTCTCATTAAAAGTGTTTTCTTTATTGTGTTCTTTAGCCCAAACGCGTCTCTTCTGCTTGTTGCCTGTCCTTAGCAGTGGTTTCCTAGCAGATATTCTASCATGAAGGCCTGATTCACACAGTCTCCTCTTAACAGTTGTTCTAGAGAWGTGTCTGCTGCTAGAACTCTGTGTGGCATTGACCTGCTCTCTGATCTGAGCTGCTGTTAACCGCCGATTTCTGAGGCTGGTGACTCGGATGAACTTCTCCTCCGCAGCAGAGGTGACTCTTGGTCTTCCTTTCCTGGKGCGGTCCGCATGTCAGCCAGTTTCTTTGTAGCGCTTGATGGTTTTTGTGACTGCACTTGGGGACACTTTCAAAGTTTTCCCAATTTTTCGGCCTGATTGGCCTTCATTTCTTAAARTAAACTTTTTTTCTTCACTTAGCTGCTTTTTTCTTGCCATAATACAAATTTAACCTCTTTGAATGAGAAGGTGTGTCCAAACCTTTGGTCTGTACTGTACATCTATTGTTTATTAAGTAGATAATTGGATACTAAGGAGGAAAAATGATGTAATTGCCAGTTAAGGGTATAAAAATCATGTAAAATTAAGGAAGTTGAGGGAATCTTTGAGAAGATTTGTGGGGTGTCTGTTGTCTTTCTGGCTGGCCGGTCCAGAGCTGTCCATCCACGTCTGTCTACAGTAAACGTCTTTGCTTTTTCTATGCTCAAGTAGTTGTTTGTTTTTTTGTTTGGAAAATTGGTGAAGTTCACAAAACTTGCCACGACACTGCTCACACAGCAAAAAACAAACAAACACTTTTTTCCTTATGGCTGTGATCATCTTTGATATGTGTATATATGTACTGTATACAGTATGTACAACTTACACATTTTGGTGTATATACTGTACAAATTCCATCATATTAGATTTGTACATGTCCTTTTGCACAATGACAGTAAAGTTGTAACTAATCTAATAAATGTCTTAAATCGAATATCTATATAAATCTAATAAGTTAGAATTGTCATAAGCAAGACATCAAGCAAGAAGTGAATACATCCTGTCACAAAGGCATGGTGGTGGTGCGTCACAACAAGAAGAACAACCKTGACAAAATATCCACTTACAAGTTAAACAATACTTTGGACACATTATTTTTATATATGGGGATCCATGTACCCCTCCTGCTCCATGTTGTGCAGCTGTGTGCACCAAACCGCTCTATAGCYTCTTGAATGTATTTAACATGTTATGTGAACATACTGCCACTAACGATGAAGAACTCCTTGTCACAGACCCATTTTTAGTTCTGATATAATTCACACAGGAAGATACATAACATATAGATATATTTACTAGGAAAGCATTTGCAACTATTAGTTTATTTGTACAATCTCTGTAACTGCTTTATCCTGGTCAATTATTTTATTCTGGATACAGAATTAGTTTAGGTAACGGCGGACAAAAGAGAGGAGAATTCACCTCAGATGGAATGCCTGTCCATCACTCGGCACCTTGCATACATTCATTCACAAGAGGTAATTTATGTAGCTGGTACTCCAGCAGGACTAGCTACAACAGCATAATACCAGAAGTAACTAGGATCTCTGTAAAGTAAGTCAATGAGTAATTTCACCATCAACAACCTGAGTGAAGGGATGTATATCACTTTCCTTTGGTATTTTTCTAATGCCTTACATACCCCACTGAGAAGCAAGTAATATAAATAGAAAAATAAGCCTCCCTTTTTGGTACTGTAGCTGTCACTTGAAAAAAGTTTTAACTACATCATGTTTTTCATGTTTTGAGTTGCCTATTGTATGGTTAACTTGGCTAACCAGCTATGTTCAGGTAGTAACAGATTTTATGGCATTTAAGTTATCAATGCATCTTTTAAACTGTGGCCATATAAACAATTAAATATTAAAATAAACAAAATTCAAAATGTATAATTAAATGTGTGGTCTTTATCTTGCACATATCATAATTTTATAACCAGAATTTAGGTTCACCTTGCTTTATTAAAATGCTCAGTATAAAACAAATTCATCATGCACCATTTTAGAACAAATGCTATTTTATAATCATCCATATAATTGAAGCCATGTTGTTTTATTTATGTGATATTTACAATTAAATCTGTTCATGCAAAAATACTGCATTTTAGCATTAATCAAGATTTTTTTTAGATATATATTCATGCCTTCTATGCAGGTAGCATGGTGGCATAGTGGTTAGCACTATGGCCTTGCACCTCCAGCGTTCAATTCCTGCCTTAAATCTGTGCAAGTCAAGATTGCATATTCTTCCTGTACTTGGTGGGTTTCTTTCAGGTGTTTCAGTTTCCTCCAATAGTCTAATGGCATGCCTGCAGTGTGTGAATGTGTGTGCTTTTGTACCCTGTGGTGGACTGGCATCTTTGTGCCACCTTGTACCCCAAATCCCCTGGTATAGGCTCCAGACCTCATTTTCCCCTGTACAGGATAAGAAGTATAAAGAATGATTGACTGAATGTTTTCCATGCTTGCTCACCCACACATACCTGTAGCTTGGCCAAAATAAAATCTTATGGTTTTAATTTAAATATGTAAGAATTAAATACTTAAAGGCCTTTAATTTGATAATTACTGCAGTGATTAATGTGTTTCAGCAGGCAACAATTATTTTAACCCCAACTGATGCAGTGAGCAGCTTCTCATTTCTTAAACAACCATATCAGAAGATGTATTCCATCATCATGAAAAAGAAGATGCTACTGTGTATTGACCCACAAAAAGTAAATAAATCAACTAAAGTGATTGCTATTAATACTGGACTTGGGATAAAAAAATGTTCTATACATTTGAAAAGGTATGAGGCTTTGTACACCCTGGACGGGGTGCCAATCCATCGCAGGGAACACAAACCACTTTGGGAAAGCCAATCTACACATTTTGGACTGTGGAAAGCAACCGGTTTCTACCCACAAGAATCGAGCCTGGACCCTGGAGCTGCACGGCAGCAGTGCTCACCTCTAAGCCACCATACTGCCCACAGAAAATATATGGCTGATAAAAAATCATGAAGGGTTCACCATAAAAAAATCCCCACCAGAAATCACAGCCATATTTAATAGTTAAAGTAAGAAAATTTCCACACACAATGCTACARTGTTTACCCTTTTCCAGAGTAATGGGCACATCAGGGAAAAATGGGAAGTGCATGAAATATCTATTATGCATATTGTATATGTATGCTGTACAATYGTCTGGCAGCAGTGTTTTGTTTGGGTTGCTACAGTTGGTCAGGTCTAGACCTGTATCGTTATCTTTCKATTTGAGCCAGCTGACTCTGTGAATGTATTATCTCATCAATGGATTTCTCTTCTCGGATGACATCAGCATATTTTAGGACAACAAGGACAAGATTGTAAGAGTGTCACACGTGGATTGACCACCACTCAAAGGCACTGATGCGGTCTGAAGAATCATTTTCAGTAGTTTGATTGTTACAGAATCAATACAAGATTTTAACTCCATACAAAAATTAATGCTATGAGGTTCATCATATATGTTTGTTAAAACAATGTCATGGTAAAGGAATACCTTAATCAAAACTAAAGGCAATCCACCAAATATTATTATTATTATTATTATTATTATTATTATTAGACATGAAATGTTTTTTTTTTCTGTTCAATCTATTCAAAGTTTACATCTTAGTTTATGTTATCATTCTACAAATATTAAATAGGTGCTATATCTAACACCCTCTCTCTCTCTCTCTCTCTCTCTCTCTCTCTCTCACACACACACACACACACACACACACACACACACACACGCTGGACTCATGATAACTGGGTAACAGGAGCAGATGTACCGTCTTAAAATGGATGGTGTGTGTGTGTGTGTGTGTGTGTGTGTGTGTGTGCGCGCGCGCGGTCTTGGCGCCATCTGGAGGCCCTGCAAATAACTCATGCAGCATATTAGAGGGTAAATACCGATTATGAACGAGACGTGTAAACTCCTGCGCAATCCCCTGATCAACTCGCAACAAGAACATCAGCAGACACATCATACAAATTGTTTGCGTATTAACTGAATGCACGTAGATAACAAAATTGTTAAAATATATATAAAAGATTTAAAAAAAAGATTTAAAAAAGATTTTAGAAAATATTTTAGAAAATAGGTCAATCGGTGTGTTTGTCAACCTAATAAACAAACACACTTGTTTTTTCATGTGTTGTGGTGGATTCTGATAATTCATTTATTTATTACTCTTGTTTGATTATTTGTTTGTTTTCTGTAGAGCATGAATAATTTAGTGTTATTTAAAGGAGCCAATCGTGCATCCCAATGAGAAACTGTATTCAATCACGGTGCATTTTATTCYGATACAGGCGCTTTTCGAGCATCACTGACGACTGAGAGTGACGTATCAGGATGTCCTTATATGGTCAGTGTATGACGTGGCGCTGCCGCARTGCCTGGGATTTGGTTTCACTTTGTATCAAACGAATGCTTGGCGAATTGATTTAATCCGCGAATAAATCGGCTTCTTTAGCATCTTTTTACTAACCAAATATTATTATTATTATTATTATTATTATTATTATTATTATTATATTTTTAAATCAAATATATGTTTTAACCTGGGGACCTGGTTTAATACTGATGGTAAATTGTCTTCTAGGGATGTTTTTGTATCTGACTCTTCTGATTGTCAGATTTATGGAATCTCAATCAGGTATGTGTGTTTGTGTGTGTGTTCCTTTTTACCCAGAGGGTTCTGTAGATTTAGTGGAGTTAGAAAATATGTTTTGATCTCTGGTCCTCTTGTAAGTGGTGGTGTGGGGAGCTCTCCTCTTAAAGAGATGCTGAGTAATGCTCATAAGTGTTGTTATGGTGAATGGAGGAGACCGGAAACACCTTACTATTAGGCTATATATACTATAGCCTGAGCTGAGATGTGAACACTGGCTGATGTGACCCATTACTTTTTATCAGTTTATCATGTACATTAGCCTTTTTTTTTGTCTTTTTCTGTCTTTGTGGTGACATTAAATGCATATCTCTTACACCCCTGCCCTCACAGGCAGCCTTGCGGGTGTCTCACATTTGTTAAATCTATTGTAGCCTACTGTGCATTATTTATTGTTTGTTCTATCTACTGTACCATGAAAAATATGAATTCAACTCCTCTYCATTTTAAACCAATAAATGTTAATTTCCACATTTCTGACACCAAATTATAAAAATCTAAATTGTAGTATTTACATTATTATAACCACTGACAGATGTATATCTCTGTTCAATGGTCCATCTGGTCAGAAGCGTTATTGCTGAAAAAAAATTCAGGTTTCAGAACAGACAGTGCCTTATAGTTTACTGCTATGGGAATAGATATCTGCAGTTCAGAGTGGCCATGCTACTCCTGTCCACAATCATAAGCACCTACAATGTGGATATAACCATCAGTACTAGAGCACAGAATAATGGAAAAAGGTGCCAAGTCTGAGGAATAACATTTTCTTCTATATCATTTGGACATGATTTGGACATCATTTTGTGCATCACTGACCTGGGAAAGAGATAGCACCAGAATGCACTGTGTAATGAAAGCAAGCTGGAAGATGTGGTGCCATGCTCCGGGCAGTATCCTGCTTGTAAACCCTGGGTAATGACATATATGTTACCTACCTAAACATTGTTGCAAGGCAAATGTATTCCCTAGCAGTGGCCATATTCAAGAGGATAATGTGCCCTGTCATACTATAAAAATTGCTTGAAAAATAGACATGACAAAAAGTTCAATGTATTGACTGCTTTCGACGCCCCTGGATTTCAAACCAATGAAGCATCTGAAGGATATACTAGAAAAACAATCTGCTCCGCTGGTGGGCAGTGCACCGCAGGGCTGCGGGCACAGGCTGGTGAATGGTGGCGGTAGGCAGAGTGGCAGCAAGGGCCTGCGTRGACAGCAGCTCCTGCGCAGTTTGCTCATGCCAGCTCTGTTCTTGGAGAATGGCCGGACTAGCCACAGCTCTCTCTGTGGGCGTGGCCTCAGACGGCTTTCCCTGGCTGGGAGTGAGGGCTGTTGCGGCCTTGCGCTGCTAGGTGGCGGAGCTATGGCAGGAGAACGTGACCCTCCGCGGGGTGGCTGCTCAGCTGGTTGTTGCCACACCCGTCGCAGAGCCATGGAAGCAGTTCACGGGGTCCCTCCATCTCTCCACCACCACACCCATTGTCTCTCGTCTCATGGTTCAGTACACGTCCAATTTGGCCACAAACGAGTCAAAAGTTCTTCGTTCGTTGCCACAGGAAACTTTATTGACTCTTTATACACCAAATTACATCTGTTGACGGTCAGCTCCTCTCCTCCAGCGCTATCACTGCCCAGATTCAACCCATCACCCTCATCATCGACACCAGGAAATGATCCTCTTTCACCTCACCTCCATCTCATCTCCACCCATCATCCTCGGACACCCCTGGCTTCTGCAGCATGATCCTCTCATCTCATGGTCTCAAAACTGGATCCTCCAGTGGGGGCCGACCTGTCTCAAACTTTGCCTGCAGGCACCGGCAGGGACGTGCTCTATAGAGTCCGAGGCACCTGATATCGACACCAACGCCATCCCCGCTGCTTATCAGGACCTGGCTGAAGTCTTCTGCAAGAGACGCGCCACCCACCTTCCTCCTCATCGCCCCTACGACCTGGCTATTGAGCTTCAGGCAGGTTCTGTTCCCGCGGCCATCTGTACTCTCTTTCCAAGGCCGAGACGGGGGCGATGGAGGAGTATGTATCCACCACTCTCCGCCAAGGCACCATCCGACCTTCCTCCTCGCCCGCCGCTGTGGTGTTTTTCTTTGTGAAGAAGAAATTCGGCGAACTACGTCCTTGTGTCGACTATCGGGGGCTCAACAACATCACCATAAAAAACCAACACCCATTGCCTCTTACCAACTCTGCCCWGGACGCCCTCTCTTTTGCCACCATTTTTACAAAGTTGGACCTCCGGAGCGCCTACTCAACTCTACCGCCGTCTCCGCCTTCCACGAACTCTGAACTCTCAATTCACCACCGCCCCAATTCAACTCTACCCAGATGCAAACAAACCATTCGTTGTGGAGGTGGACGCTTTGGATGTGGGTTCCAAGGCTGTTCTCTCCCAACGAGGTCCAGACCAGAAACTACACCCTTGTAGTTTTTTTTCCAAAAGATTTGACCCCACTCAGCAGCGATACGGGGTAGGGGACCCCGAGCTGCTCCAATGCCCACCATAAAGTGGGCATTGGAGGAATGGCGACACTGGCTTCAGGGGGCCAGGGAACCGTTCATCATCTGGACCGACCTCCAGAATCTCATCACCATCCACAGACATCAAAGAGTTCGTCCAGGCATGCCCAGTGTGTGCCAGGGCCAAGGACACCAAACAACCAACACCCGGGGAACTCCAACCGCTTCCTGTTCCCCGCCGGCCCTGGACACACATTGCCATCGACTTCATCACGGGCCTGCCAGTCTCCGAGGGAAACAATGCCATCTTGACCATTGCGGATCGGTTTGCTAAACCTGATGGCCCTCGCCGGACTCCCGGCTACCTCATCTGGGCAGAACTTTCCCAAAATCTTCATGTTTCCTTCGCCACCAAGTTAAGCCCCTATGAGGTATGGCAGGGTTTCCGACCTCTGATGTTCGAACATCAAGAACCGGAGTTAGAAATACTCTCGGTCCAACAGTTTGTCCGCAGGTGTCAACGGTCATGGGTCCTAGACAAGGAGGCCATCCAACGTGCCAACACCCGTTACACCACACAACATTGCCGTCGACACCCTCCGGGACAATTGTACCATGTAGGTGACAAAGTATGGCTGTCCACCAAGAACCTGCACCTCCATACAGAATCAAAACTGGCTCCAGCTTCCTGCGGCACTATGGATCCAACCGGTATTTCACACCTCACAACTCAAACCCTTCACCACATCACCCATGGTTCCCTCTACCCACCCTGCTCCTCTCGCCGTATMACTGAGGGTGGTCCCGCCTATATCGTACACCGAATCCTTGATTCGCGCCCCCGGGGTCGATTGGGAAGGTTACTGCCCCGAGGAGCAATCTTGGATCCCGACTCGGTTCATCCTAGACCCCGAACTGATCCGGGACTACCATCGTCGAGTATCTTCCACTCCAGGACCGTCGAGAGTCTGTCCTGGACAGGGGGGTACTGTCATCCACACACGTAACACGACCAGCACAAGGACCCGGAAATAGTATGGTCGCGATCCAGGAAGCATAAAAGGAAACAAAATGGCGCTTCACATTGCTCAGTCATTGAGTTCGCCTATGCCGTTGCCGACACTTCTCCAACTGTTCAGTGAGTACTCACTGATTCGGGTTGCTTCTTTGATTAAGAGTGTGTTGCTATAACAAGAATTCATTTGTGTAGATCCTAGCTCCTCGTGTAAGAGAGTTCTTATACTAAACGCGTGGTTATCCTGCCTACTCGCGCTGCTTCTGCGTTTGGGTTTACCATCCACGCTACAGGGGCTAACTGCTAAGGCTTCTGTGTTTATCCTCTGGTTGCTCGTGACATTATGTACAGGAGACAGAAATGAGTAGTTACCTTTGAGTCTTTGGTCCGAGTCGTTCGTTCTTTTTGTCACGTGACTCCAATAGACGCTATGCAGTGCAGTACACAGGAAATAGAATTGAGCGATTTTCCTCAGTGAGTCTTCTAGTCCTGTGTCATTTGTTCTTTTGTCACGTGTCTCCCATAGACACTATGCAGTCCACAAGAAACAGCATTGAACAGTTCACCTCTACAAGTCTTCTAGTCCCGAGTCATTTATTCTTTTGTCAGGTGAATCCCATAGATACTAGTGCAATATATTAAAAAGAACAAATAACTCAGACTAGAAGATGTGAGAGGTGACCGGCTAATTCTGTTTAATATAATATGTCCTTAACTGCATTGTAATATTTTCATTACTGGAACTATACTGTAGCAGTTGTTGACATGTTTTGTCTGTTTATTGAAAATGTAACAGTTTATTTTATTTCTTATAAAAATAGAATAAAATTAATTATTATGACTAAAAATTAGTCATTTAGTTAATAAAATTAACTAAATGACTTAAAACAAGATTTGTTCATTTTGATGAATGAGATACAAAGAACTGAGCCACTAAAATGATCCAAGCTTCCCATCACTAGTCCATGCCGATCGTCCGCGTTTTTAGCGCACGTCGCACTCTCCACTTTAGAAGTCCAGTAGCC
The DNA here is from genome assembly GCA_003987875.1 of Clarias batrachus. Lineage (NCBI taxonomy): Eukaryota > Metazoa > Chordata > Actinopteri > Siluriformes > Clariidae > Clarias > Clarias batrachus. The sequence goes on from QMIH01000965.1 coordinate 140,051, forward strand.
CAACAGACCCCGAGCTACCCTCCCTGCTATGTTTTAAAGCGCAGGATACCAGGAGCCCAGGATCCTTAACGGCTCACCAGCTGTGCCTATTTCTGGGCTCCCCCCTTTCGCACACTTGCAGAAGGGGAGGCCGCCTAGCTAGTGAGCCTTGGAGTGAGCGAGGAGCGATATTAGATTTGGGTGCACACCTATCACAGGTGCACACTGTGACAATTATTATTTATTTATTTATTTATTTTACTCAGTAACGAATATGATTTAAAGTGTAGTGAAGTACAAAACTTTTAACAAATCATACTTAAGTAAAAGTAAAATTACAGATTTTAATGAATATTGTACTTAATATATAAGTATAGGTACACAAACAAAATACTAAATTACAGTAACGCGAGTAAATGTAATTTGTTACTTTCCACCTCTGATTAGGAGTGATCAAACTAACTAGCTAACATCCTGAGTAAAGGAATTATGTGCTCTAACATGATTGATTTGTGTTTATACCAACAACAGTATTGTTCATATAACAGACTGTATATTGTTTTGTTACAGTATGTCCTAATTGTATTCTGTATGCTTTCAGTAAGCCTGTGTATATACAGTGAAGCAATGATACTTTATCAAAGACGCTAACGATGGTGCATGACATTTGTTTAATTAACCTCAAATCTTGCAATTATCAAGAAGTCATTACACCATGTCCTGGGCCTCTTTTCCATAAGCGTCAGTAACTAAATAAATCCTTAAGTATCTTCCTCCCCCCCCCCACCAGCCTTTGTGAAAAGGGAGACAACACATTTCTCTTGGTTGATTTATTTTTTCCAAAACATATTCGCAACCACTACAGCACTGGCTTCTAGAAGCCTGAACCTTCAATATTTAACATTATTCCACTATTTATTTTAAACTGTTGAAAAGCCACCACTTACTTATAATAAATGTTCTTCCACATAATTCATGTGCTTCCCTTCTTACCTTGATGCACCCATTACTCTGGAATAGGGTCAATCTGGAGACCACATGGCCTATTCCCATTGTTCCAAGGTCCAATCATTATTCTTCCTAGCAAAATTGACAAATTCCTAGGCTTTTTTTAAATTTTATTAGTGTCACTAATAAGTGGGTTTCTTTTACTGTAGTTTTTTAGTTCTCATTTCAGTGCATCTGTTTTTAGTGCATATGGAAATGCTCTTACTTTCACTATTACAGTGATTTATATGGTTGATTTTTTTTACTATGCAGCTTAACCAAGTGTTAAAGAAATCTCAATTCATAATTTTTCAACTGTTCTTCCACAAAGTTGATGGTTCAGCTCTATCCAATCAGGTTTTGGTAATGTGTTAAAGTGTTTTAGTAATTTTAATTCTCCCTAGTTGTTACTTTTGCCCAATATTTTGATGCTTCTGAAATGGCTTTTACTAGGTAGTGAGCAAAAAATAGGTCTAATTACACAGGAATGTATATATACATTAATATTCATACTTTTCATATTCTTTTTCAGAGAATTTAAAGGTCACTGGTCCAGAAGCTCCTCTTGTTGCTGTAGCTGGTGAAGATCTGGTTCTACCCTGTTTTATCAAGCCCAACACCARTGCTGTGGACATGACAGTGGAGTGGTTCAGGCCATATGTAGAAGACTCATTGGTGCATCTCTATAAGAATCATGAAGACAGAAATGAAAATCAGGCTCTGGCTTACAGGGGACGAACTTCATTTTTCAAAGAGGAGCTACAGAAAGGCAACATTTCTCTCAAACTCTCAGCTGTTCGAGTCTCTGATGAAGGACTATTTAAATGTCTTGTTGAAGACAACTCCTGGTCTGATGATATCACTGTGCACATCATTGTTGAGGGTAAGATCTGTTTGGGCATCAAATAATTACACAGCGAATGTTTATATTTTTTTATTAATGGTTATACATGAATCAGTTTATTTATGTGTAGAAAATATATTAATTATTTAATTACGTTTGTTTATTTAACTTGAGGGTTTTTTTTTTTTAAAGTGAGTTAGAGTATGAGAGTTAATTAAGTTAATTACTAAATTACAGGTTTTCATTTTATTTTTATCCACCTGAATACAATTCAAGAAGGGCTGTTAATCAGCCAGACAAATGAGGTGTGACAGATTTAACATATTCCAGTTAGTACTGTAGATATGATTCATGAATTGTATCAAGTAGTCAGTCTGTAGTYTAATTCCCTGGCAATGCAGTGACTTAACAGAAGTGGATCTATTTTCTTGGATCAATGTTTAAGTAGAAATAATAATCAGCATTATTCTTCATGTGTCTATGATTGTGCAAAGAAGATTAAAGCTTGATATTTACATAACTGATTKGATATTTAAAAATTATTTATTTATTTGTTTGTTTATTCATTGATAATGACTATAAATAATTGACTATAGCTCAGGGAAGCCACCCGGTGATCACGATGGAGAGTTATGATAACTCAGGAGGGATTAATCTAGTGTGTGAGTCTAGAGGCTGGAACCCTGAACCTGATATCCTGTGGCTGGACAGAGAAGGAGCTCCTCTGCCTGCAGAAGATACACAGATTAAAAGACACACTGAGGGCTTCAATGTGAAACGTCGCACCACTGTTTATGATTATAGCGACTTTAAACAGATTTTACTGCAGACTTAAACAAAAACACCACCTGATGGATGCAGAGATCATCATTGACAGTAAGTATCCATGGATGATACAAATAAAAAACAAACTAATAACTTTTACATTCACATTTTGATTGCAACAATCTGGTGGATAATTTGCTTATTAAACACATATTGCTACTTTTGCATCCTAATGTGTGCACTATTTTTACTTGCAGTGTTGGTAATATGCTACTGTGCTCTGTATAAGAGAATGCTTTAAAGTTATTCATTAATTTATGCACAGTTGGTTTTAATATCTGAAAACMTGTATACCTGTAAATTTGTAAATGTGGTTTATTTTAGGTAAAGCCTTTAATACATGGAAGTGGGCTGTTGGCATTACAGTTGCAGCAGGTTTTATTGCTGCTGGTTTGATAGTAACTGCAGTTTTTTGTGACGATAAAGGTAATATTTTAATTTTCTTTTTATTACATAATATTTCTAAATTGAAATATATTACAGTGCATACCATAACTTCATTTTTTGTAGTGGAAAATGCACAATTCTAAACCACATCTATGTGACTGACATCGCAGCTAAAAAAAATTGTG
>QMIH01000965.1:143393-154105 GCA_003987875.1 Clarias batrachus
GTAATTGCACATAAGTTTGAATGACTTATGTGCAATTATTTCTCACTTTCATATATTTATAAAGTTTGTGTCATGGGTCTAGCTGGTGGTAGTGGCTAGACCGGCTGATGGTGTGGTTGCCGTGGGCACGAAGGCAGAGGGGTGTGCAAACAGAAATAGTCTTTATTTACAAGACAAACGCAAACATTGAAACAACCAAACAAAGGAACCAAAACAAATGTAAACTAAAACTAGGGCTCAGGAAAAACACAGGAAAGGAGCGGATACAGGGAACCAGGAGCTGACACAGGGAAATGACAGAACTAGGGATGAGGAAACATGGAGCTGGAGCAAACTAGAGACACATATGGGAACTAGAGACAAGACTGGACAGGACGTGGCTGGAACTAGAGATGGGGCGAGGACTGGAGAGACAGCGACTGGAGACCAGATGGGTTAGTGGTTCGTGAGGTTAGTAGCTACATGGAATACTGTGGACACTGGATGCTGACCTAACCGGGTTAGTATCTAAGGGATTAGTGGCTAACCAGGTTAGTACGGACCTAGGGGACCGGAACACAAGAGGCAGGGCACCCATGAGGCTATTCCAAACTAGCGGCTAACCTACTAGCGACCAGAACCACTAGCACTCAATCCCACTAGAGGCTAGCCATACTAGGGGCTAACCCTACTAGCAACCCAGGCCTACTAGCGGCTAACCCTGCTAGCGGCTAAGCACTCATGGGGTTACAAAATCTAAACAGATAAGGAAGCTACACACAAAGGATTAAACCAGAAGACTGACACTGGGAATTCACAGAACAGTATTTACACTGTACACAGGAGGAGACACAGCCTAGCTAAACATGAACAGAGCAGCTCCATGAATCCACAGACACAAGGAACATCAAGAAAACAAACAATAGAGCCCTCTAGAAAAACAAAGGTAAAACAATATAACTAAAATATCAACTCAAAGAAACAATCAAAAAGGAATGCCCACATGACGGTAATACAAACAATCAACAAATAATGCTCGAACCAGTTTCCCAGAACAAACGGCTATTTATAGAAACTTTAATGAGCCACTTCAGTTCAGGTGAGCACTCATCACCTGACTGAGGTGCCTTCTGGGAAACTGAGTCAACCAACAAGAACTACAGACAGACATGAACAGTGACCTCTGGTGGAGATTCCTAACAGTTTGGTGTTTAAATGGTACATTTTATTTTCTATAATGCAAATCTACTGCACATTCAGACMATTCTTTTCACTTTATTAAATTAAGTCACCAGTATTATGACATGTCATTGTCTGTGTCTTTTATACTGGGACTATAATGAGTCTAATATATTAATATTGCATTTTAATATTGTCTTTTTTTCAGAGAGGAAGAGACAGAGAATGAAAGATGGTAATTAAACAGAAACTTTTATTTTTATATCTGATAATGAGAGGGTAAAACAGCAGAAAGTCATTACTCATAGAAGGAATAAATGTGATGTAAACCAATTTCAGTTCACAGAGAATTTCACCAAGACTTAGACATACAGTAGCAAGTTATATTAAATATGATGGTGGATATTGTATTTTTGCTTAATTAGCATTAACATTCACTAAGTAGCAAGGTATCAGTTCCCTTGACTTAAAGATACAGTTTTAAATAGTGAAGGCTCACAACAAGGTGCAGATTAGGAACGAAGGTAGACATTACAGCTCTTTTCCATGTTTATTCCAATTCATGTCATCAAAATATGGGAACCGCAAATGTACCAAAATACACTTATCAGGATGTCAATAGGAGAGAGGGCTCTGTAAGGACTAGAGATACACAACAGTTAAAATGCATTTACATATTTTTTTTTTCTGTGGTTCATAACTGACATCTAACATCACTTCCAAATGTTAAAATGTGTTCAATCATTTATTGAATATACAACATCAGAGGCAAGTTTAATGTAACAACTGTGATCTCAACTGTGTTTACTTAACATGACAAAAACATGACTATTTATTATTTCATACTTGAAAAAATAACAATAAAAAATACAACTTTATTTTATCCACAGAACTTCAACAGGAGAAACAAAATACAGGTGAGAATCAGTTTGTTGTGCTCTTGAAATCATACTGATTAATTAATTGGAGTAAACAGAGCACACAATATCATCATGATCAAATGTAATCATATAAAGCCCAGTGGGAAGTTTGTTAGACCACACAACCTGCTGTGGTTTTATTTAGCTTTTAAAAATACAAAGATAAAAAAAAAAGGTTTAAACAAGGTTCAGAAAATAAAAGTAAATACATATTAAATACTGATATGAATTATTATCCTTACATATGATACTCATACTAATTTATATTTAACCAATATTACACTCAGAAATTTGATGGYATGCTGAATTCTAGCATGAATGTGCTTTGGCCGCAGGTAATACGGAAGGTGAAGGTAATTGTAGCCTTGCTCAGTACAGTAGCATGATTGTAAGTGTGATAGTGCTTGTAATCCCCAGTTCTACAACAAACAAATTAATAAAGATTAACTGACATACTAAACACAAAAAGTTTTTACTTAATTATGCCTCCTAAAAAGCAGCAGTTGCATTAAGCCCTACATGCTGCCTTTTATATTTTTATTTATATTTRWATTTCATGCTGCCTTTTAATTATATTTCCTGACAGACCGTAGTGTAGATTYTTTTTTAACTATTAACAATTTAACTATTACACTAGTCTATTATAATCTATACTAAAATATAGTAAAAAATATAAATATTGTAGAAATATGAAATCCAAATAAATTAAATTTTATATTTTTTCTGGCACACAAAGCCCCCACTGAATATAAAATAATAAGAGTGCATTAAACAGTATTCAACAAACAGCTAATTAGTCTCTGTGCTTTTGTTTTTCTTTTCAGAGATTCTGAGGCAGAGTGTTAATAACACTCATGAAGAGAGTAATAACATCTGGTTTATTTTTTAATTGTGACTTTTTAAATTGTGATTATTAAAGATTGCATAATAAAATATTGTTCACTTTCATATTTTACAGAGTTTATAAAGAAGAAGAAGAAGTTTGCAGGTGATAATTGGTTTTACAGATTTATCTCAATCACTGAGTCTCTACTGTATTCTGTGTGTAAATGTGTGTGTGTGTGTGTGTGTGTGTGTGCAGTTTTGAGACCTTTTTGTTACATTAAAATAAAGTATAAAAGAGAACTATATAGACAATGTAAAATGGATAAACTGTATAAATGAACGGGAATGTCAACTGTTCCTCTAGCATGGTCGGCCGTTGTAGGTCAATTAAACTTTGGATTAGTTTTTCCCAGCAGGTCAGACTGCAGGAATATTTCCTCTTGTGGTGAACCCAGATCTAGTCCCATGTCTGTGATATTTTACAATTACTAACTGAGAAGGTTTGTGAATTGCTTTCAATACCTCTTGGATTTCATTCAGGTGTGATATTTGCTTGTCATGCTTGACCATGCAGAAAGCTTGTGAGGCCCTTACAGAAGTACACATGTTGCACATGTTGTATGGATACTGTACACAGAATCTATGCAGATGGTACAGTTTTTCCTGTAATTGTTGTTATTTATGTGATCATTGCCAATAATTTTCTTTTGTTGTCAGCTTACTATCCCAATATTTGTGCAATTGGGCATATTTCTATTGACAGTCTCCTGAGACAAAATTCTTAGTGCAATATTGACCTATTGTACTGTTCATGCTTGTTATTACTGTACCTAAAACAAACGCTCAGATTTTGGACTTGTTTAAACCCACATCTTGGTTCTGTTTCTTCGGAAAATATTAAAATTAATTCTTTATTATGAGCATTAGGAAAACAGTTCCTGTTTTAATTTAGTTTAAAAATATGTTATGTCCTACATATTTTCCAGTTTGTACAATAAATCTTCATGGCTCCCTTTCAGTGGTATTACTGGCTCACATCATAATGCACAATACATTATGTTCATAATATTAATTAAATATGGTTAAATACCATACATTTGTATTTATTTAAATTAACATCTTCAAAGTTGTCTTTTGTTTAAGTGTTTAAAGATTCATAATTTAAAATTCATGGTTAAAAATGTTATGATGATGATTTAATCTTTTGGTTATCTTCATACTCATAGCTCACTCTTTGTCTTTCTCTTAGTGGATGTGACTCTGGATCCTAATACAGCTCATCACATTGTCAAGCTGTCAGAAGATGGGAAACAAGTGACACACATATGCCAGTGGAAGAGTCTTCCTGATACACCACAGAGGTTTATGGTATATCCTTTTGTTTTGGGAAAGCAAGGTTTTTCCTCAGGGAGATTTTATTATGAGGTGCAGGTCAGTGGAAAAACACGGTGGATATTAGGTGTCGCAGGAGAGAGCATTAACAGGAAGGAAGTGATTACATTGAGCCCTCAGGCTGGACTCTGGTCTGTGGGGTTGGTTAATCAATATAGGGCTCATGCTGATCCCCCAGTCCCTCTCAGACTGAGAGACAAGGTGGAGATGGTGGGGGTGTTTGTCGATTATGAGGAGGGTCTGGTCTCCTTTTATGATGTGGACTCCAGCTCTCATATCTACTCATTCACTAATCAATCTTTCACTGAGAAACTCTATCCAATCTTTAGTCCTTGGTACAATATAGCAGGTAAAAATTCAGCACCAATGATCATCACTCCTGTATTGAGGACTTAATGAATGTTCACCTCATACGTGTAATTATCTATTAAGTGGTGAGAATGAAAATTAATATTAAAGTATTTCTGCTTAATTCTAGAAAGTTTATTTTTCATGAACAAATAGTTTTAATCCTACAGTCTGTTAGTCCATTGTAGATGACATTGACTAGTGCAAGAAATAGAATCAACCAACCATAAATATTCATTTTATTGAAATTTCAATGGCCAGATAACTATGTAGTGAAATTAAAACCATTCCCTTTGCTTTCATAAATATTATTTCAGACATTTGCCATACTTAAATGAAAATATAAATATAACTATGCTCAATTAGACATTAAGGAAGCAACCTGTCCATTCAGACTCAACACACATTGTGGCTGAACTTAGTCCAGACTATACGTTCAAGAATGAATAATAGAATTCTGAAAATGTGTATAATAATGTATATCAAAAAACCTGATATATACTGTAAATGTATCTCTACATTTAAACACATTACACTTGGCGTTGTTTTGATTTATGGTCTTGTTAATGCTGTCATGTAAATAAAACTTGTTGTCTCTGCAACAGTTGGTTTATTGTTATTAGTCTATTAATGTGTGGTATAAAAAGATTATAACAATAGTGTCATGGTTTATAACAATTTCTGCCCAAGTGAACATTTCCACACACCCAGACCAGTGGCAAGGCTCAGACCCCCAACCCTGGAGGTGCTTTGTTCTGGTTCTGTTCTTCTGGTAACTTTGTTACTGTACATTTACAGTAGTCCTTTCTATTTGTTCTGCAAAACACAAGGAAGAAACTTTATCTTCAACCAGGACAATAAGGATATTGATCTGCAATAACACATGAGTTTGCCCTTCATTCTCTGCYTATACCAGTATTATAATCTTTTCTGCTATTTCCTCTGAATTTGATTGGATATTAGTTACCATATTGTTACACTAACCACTATGAAGACCTAATTTATGTTCTGTTTGATACAATGTGTACAAAAATATGGAATGAATTGCATTTCTTATTGAAATAAGCACAAATTTGCCACACCATATGCCTTGTATTCACTGTTTGCTCCTGTAAAAATTAAAAGCAAGGGAATGCTCAGTAGGACAGCACCAGTAGGACATTGAGTCCGCATAAAACCTTTCTGTATTGGTGATTCCAATATGAAGAGTATATGGGCTTTATGAAAAATGTAGACTGTTTTTGTTTTTGAGGGGGGGGGTTTAAATATAAAATAATTAATTAATTAATTAATAGGGTTCATTACTAAATGTGTTGTGAAAATGAGTCAGATTAAATAATGGCTTGAACCAATCTGTTGATTTGTTCACTAGATTATTGATTATTATAGATGATTGCATTTATGCGCTTTATATTTGCGCAGGGGACCGGCTGAGTATCTAGCAGCTCATCCCTTTTTGCCAGCACACTGCAGTGGGGTGGAGCTGCAGCAATGCAGATAAATAATTCTTGAAAAAGGAGGGGTTTCAGTTTYACTTTCAAGTATGGTTTACACACATGAAAGCACAGTGGACTGAAATTCTGGGCCTTTGGACAAGGGAGCTTCTGTAGCATCTTCTTACTGACAAGTGAGGAAGCCTGGAAGTGAGTTAGCATACAGTACCGAGTTTTTGGTATTCAAAAAAAAWWWTTTTATTAAATTGTGCCACTGATGTATTTATAATAATGCTAAAATGTTTTTCAGAGATGCTTTTGTGTGTGCCTCTCCTGATCATTTTCAGCTTAATGGACTCTCTATCAGGTAGGAAAACCTCTTGCTATGGAATAGCACAGTATATTGACTCTTTGGATGACATGATCATTTATTACTTTTTGTCTGATCATCGTTTATAACCATGGTAGTATGTGTGTCGGTGTAGAGTACATAAGGAGCTAGACAGAAGCAAAGTCCAAATTTACTGTATTTATGGTCAGAGATCAGAGAAACAGCTATAAGGCAGAGACAGAATACAATTTCAATAAAAAGGCTAAATAGTATGATATCTGGTAGGGATACTGTATATAGAATGGAAGTCTTTTTGCTTGGAAGAATAGAAGAATTTGCTGCAGGGGGCCCACAAATGTATACACACTTCAACAGTTGTTATCTATGTCTGTTTTTAAAACTCTGAATTGAATTATGGCAGCAATATATAGTATTGTTTCCTCTAAATATGTCAGTAGTCGCACCATCGCTGATGATATCTTGTGACCATCAGAAGAATATATTTTTTATATATATAAATTATTTTTCTTTTCTAATGACATAGAGCATTTAAAGGTGATGGGTCCAGAAGCTCCTCTTGTTGCTGTAGCTGGTGAAGATCTGGTTCTACCCTGTTTTATCAAACCCAACACCAGTGCTGTGGACATGACCGTGGAGTGGTTCAGACCATATGTAGAAGACTCATTGGTGCATCTCTATAAGAATCATGAAAACATAAATGAAAATCAGGCTCAGGCTTATAGGGGACGAACTTCAGTTTTCAAAGAGGAGCTAAAGAAAGGCAACATTTCTCTCAAACTCTCAGCTGTTCGAGTCTCTGATGAAGGAGAATACAAGTGTTTTGTTGAGGACACCTCCTGGTCTGATGATATTAATGTGCACATCATTGTCAAAGGTAAGTTTTATTTGGACACCAAAGAATTACACAGTGAAACTAATGCTGTTTTAACAGTATAAATGGGTTGAGCAAACATGTATCACTTTAAATATCTGTAGAAAAATATCTGTATTTTTCAGTACCAACTTTGGGAACATGTGAACTAAAGAACCAAGTTCCCTAGTACAGAAGTCATTCAGACATACGTACACTTGCTAGAAGGCAGTGTGCATCTCAGTATAATAATAATAATACTTTTATGTTTCATTAATATAAAAAAAAAAACTATTCTTTCAGTTAATTAAAATGATTTGTAAAGTGTTTGCGTTGGCTAGGCTATGCTTCACTTCCTTGAGAATGCATTTATTGGCAGATATGGATCAACTTACTGATTATTGTGAATATTGATCATTGTGAACTGTAAAATATTGGACTTTATATAATTGGAGGAATTATAACCAAAGAATATTATAAGTCAGCAGAAGTTAACTTAATTAGCTCATTTAGCAAGATTGTGGATGATTGAAGATTGTTAATTTACTTGTAAAAATTAAACGTTAACATCTACCCATACATTTATATTACTTTTCAAACACTATTTTAGTTAATGACTTAAGCCAACTGTGTATAGCTCAGGGAAGGCACCCGGTGATCAGGATGGAGAGTTATGATAACTCAGGAGGAATTAACCTAGTGTGTGAGTCCAGAGGCTGGAAACCTGCACCTGAAGTTTTATGGCTGAACAGAGACGGAGCCCCTCTGCCTGCWGAAGAGACACAGATACACAGAGACACTGATGGCTTCAGTGTGAAACGCCGCATYACTGTTTATGATTATAGAGACTCCAACAGRTTTTACTGCAGACTTCTACAACAACACCACATGATGGAGACAGAGATCATCATTAATAGTAAGTGTCTATAAAAATTTTATACTCAGATTTAGACTGTTGCATCATTACAGATAAGGTAAAATATTACATGTAACGTAGGTATCTGTAAAATATTTATCTAACCACATTGTAAAACCATTCAATACATTCATGCTTTTCCAAAAGTTGCATTTAAAGTCAGCACATATTTAACATACAATATAGTACACAAACAAAAACATGTGGAGACAAAACTAAAGCATAAGTAAAAAAAAAAAAAAAAAAGAAAGTAAAAAAAAAAAAGATAGAAAAGAAAAAAACAACCTAGACATCTCTTCGCCTGGATCTGGATCTGGCCATAGCACATCATTCACATCACAGGCGATGTCCACTCTCGCAAGACAGTGAGGAAAGAATCTTCTTGAATAGCGGATCCATCCTTGCACAGACCATGCATCAATTAGTTCACAGGCCTCCTCATGGCATAGGGCAGGAGATCGTAACCCTCCACCACTATGCCGAAAAAAACTCTTCAATGGGGTTGGGGAAGGGAGAGTATGGTGGGAGGTATTGGAGTGAAACCATGATCATGAAACCAGTTTTGGACAAGAGCAGATCGGTGAAAAGATACATTGTCCCAGATGACGGCTCTGACTTTGTTGTTATGCTGTGACATCTGTCTAAAAATGTGATAATGTGATAAAGACCTRACTTGGCATAGCGGTGTAGTATCCCATTTTGTGTGATGTGATTGCAGCGTACATTGTGATGTTGCCTCCATGTTGACCCGGGACATTCAAGATAGCTCAATGGCCAACAATGTTTCTCCCTCTTGTTCTTCCTTTAGYCAGGTCAAACCCAGCCTCATCTTTGAAAATAAATTAATGTGATATTGGATCACCATCAATCATGTAAAAAGGTTTTGTGTGCAGTGGGCAATACTGAAGTGGACATTACTTACCTCCATATATTCATACCATACTGTAGGTCTTTTACTTTTTCAGAATTTCTTTCAAATGGCACTTGGTACAGTTGTTTCATCTGGTTATGATGCTTTTTAAAGATTCATGCCAGTGTTGTTAGAGAGGCCTGGTGGACATTATTTAAAACTGTGTGGTCATTCAGAATGAATGTCATGAAGGTCATTCAAAAGACATATTGCATTATTGGCCAAAACCATGTTTATAATAGCTCTCCCTTGTTCCTCTGTGAATATGGGGCTTCTTCCTCCTCTATGTTCTCGACCCTCAATCCTATGTAGAATCAAAATACATGTTACAGGAAATGTCACAAGACAGCACATAAGACATTGTCTCAAACATGGAACACAGTGAATGGTACCAAATAGTACTGTCTCCCGACATCTCCCAATTTAAAATCGACTCTGAAGACTGATCGAGCCATTAATGATTTAAACRAATTTGGAAAGACATAAAAAATGACTCTACCGTGCATTTTGACAGAGGAATACGAGCAATAAGGATGTGTTATCAACACAATAACGTTTCAATAGCCGGCCATTAAAGAATTTACCAATGTTCTACTGAGCCCTAAATAACTGGCAACATTTATTTAGCAAGTATCGGTATTCCTCGACTTACGAACATTCAAGTTCTGATTTTTCGCAGATGCAAAGAAAACTAATTTCAAAATAGACACTGCAGTGCACCAGATACTAATGCTTATAATTATATACAATATTTTCAGTGTGATGTTATTGAATAATATAGAATGTCTAAMGTTTGGTATATTGTATGTGTGCACATGTGGGGGTGCGGGAGAAATGAGTTAAAGTTTGCAGTCTTTAGCAAGTTAACATCAACATAACGTGTGAAAGTTGTTATACACAATAATCCCACCCCCTCCTCTCCTCTCTCTACTTCACACTCACACACGCCTGATTCTTTTCAAGGGTAAAGGACAGGGTAATTACTTTTATTTTTACTGTATATTTTCTACCAATCATTTTTATATTAACATTTTTTGGTTATGGAACGAACATTATTTCTTATGGGGAAAAATTTTTCCCCATTATTTCTTATGGGGAATCAAAATGACATCCTGGATTCCCCTCGTCAAGATTTAAAGGCACAGAGCTAACATTTCACAAAGAAATTAATTTCCTTAGCTGCTGTTATGGGATTTGGCCACTGTTGGAAAAGAGAACAGATTTGATCATGCTGTTCATGCTCTATATTGTATATTTGTGTCAGTGGTGTATATGTATCATGTTGTCCCTGACTTATGAACAAATCTGGCTTAGGAGCATGCTCCTGGAACAGAACTTGTTCGTAAGTAGGGGACAACCTGTATATATTTGTGTATTGTTGTTTTTCTGGGGTACTCTTATTGGTTTTACATACTGTCTGCTTTATAAAAGTTGCCAATCTTTATGACTGAAATAGAACTGTTCATATCAACAAGTGTTTTCTTCTCCACTTCTAGAGCTCATTAAACTGAACAATTTTCACTGTGCTAAACTCTTTTCACTGTCATGGGCTAAACTCAACAGGAGGTCAGATACACACACACACACACACACACACACACACACACA
>QMIH01000965.1:155399-168249 GCA_003987875.1 Clarias batrachus
ATATATCCTGTGTGCAATAACATACATGTACAATACACAAAAGAGACAATTCTGCCCCTTTCTGTACAGTCAGTAGTTTTTTTTTAGTTTTTTTATTTTATTTTATTTTTTCTATACAATTTTATTCTATTTATATCTCTTTTTTGAAATTATAGTACATCGTATTTTATTTTTAGTTTATTTTCTAATTTTCTTCTTATCCTATTGTATTTGTATCTTTTGAAAATGCAACCACTGGAGAAACAATTTCCATTGGGATTAATAAAGACTTATCTTATCTTATCTTATCTTATCTTATCTTAGCTTATCTTAGCTTAGCTTAGCTTAACATCCAATGCACTATAGAAATGTTTCTTTGAAATGAATCTTTCTCCCCCATTCCACTGAAGTGAATTTGGTCCTGAATCTAGACCAATGCAAATTTGTTACAACCACTGGAGAGCTCGGTAGAGGATCTCGGTACAGCCTCTTTTGGGCTTGGTATGAATTCCGACATGTTCATCAGCAAGCCCCAACCACCACCACCCCACCGCCCCCCTCCCACCAACCAATGCAGCACTTAGCATTTAATTACATCTGAATAGATTTGTTTACATAAATTTTGCATGMGAATCAAGCGCTAAACAAGGGGTGGGACTCCAATTCGTGTAGATACGAGAATCTAGCATACATCTGTTTTTTCGTTTTTAACATTAATTTAATTCCAAACATTTATKTGCAAATAAACTACCGATTGTGTACATATTTTTTTCTAGGTTGCTACAAAATATAGCTCTGGAAAAAAAGAGACCACTAAAAAAATCACAGAAAAAATCATTTTTCTTATGTTTAATTTTTTTTAACTGTTGACAAAATTTCTGCTTAATTCAAAACATAACTTTTGTGTATATTTGAAGGAAATGACAACATCACAACACATCAAAATAACCCAAGATCATGTAGTATTTGCAAAGCAATAAAACTGAATGCAAATAATTTGTAGGCAAATTGCGTTAATGCTTTGGCTAAATAACATTAAGAAATCAGTATTTGGTGGAATAACCCCTGATTTGCAATTACAGCTTTCATGCGTTTTGACATGTTCTCCATCAGTTTTCCACATTGCTGTTGTGTAACTTTACACCAATCTTTTTGCAAAAAAGCAAACAGCTCAGCTTTACCTGATGGTTTGTGAACCTCCATCTTCCTCTTAATGACAATCTAGGAGTTTCCTGGAGTAAACTGAAGTGCTCTCTTATTTTTTTTAAAAAGCTGTAGTTTCATTTACAAAAGAAGAAAAAAAAATTGACAAAGCTGGCTCCACTGTGTTCTCTCCAATGAAGAAAAGCAATATTTGTAATTGTATTGTAATTAACACCAATCATATTCAAAAGCTGCACTTAAATGCATGTGCTGTAACAATAAACAGTGAGAGGAGTGATATAGTATATCTAAAGAGGAATTTACATGTCAGTATTTACAGTAACAGTAACATATTTGCATTGAGTTTAATCATGTGGCACTTTTAATATTCATAAAACACTCAAAGGCTAATAAACATTATTTAAAGAAAATCACATACGCACACCAGAGGGAGAGAGAGATAGAGAGCGAGTGAGAGAGAGGGATTCACAATCATATATGCAGCACAAGCCCACTTTATACATTTGAACCTTGGATTTCGAGTAACCCAGTTTGCGAGTGTTCCGCAAGATGAGCAAAAATGTCAAAATAATGTTTGACTTGAAAAACGAGCAAGTCTTGGTTTATGAGTACCAAGTATCATGTATCACGCATGCACTTCTTGTTTTGACGTCACGTGATCACAACTGAGCAAATGGTTTTTCTCTCTTTTGTACTGCGGAATTGTGGGTAATCGTTTCAACTGCTCGGTCTTAGTGCTCGTCTCTCACTGGTATAATCAACATCCGTGCACTTGTACGCTTTACTATAACACTGTGACCACGCATGGGCGCGTAAAACATCTTTTATCTCTCTCTGTCAGCCTTAATTGATTCCGTTATGTATGTGTGCATGTGCATCATTGGACACTGTGCCCATTCACACACACCCCTCCTCTTGCCGTCGCACACACACACACACACACACACACACACACACACACACACACACTCTAACTGAGACACTGCTCTGTCGTGATTCTTTTCAAAGGTAAAGTGCAGGTTCATTTGTTTTATTTTTATCAGTGAGTCCGTTAGTATGTGAGCACAATCAAGTATCAGAGATGTTTCTTGTTTATTTTCCCGATGAGGCAATGTTTCCATTAGTGTGTGTGTATGCAAATTGTSCTCCACAGTAGTTCCTCCCCCCTCTTAAATAAGAGAGGAGAAAGGCTAATTGTGTAAGACGAGAAGAGGAAGAGGGTGTCGCACAAACACACACATACAAACCGCACACACATACACAGAGCATATGCGCACAAACACACACACATAAACATACTGTAAACAGCGCTTGCACGCACAAACACGCACGCATACACGCACGAACACTAACAAAAACACTTATCTGTCAGGATTTATTTTTACTCTTTTCAAAGGTAAAATGCACATTCATTTGTTTTAATTTTACTTCATGTTTTGTATTAATTATTAATGTATTTATTTTTTAGTTTGTGGAACGAAGAAYCTGAGTTTTCACTATTTCCTATGGGAAATTTGATTTCATTTATGTTTTGATATATTAGCACATTTCCAGAACGAATTATGCTCGTAATCCAAGGTTCCACTGTATTTGGGATCTTTATTTTTCACTTTCTTCTCTCCTTCTTTTGTGCCAATAATTATTCTTCTTTGACTGCACTTTCTCTATTCATTCTTCTTTTCTTCTTCTTCTTCTTCTTCTTCTTCTTCTTATTATTATTATTATTATTAGTAGTAGTAGTAGTAATAGTAGTAGTAGTAGTAGTAATACCAGTGCTGTGATTATTATTATTATTTCTATTATTATTATTACCTTTGCTTTTCGCTTTCCTTCTTTATTAGTTTTCAAGCATTAATGTCAGGCGGGGGCAGCCAAAATTTTGAACATGCTCCAATTTTCCTACMAACATTAATGATGCTGACGAACATGTCAGAATTGAGACAGAGGCCAAAAGAGATTTTAAGCAATTGTTACTATCCTGTACCGAGCTCTCCAGAGGTTGTGACGAATGTGCATTGATCTAGATTTGGGAGCAAATTCGACTCAGTAGTATTGGGGTATAAATTCCTTAATTGCTCACTGTTGAAATGTTATAATGTCACTAACACTTTCTTATTGTCTTGTGTCAAAATTTGCCGTAGACTCATTTTTATGTCCCTATGAATTTGTTTAAATCATTTATTGTCTCTGCCTTTTACATCAACACTGTAATGTGGATAATATTAACATTTTAATATTGTCTGCTTTCAGAGCATCAAAGACAGGGGATTGAAGATGGTAATTACACCTGAACAATTTTTTATTTACATTTTTTAAGAACTGTGAACTGCAATGGACTCTACTGTTTTGAATTGATATGCTCTACATACAGTATTTGCCTCTTTGTTTGTGTTGATTATTGCCACTGCTCTCTGCTGTTCAATCATTCACATGGCCATGCCAGTGCCAGAGCATTCAACTCAGACTTATCAACACAAAAATTTTAATGTTGCTGTGGTGTTGTGACTAAGTGGGTTGCAGCCATAGTACAGCAGATCTATTAAAGAGCTTCACACAGAGAATCCAGAAAACAATATTCAACTAATATCGAACCCTGTTAACAGAACAACTCCAGACCAGATCTGGCCCAGTCATTTTCCATGATCTGTATTTGGAAATATTCTCTAATTATCTGGTAACAAGATTTGGCCCAGCCTATTTTTGCACAATGCCAAATATTGCATAGATCTGTCCTGCACAAATGATGTGATCTGTGCCAGAGCTGGGCCAGTTCACCCTTTAATTTTTATTTGGCCCAAATCAGTAACTACAATAGCCCAGATTTGGTCCTGATGTTTCCCAATATTTGGCCTGGCTTATTTTTAGACAATGGACCAAATATGGCACAGATCTGTCCTGCACATGTGACATGAATCTGTGCCAGATCTAGACAAGCTCAAACTTTAATTTTATTACATTTGCCCCAAAACAGGCACAGTAGCAAAACTACACTAGCACAGATCTGGCCCAGACATTTTCCAAGATCTGTAAAAAAAATTAATAACAAAATTTTGCCTGTCTTATTTTTTCACAACTTGCCAAATACAGCACAGGTGTGTCCTACGCATCTGATGTGAATCTGTGCCAGAGCTGGTCCAGCTTAACCTTTAATTTTATTAGATTTGGTCCAAATTAGGCACATTAGCAAAATTGCTCTGGCCCAGACTTTTCACAAAATCTCCAACAAACCCGGCAAATGGATTTGGCCCAACATATTTTTGCTGGCACATATATGTTCTGTAGAGCTTATGTAAGATATTTATTTTACTTGACAAGTTTATACTGTTTATTATAACACTGTGACCATGTGTGTTAAAGCAAAAGCAAGTGTCATTATACAGGTTGCGTGTGT
Source organism: Clarias batrachus (assembly GCA_003987875.1). NCBI lineage: Eukaryota > Metazoa > Chordata > Actinopteri > Siluriformes > Clariidae > Clarias > Clarias batrachus. Next base: position 159,934 of record QMIH01000965.1, read on the forward strand.
GTGTGTGTGTGTGTGTGTGTGTGTGTGTGTGTGTGTGTGTGTGTGCACCACGCGTGTGTGTGAAAGTCATCTACACAGTAGCCTCCCTCCTGTCTTGTGCTACTTAATTTGAGAAGGGATACTGTCTAAGATGAGAGGAAAGAGGGCGTGAAGAGGGAGGGAGGRTGTTGTCCCACATGGTAGCCCCCTCCCTCCTCTCATCTTACTTCAGCTTTACACATGAGAATGCACGCACAAACACACACAGTAACAGAAACACTGCTCTGTCGGGATTCTTTTCAAAGGTAAAGTACAGTTCATTTTTTATTTTTACTTTATATTTTGTATGAATTATTTTTATATTAATATTTTTGGGTTGTGGAATGAATCATTGAAGTTTCCATTATTTCTTGTGGGGAAATTTGCTTTGATATATGAGTGCTTCTGGAATTAATTATGCTCGCATTCCAAGGTTTAACTGTATTAGACTATGCAAAAAATGTGAGGGTATGTGTGTCATTGAAGGAAAGGAGGGGATCAAGTGTGAAAGTGTGTAAGAATAGTGTCAAGGTGAGAGAAAATTCATGTTTGTGTGTGAAAAAGTGCAAAGAGCATTTATAAGACTGAGATAAGGGTATGTGTGTGTATGTGTGAGTGAGTGAGTGAGTGAGTGAGTGAATGAGTGAGTGAGTGAGTGAGTTTGCATATGTATATGTATGAATAAGGGAAAGATGTTTGTGTGTAAGACAGAGGGGAAGGTATGTGTGTAAACAAATATCAGTGTGATCACTCCTTGCCTTCCATTTCTTCATAAAATGTCTGATCGAAAAACAGTCTGATTTTTTAAAGATATTTGCTCAGAATATGTGATTCTTTTCTAATTATTTGTCAAGAAATATGTCCTCACATTCGTCAGTTGTTTGCCCTAACAATTTCCATATTTTGTTCTTGATTCAATACCACTAATTGAGCCTATTCACATGAAGAACAAGCAGGAAAAGTCATGTTATACGTTTGGATTCTTGCTCAGTAGTGCAGTAGCAACAACTTGTATGACCGGAACAAAAGGGAATCTTGTTTTTTGCTGCTGTCTGCAAATCTGACTCTGTCTCAAAGTCACACCAAAGAAGTAAAACGGCTCCAACTTTCATATAGATTTGACAAAAAAGTCAAGATACCTGAACTGAATCTGCAATGGAGCTGGTCCAAATCAGTGGAATGAATGTGACTGTTACAATGCCGATTCAGTTCAGAGTCATCTGCTATAATGAATGCAAGAGTGGATTTCTTTCTTTCCTTCTTTCTTTCTTTCTTTCTTTCTTTCTTTCTTTCTTTCTTTCTTTTTTCTTTTTTTTTGTGAGCTAGCACTAATACTCTTTCAGGTGTGTGGTTATTGTTGTTTTGTTGCTTGTTTGTTTGTTTGTTTGTTTGTTTGTTTGTTTTCCCCAAAAAAATTTACCTTGCAATGCGTGTGCATCAATCAAAGCAAACGGTAGAACAAAATATTATTGTGTGTGACTTTTTTATGCAGTATATGTAACATAAGGGAAAATACATTTAATAACTACCATGTGATTTGTGTTTATTAGATTGTTTTTAAAGTTTTTAAATTTTTAAATAATTAAATGTTTTAAAGATTTTTTTTTTAATTAAAACAATTCTATCTGTTTGATCATTAGAGCTTCAACAGGCGAAACAAAATATGGGTAAGACTGAATTTCTTGTGATATTAAAATCATACTGATTAATTAAATGGAGTAAACATAATGCACAATATCACGCTAATCAAATKAAATCAGAAAGGTACTGTAACAGATGAGACTGTTAAACTATACAGTGTGCTGTAGTTGAACCACACACAGTAACAACATGCTTGAAACAGTATTCAGGTAATGAAAGCATTTATGTCAAATACACATTAAATATTAATATGAATGATCATCTTCACCTAAAAATCAGTACGAATCTGATAAGCATCTGGTGTTATCCAGGTATATTGTTGACCTTTAACTAAATAGAACATGGATTCTCTTGTTTTATGCAGAGAACTGTTTTAACATTGACTTGTTTTGGAAGAATAAAATTTTTTTTTAATGTTTGTGTGTTTTAATTGTTGGGGTATTATTAGTCTAACTTATCTTTATAGAGAAACAATATCTTGAATGAACGACCTCAATGGGTTACAATGGGAGACAACTTACCTTTTTGAGTAGATGAAAAGTTGGACTAAATCAGCCCTACAGAAATATAATTAATTGAGCCCACAACCAACACTACTTGAGGTGACTTAAACATTTGAATTACAAGTTCAGTCAGCCTGAGATTTTAAACTGGGTACATGTTGTGTCAACATTTTGTCAACTAAACAGCAATGTAAAATATTTTGTTTGGCCAGAAAATTTCTCTAAAAATTGAGTAAACATTATTACTAAACCTTTTTACATTGAGGTGCCTTATTATTTTTATTTTATTTACAGTGTATAATATTAGAATAAATGTAATAATTTAAGAAATTTCTTGCTTGCACATGTGCTGTTATGCTGAATTTCATCATGAATTTTCATACAAATAAGTGATAAATAAGTCAGTAACTGATATAATGTTCAAAGATGAGCAGATGAGCAGTGCGATWCTAACAGCAAACTAAATAGAGCATTTAAATAGAGCAAATAGCATTTAAAAAATTATCACTTATCAAGTATTAAAATGCTACTTCTCCTTAACACTTACTTACTGTGTACACTCTTCTAATAAAATAGCAACTTTAAACAACTTTAAGAGAGTTTCAAAGCTTTAGTGTCTTTTTGAAGAAGAGCAAAGTAACATTGTGACGTTGAATGTAAGATGTAATGTTAACTCCAGACTGTGTATACAGCTTGTTAAGTTATCTAAGGTCATAGCYAACTGTTGTTTGCACTGCCATTGATTTTCAAAAAGCAAGTAACTTATTCATTTAATTTTTTTTTTGAATATACGGATTTGTTTTCATATATGGGGGAATTCTGTTGAAATAATATTGACTTACCAAATTTTTTTCTCGCTTTTGTTTCTTTTGCATTTGTTGTTGTTTGAATCATGTAGTTGCATGATTCATTTGTTTATTCAATATGTGTCTTTAAACATTTTAAGTACACAATGTTAAATATTGTCTTAACAATTACTATTGTAAAAAGTTTAGCCCATAATAAAATATTAATTCATTCAACATTAATCTAGTTGGAGTTTGTAAAGTGGATTGCTAATTGGAGGGTGGGGGTGCAAGGCCTGCTACCACCAGGTTGACCTTTGTTGGCAAGGATTTTAACCCTATGCCAGTACAAAGTACTCCACCATTCCCAGTCTTAAAGCCTGGATGAGAAAGGAATTTGGATGGGCATCAGACTAGCAACCCTGTCCAGAAAAAAAACTAAAAATAAATGTAATTTTATTTAATTAATTAAAATTCTACAACAAACAAGGAAACTTGTCACCCAATGTGCTCAACATCACAATAGGTAACAACAACAGCAAAAAAACCCCCAACCATTTTCATTTCACACACACACACACACACACGCACACGCACACACACACGCACACACACACACACACACACACACACACACACACTTTACTTATTTTGCTTCCTGAAAAAGTAGCAGTTGCATTATATGTTCCCATGACAACACACAGCCTGAGAGTGTAGTTGGTGTTTAGTGTGACAAACTGTTACAAGGATGTAGGTTTTATACACTGAACACAAACAAGCAGAGTGATATAATCAGTCAAATGACCAAGTGCTGATGTATAAAAATATCATTCCTCATATAGCATGCTTGTCCAATCAAATTAATGGACCTGAACTAACTGTTGTATGTAATGCTATTAAAACATATCAATTCATCCATATGTTAAAGACCATATTTCTATTGTCTATTGAACTATATATTTGAGAAGTACAAGTATACAATAAAATAAATTTAACTTGTACATAAGGCACACTAAGCTTTTAAATGGAACATAATGACAGCATATTACAGTAAATCTATCGATCCAGTCTCTAATATACAGTATGTTTCCTGTTTTCAGAGGAGCTGAGAAAAAGAGTAGCAGATGGTATGTACTGTAATTACACCTGAATCTTTACAAATCTGTACTTTTTTCTCCAAACTGTGAAAAACATGTAAATACATTACATAACAAAATATTGTTTTATAAAATATTGCTTAATGTTATGTTTTACAGAGTTTAGAAAAAACAAAAAATTTGCCGGTAAGAACAATTTTATCAGTTTTATCTTGAAACAGTTTAATGTCTAAGTGTGCCATATGTAGTACAGTCTCTCTCTCTCTCTCTCTCTCTCTCTCTCTTGCTTTTTCTCTGTCTTTTTTATGAAGGACTAAATATATATTTTTAGTTATTGCAGTAAGAGTTACATCACACACACACACACACACACACACACACACACACACACACACACACACACACACACACACACACACACAGTCTCTCTCTCTCCCTCTCTCACACTATATCTCTTCCAGAATAAGAAGAGAGAGTAAAATTAGCAGTAAAACCTATTAGATTTTCTATAATCAAAATCATTCATATGGTATTTCACACTGTAGCTCCATCTGTCACTATATATTTGTGTATCTTCAGCAGGCAGAGTGTTCCCTTCTGTCCTGCAGATCGACAGGTTCTTCTCTGTCCATGAAAACATCAGAAATAGGCCATAGCCAGCCTAATGCATTAGCATCAATGCCCGTACAGGAGCGCTATACTGAATAGAGATAATTTAGCTCAAAATCTCTACTCCATCAATATTAAAATCCACTGTATTGTGGGCTAATAACTGCTGGCATTGTAACAACAGTTAGTGGTGTGAGAAAGGCATTGTGTTTTAAAAGTGAGAAGAATATTTACTTTTTTTTTTTTTTAAACACACCAGAAGATACCTGTCAATAGTTTGTACTTTGCAGTATTTTACCTTTTAGATTCCCTGACAAACATAACATGGGAAACATGTTATGAAACATATGCAAATATAATATCCATATGCAGAATAAGAAACATAAAAAGAATAAGAAACACATGCAGAATAATTTGCATCTATAAAAAGTATATAAGAGTAAGTAGAGAGGTAGATTCCTTACAATCGGTGCAAATGAGCAAATGAGGAAGGAGGGTAAGTAAGGAAGGTATTGTATACCATGCTAAAGAATTTTGCATATGTAAACATTATACAGTGAGGAAAGTAATATAATGAGTGCAAATGAGCAAACGAGTTATCAGTGGGTGCAATAGGAAGGTATTATATACAGAGGAAGAGTTATGTACAAAGTGCATTGATTTGGTGTAGCCAGTGTGAAGATATAGTATACTTACAATAAATAGATTGCATATGTATACTGTATGCATATGTAACTGTAAACAGAAATGTTTATATAAAAAAAAGGGTTATATACACTGAGTGCAATGAAGAAGGATATATGGCAAGATGAGAAACATGTGCATATGAATATGAATATATATACAGAGAAGGGTTATGTACAATGAGTGCAGTGGTTGTGGATTAAGAAACATATTGTATACTGTGGTTATGATGTTGCAGTAGAGAGGGTTATGTACATTTGTGCAATTTGTTATTGGAAGTGGAGTGAGGTATGAGGTAGGTCATTTTATGTCATATGTGCAGCAGTTATGAATGGTGCAGACCTGAGTGTTTAGTTTATGTCCAGTGGTGAGCAGTTAGGTAGTGCAAGGAAAGGTAATGTATCCAGTCAGTGTGTATGTGCTTGGGTGGAGGCCATACACTGGTATCTGACAAAAGTGCTATGGAGATGTGCAAACAAGTCTACCTAAAATATTTTATGGACCACCTTTGGTTAAGGAAATGCATTTCCAGCAATACAAAAAGAGGAAATGGTAGAATAATCACACTTACTAAATGCTCATATATAAAAACCTTATAACACTGAATAAGCACAAATCATGTTTGTTAATCTTAAGTATGTTTGCCATAAGAAGTGCTGGAAAAGACTCGTTGAGAATGGTCCAATCACATGAGCCCAAATATTTAAAAACAATATTGATTCGCTAAGAACAAAAGTGGGAGGGTTCAGGGCGCAAAGGGCTGCGCCCGAAGGTTGATTTGACAAAATCCAGTCAGAGCTCAGCCTCAGGTCACATGCTTTTCAAAAACATACCTGTCTACATAGACACTCGTTTGTCCGGCGCCCCGCGTATACAAACACAAATGAACGTAATACAGTTTAGATTTTTTTAAATTGCAAATAAATTATATTAAGAAATACAGCAGAATATTGTGACTAAATGACTTTATTTCTGTCATGATTCTTAAATTGCTGGATTTGTTCGCCTCGCTCTTTTGATCTCCCGGTTTTGATCCCTCGCTTCCTTGCTTTTGACTACRGCTCTCGCTTCACGATTTGGCTCCGACGCTACGTYGACTGATCTCCCGGTATTTGACCTCTGCTTCCGCATTCCGACCGCGCTCCTGTTTAACGTTGCTGTCACTCATCTGCGCTTGGATTCATCTCGTTCATCTCCGCCTCGTGACAATTTCATTATTATATGAAATAAAGTATATTTCAATATATTTTAAAATATATTATTATACTGCGCCCCGTATTGACCGACCGCCACTGGTTTGTATATGTATACATTAGCAAGCAGAAGTTTGAACCCACTACATTAATACTGAACACATGCAAATTATGAAAGATCATGTATGGAATTATGTAATAAACAAAAAAGTGTTAAACAACCCACAATATATTTAATTTTCTCATCAGATTCACAAGATGTAAAGGATTTAAATTCACAGGTGTGCCTTGTCAAAAGTTAATTTACCTTTATATGTACAGTACAGTATATACAAATTAACTCAACAAGGCACACTTTGAATTGAAAACCTTGTGAATACAGTCATTTGTAAAAGTTAGTACCATACTTGATATTTGTGAAATAAATAATGGCATGGTGAAAAAAGAAAAGCAAAATCTGTTTATCTGAGGTTGTATTCACCTAAGCCCTTCTATGATCAGATGATTTTTATTGTTTTTACACAAAACACATTTAAGATGACTATATTATACTAGTATATTCTAGTTCCTATGGGCTAGGCAAAAGCAATGGATTATAGAGCATGTTGTGCCATTTTCCATATCCTGCTATTAAATGCTTCCCTCTCCCAGGACCATGTGCTTGTTTCACTATAGCAACAGGACACTTTAAAGGCAATCCTGGATTTGATCAGTTGATAAACAAATTTGTTTTGGGTTTTAATCAGAAGTGTGGGGAAATTTTATTGAGTAAATTTGTGGGGTATTTTTAAATCATTCATTCATAGGAGGATGTTAAACAGAAGGTGGGAAACAGATTAAAATCAACTTGAAGATCATTATATATCATATAAACTAATTTATCTGTTGGTGTATAAGACAAGATGTTTTTTATTTAAATTTTGATAGTTGGAGTAAACCACTTTTAATTTTTCAAGATATTATTTAAAATATTTCATTATTTAATCTACTACAAATCCTCTTATAAATTTGATTTAAATCTAAATTTGATTCACTTGATCACATCTAACATCATATCTCACACTGTGTGTTTCTCTTAGTGGATGTGACTCTGGATCGTGATACAGCTCATCCATACCTCATCCTGTCTGAAGATAGAAAACAGGTGAAAGATGGAGATGAGTTTCAGGATCTCCCTAATACACCAGAAAGATTTGATACAGATGTTTGTGTTCTGGGAAAGCAGAGGTTCTCCTCAGGGCGATTTTATTATGAGGTGCAGGTCAGTGGGAAGACTTCATGGGATCTCGGCGTCACCACTGAGTTTAGTAACAGAAAGGGGCCGATTACTCTGAACCCTCAGAATGAATTCTGGACTGTGGCTCTAAGAAATGAAGATCAGTACTGGGCTTATGATAATACTGATGTCCCCCTCACACTGAAAGAGAAGGTGGAGAAGGTGGGGGTGTTTGTGGATTATGAGGAGGGTCTGGTCTCCTTTTATGATGTTGAGGCCAGAGCTCATATCTACTATTTCACTGATCAGACTTTCACTGAGAAACTCTATCCATACTTCAGTCCAGGTTTAAATAAAGGAGGTAAAAATTCAGCACCACTGATTATCTCTCCTGTATTAAAGACCGAATGATTTTTACCTCAAAATGTAATCAATTAAATGTTATGAATGAAAGTAAATATGTACATTTTCTGGTGAATTTAGGGATACACATTCCATTTTAAAGTGCATGCACAATTATTATTATTATTATTATTATTATTATTATTATTATTATTATTATTATTAATA
>QMIH01000966.1:9133-70565 GCA_003987875.1 Clarias batrachus
CCGGCACGGAGATAAACGGCGAGCTTCCTCCACTGCCGCCGCCCTGCAGCAACGAGGAAAGCGCGCTTTCCTGGCCCTCATCACCCGGCAGCTATGGGCACACAAACCCGCCGTGCCCTCAAGACAAGAGAGCCAGCCTCGGGGTGAGAAGGGCAGACACTGGACCCTGGGGGGGATGCCCTGGACCTCCTGTGGCGCCCCGGAGTTGCGCCCTTTGAGGGGGGTTCTGTCAGGGATAACCACTAGAGGGCGCCAAAGCGCCCAAAGAACCCGTTTTGTGTTTTGGTTGTGATGTGTATGTTTGCACCTCGGGTCAGGTGACGTGGGCGTCCACCTGATCCGAATAAGTCATTAGTTTCTTTATAAATAGCTTGGTTTGAGTTCACACGGGTGTCTTGCATCGTTACGTTTATTTATGTTTGTGGTTGATACGTGTTTTGTTTCCCTGAGACCCTTTTATGTTTAATAAAGAACATTTATTTGCCGAACGTCCGCCTCTGCATTTATGCCTCGCATCCGTTCACCCGCAGACATCAGTGACAGGTAGTAGATGAGGCCTGGTGTCACGGTTCTGGGTTGTGCGAGGCATAAATGCAGGGATTCCAGATGGTGAAGGAAAACGATTTATTTTATTTAACATGAACACAAACCAGGGAAATTAAATAAACAAATATACATTAATAATAAAACCAAAACCAAACCACGAATAACGACACGAGACATACACCTTAAACTTATTGTAACAAATGCAAGACGAAAACTAGAACTCAAACACACCTTTTATAATGAAACTAATAATCAACTCGGATCAGGTGCGCGCCCACGTGACCTGACCGAGTTGCAAACCGGGAAATGAAGTATAAAAATGAAACTAAAAAAGAGTTTCCTTTAGGGGTTATCCCTGACACCTGGGTGATATCCAGTACAACATCTTGACCTTAAGTGTTAGATTGGTTTCATACAACAGTTCTACAAATGTTATTTATTATCAGCAGCTTATGATCTGTTTGCTTATTTAACTAGATATTTGGCTCAAGGAACACATATCCATTCAAAACTGACTGACAGTTATTGTAATTAACATGGGTGAAAATAGTTTTAAATTCTTATCCAATAACCTGGATATTCAATAACTTGCAGGTTCTGGGGTTGAATCCCAAATAGCGTTAAATGAGAGCTAGTGTGCTATGCAGGGTGTACAATCCATTTTTCCACACACCAAGTAGTTCCCTTGATCAGGGGAACCCATGCAATTAGGGCGTGCCTCCTTAACCGCTGCTGAACAGGAACGCCATTTTAGAGAGGGGCTCTGCTCGTATTGTGGATCCGCTGCACACCATCGAGCCATCTGTCCTCTGCGGCCGGGAAACGCGCAGCCCCGGTGAGAAATGAGAGAAAATGGGACCCTGTGAGAAATGAGAGTAAATGGGACCCTTTGAGAAATGAGAGTAGCTCACAGGGTCCCAACTCCCTCTCCCTTTCCTCCAGCCCCATATCCTTTCAAACTCAGCCTATCACCCTCATCATCAACCAGCATCAGGAACAGATTCAGTTTTACACCACCACCATTTCATCACCACCATCCTTGGAAACCGTTGGCTGCTGCATCATGACCCACTCATATCATGGACCCAAAATCGGATTCTACAGTGGGGGCCAACCTGCACCGAGCTCTGCCTACAGGCCGAGGCTGGGACGTGCTCTAGGGTCCGAGGCCCCCGATGTCGACACAGACAACATCCCGCTAGACTACCGGGACCTGGCTGAAGTCTTCTGTAAGAGATGCGCTACCCACCTACCTCCTCATCGCCCATACGACCTGGCAATCGATCTTCAGCCAGGTGCCACGCCATCCCGCGGCCACCTCTATTCACTATCCAACACCTAGATGCAGGCGATGGAGGAGTATGTTTCCAGCGGACTTCGCCATGGTACCATCCGGCCCTCCTCTTCACCTGCCGCCGTGGGGTTCTTTTTTGAAAAAACATGATGGTAGTCTACGTCCCTGTATCGATTACTGGGGGCTCAATAACATCACCATAAAAAACCGACACCTGCTGCCACTTACCAACTCTGCCCTGGACACCCTCTCTGGTGCCACCATCTTCACTAAGTTGCGAGGAGTGGAAGATGGCCTACAGGACACTACGAGAGTCTGGTCATCCCCTTTGGTCCCTGCAACGCACCTGCCGCTTTTCAGCAATTCATCAATGACGTCCTCAGAGACATGTTAGGCCGCTGGGTGTTCGTCTACCTCGACGACATTCTCATCTACTCCCAAACCGTCAACGAACAGATCCAGCACGTCAGAGCGGTTCTAAAGAGATTGCTTGCCCACCAACTGTACTGTAAGTTGGAGAAGTGCGCTTTTTACGAGCACTCCACCACGTTCCTGGGTTTTGTCATCTCGCCCCAGGGTGTGGCCATGGACCCGCAGAAACTGGAAGTTGTGAGTCATTGGCCCCTACCCAAGACTCTTAAACAACTCCAGCGATTTCTCGGGTTTGCCAATTTCTATCGCCGCTTTATCCGGACTACAGTACCGTTGCAGCTCCATTAACCGCTCTGACCTGCCCATCATCTCACTCCTTCAACCTCACCTCAACTGCCGTCTCTGCCTTCCATGAGCTCTGTTGCCGCTTCACCACTGCTCCCATCCTCCTTCACCCGGATGCTGACAAACCATTAGTTGTGGAGGTGGACGCTTCGGATGTGGGCGCCGGGGCTGTTCTCTCCCAGCGAGGTCCAGACCAAAAACTGCACCCCTGCAGTTTTTTCTCCAAGAAATTTGACGCCACTCAGCAGCGATACGGAGTAGGGGACCGCGAGCTGCTGGCCATAAAGTGGGCCTTGGAGGAATGGCGACACTGGCTCCAGGGCGCCAGAGAGCCATTCATCGTCTGGACCGACCATCAAAACCTCATCACTATCCGCACCGTAAAACAACTCAACCCCAGACAGGCGTGGTGGGCACTGTTTTTTGAAATCTATAATTTCCACCTGTCATACTGCCCAAGGTCCAAGAACACCAAAGCTGACACCTTCTCCCGACAGCACGAGGAAGACACCCCCCGGGTGGACCCTGCGCCTATCCTGCCACCCACCAAGATCCTCGCACCGCTCAGTTGGAACCTGGAAACGAGGGTCCGCCAGGCACAAGCTACGGAGACCGAACCGGCAGGTGTGCCGCCTGGCCGACTCTATGTACCCAACGCCATCAGGGCCGAAGTACTCCAGTGGGGACACTCCTCCCCACTTTCTGGACACCCCGGAAATCGGCACACCCTAGTTTTCGTCCAACGTGCCTTCTGGTGGCCCAATATGAGGAAGGACATAGACGAGTTCGTCCAGGCGTGCCCAGTGTGTGCCAGGTCCAAGGACAGCAACCGACCATCACCAGGGGAACTTCAACCACTACCGGTTCCCCGCCGACCCTTGACACACATTGCCGTTGACTTCATCACGGGCTTGTCGGTTTCCGAAGGAAGAGACACCATCCTCAACATCGTCGACCGGTTTTCCAAAGCTGTTCACCTGGTGGCCCTCTCCAGTCTCCCGTCAGCTAAAAGGACAGCCGAGCTGATATTAGAGCATGTAGTCCGTCTGCATGGGTTCCCAAAGGACATCGTCTCGGACAGGAGGCCCCAGTTCACGTGTCGGTTCTGGAAGGCCTTCTGCCGTCTGAAAAATTCCACTTGCAGTCCGTCCTCCGGTTACCATCCACAGACTACCAACGGTCAGGCGGTCAACCAACAACTGGATCGCTACCTGAGATGCTTCATTGCTGATCGCCATTGCTCCTGGGCCTGCTACCTCATTTGGGCTGAGCTGTCTCACAACCTCCACATGTCTTCTGCCACCAACCTAAGCCCATTGGAGGTATGCTACGGCTTCCAACCTCCGATGTTCGACCATCAAGAACCGGAGGTGGAAGTACCATCGGCCCAACAGTTGGTTCGCCGGTGTCGACACCCACTGGGACGAATGTACCAAGTAGGTGATAAGGTATGGCTATCAACAAAAAACCTACACCTGCAGACTGAATCAAGAAAGTTGTCACCAAGATTTATCGGACCAACCTCAGGATTAACCCTCTCACTGGCTCCAGCTGCCTGCGGCGTTCCGGATCCATCCGGTATTCCACACCTCCCAGCTCAAACCCTTCATCACTTCACCAATTTTACTTAGTTTCCACCATTGTCACTAACATATCTGTAGTCCTCCTGTGAATTTGGTGTAATCATATGCAGGTTTTGTATTAGTGTCAGCAGCCTTAACACTGCGATTTTAGCCGAATGTCAATCATTTGTCATGATCTGTTTTTGGATACAATGAATCACCTGGAGAGCATGTCCTAAGACCACCAATCTCAGCTCATGTTCAAAAAATTCTTTTACGGATATGCCATTGTGGTTTGTTACAGCAAAGTCAGATGGGAAATCATACTGTGTAAACAATCTGTTAGTTACAATGTAATGCATGTAAGTAGTTTTTTATAAATGTGTGAAACAAACCAGCAAATGTTTCGCAAAATTCGAAAGCAGTGAAAGCACAGCATCCTAGAATTCCAAATGTGGGTGGTTATTGAAAACATCTCTCAGGCTTGCTTATTGTGACCCAGATATAAAAATGGGTGCAGTCAAAATAGGTGATCTCTCTTGAAAGTGTGTTTTTGACGTTTCAGAAAAAGAAACCTCCACATAGGAAATCTGTAAGAGTTCCAAACTTGACAGTTTTGTCACCATCTCCATGGCAACTGTGCGATGGGACCTCATTAGACATGCACGCGTGTACGTGCATGTGTGTGTATGTGTGTATGTATGCATGCCTGTTTGTGTGCATGTTTTCCTGCAGTCTTACAACACTGTCAACTTTATTTTGTATTTAGGATATTAAATCTCTTTCGAAGTAGTAAGAAGTAAGTAAGTAGTAAGAAGTAAGAATACAGTAAAATGAAAACCCTTGAATATATATTACACAGTAACCAAAATCCATCAATACACTATTGTCCTCAAAATCTCTCAGTACATAACATAATATGCAAAATTCACCAGTATGCCATAACCAATGCCTATCAGAAATCACCCATATTATTAGCAAAATCCATCAACACTAAATCAGGCAGGACATCATAAACAAAATATATCAGCACATTACATTATAAATCTTTACATCATAACTAAAATCCATCAGTACATTATTAGCTAAAACCACCTGTACATCATACAAAATCCATTAGTACATTATAGCCAAAATTCATCCACACATTATAATCACAGTGCATTAATAAATCATATCCAAACTTCAGCAAAACATTATAGCTTAGCAGAAATCTATTAGTAAATTACATCATCAGCAAAATGCACCACCTCATAACCAGAACTTATTTCTTATTAAATTACAACAAAAATCCATCTGCACATCATAACTCCAATCTATAAGTACATTACATTATGACCAAATTCCATCAATGCATTAAATCATAACCAAACTTTTTTTGTTACACATTATTATTTCCAAAGTCTATTATTGTATTACATCATAACAAAAACCCAGCAACATGACATAAACAGTATGTATTAAAACATTACATATTATATACACTGTATATAAGTTCCCTAAATAATGTCCTAGCTAAAACCTTCATCAGATAATGCCTTTTGTTCATACCTCAAACTCCTACTCTTAGACTCTCATTTAAATGAGCATCAAGTCGGGGGATGGTGTCGCCGTATATGAGATAATATTAGGGAGGAAATCTAGTTGGCTTTTTTAAGCCCTGGCCAATACAAAATTAATAAATAAATAAAAAGACAAAAATTGTTCTCCCATTTTTTCCGTATCTGTATAGTGGAGGCCCATTCAAATGTCTAAAAAGAGAATTTTGTACAATAAGTTCTCAAGATTTCTAGACAAGTCTTCATGACTTGAGCAGAAAAAATAATAACCAAGACATCTAGGCACAAGTCGTGAAATAATCAGGTGTCAGTGGTGTACAGTATATCTGCTTCATTTCTTTAAATCAGCCATAGTTGCACTGGAGCCATAAGGCACATTTCCTGCCATGTAACCTTTCATATAGATCAAACAATCCCATAATCTTTTTCTCCATACACTGTCCATGGCTGACAGAAATGTAACGTTTTTTCTTGTTTGTTGTTTGTTTGCTTGTTTGTTTGTTTTTCTTGTAATAATGTTTCTTTTTTTTTTCAAAATGCAGTATTACATTATATTTAAACTGTAATGCTGAACCATCTTGTGAAGAAGAAACCGTTAATTCTTTAATCTTAGTTTCCTGTATTATGAGCATCAGGCATCTATTGCATTCTTCAACATTTTTACTTCTTTTCGTGAGCTAATAAAAATGAATCTAATAGTCATGTTGTCCACATCCAGTGTGGAAACAAATGGATATTTCAAAAGAGAGAAAATCAAGTTTCCTTGTGTTACGGTGTTACACAAGATGTGGGCAATAACTGAACATTATCAGACAACAAAAAGTACAGACAAGAAAACAATACATATTTAACATTTAAACACTCCAGACTGTATACAGGGTCACGGGGAGTCTGGAGCCTATCTCAGGTGACTTAGTCACCTGAGTCAGCTGGGAAAGGATGCCAATCCATCACAGGGCACACACATACAGCACACACACACATGCTCATTCACACTCTACGGGCAGACTGGAATGCCAATTAGCCTTATCTGTAACACGGCCACCCGTGCGAAGGGCAAATCTGTGGATAACTACGCAGATTTATAGGCAGCAGAGCAGCGGATGGCCGTGGTTGCTAGACAACCACCGCCATGTTGCCAATCAGAGCAAACGCACTACACCTGTCCGGTAGGTTATTTAAACTCCCTAAACCAGCAAACTATGTGCGAACATTTAGAGAACACCAGGTCTGGGAGCATTGTTCCAGGTATAGGAAAGGAAAGAGATTAAGAAAATAGAAAACTGAAATCTCATTAGCGATAAAGAAATAAACGTCTGGAAAAAGCATTCTTCCTTTCACAAAAACGGGGAGCATATATATTTAGATTTAGATGCACATTGTTCATAAGACACTCCCCATTCTTTAGTTGAGTTACAATGCGTCATAGAAGCGCCATTTCCTTAGCACTGCGAGATGCTTGCCCTAACTAATTAATCCCCGACAAAGTATACATAATCACCCCATATCTTAATGCTCCCCTCTACTTCCTGCACCGGAGGATAATAACATTATCTGCATGTCTTTGGACTTTGGAAGGTAACCGGTCCACCCAGAGGAAACCCACCAAGCAAACTCCGAGCACACAGACCCATTTATATCCCAGAACCTGGAGGTGCAAGGCAACAGGGCTAACCACTAAGACACTGTGCCACCAGTTCTAAATTATAATATTATTTATTGTATGAGGGCAGAGTATTCTAAGGCTCCGCACTCCCCGCATACAGGATGAAGCGGTAAAGATGATAAGTGAGTGAATGATAACGTGGAAACATCCTTTTATAATATTGGTCTGATTTTCCTCATGTCTAATCTCTTAAATTAAATCTAAAATTGATAATATATGTTTGCACAACATGTGAACTTTGTCTTTAAAACCTTATTAGTCAGTTTGCAGAGGTGGCAAATAACAAAGTACAGTTGCTTTCTTGCAGTATGTAAGTTATTTATTTTTTGAATATATATGTTCTTTAATATTTTCCCCTATATGAAACATTTTACTCTTCCCCATTACATTTTTTGATTAAAAAAAAAAAACCTTTTGTACTAAAATAGGAAATAAAATGTATTCTCTTAATACTAATTGACAGATGCACTTTTTTTCCATGCATAGTGGCTACTGTATGTAAGAGATATATTTGGCGCTTCTCTTTTTTTCATTAGTAAAATTTTGCTGTGCCATGTTTATTAAGTATTAAAGAATATTTGGAATGTACATCAAAAATGTACTCTCAAAATAAATATTTTGCTGGTTGAAAAAGTGTTGTTTACTACCTAAAAAAGTTTTTAATATTGAATTTGTAAATGAATTAAACTTAAAAAGACCTGAACATTTTAGACTTCAAGTTAGGTTTAAAATACAGTACAGTGACTCCCCGCTTCACAAATTCTCACCTCAAGAATGGAAAATTCTTGCAAAATTTCATGGCAAAATTTGTACACCTACTTTGTACATGTGGGTCATTTTCATACCTGCGTGAAAATGCATATACTGTATATGAGGTCGTCTTTGCAATTTGTGCAAAATGTACAGTAGTAAAGACATAGCACCATGGGTCCCCAGAATGTTATCATGGACGGTTGCAAGAAGAAAATGGAGCCACTTATTTTTGTTTTTAAAGCAGCTGGTGCCATGAGAAATCATAAATTAAGGTGAAGTGAGGTTTAATGTCTATTTATGTCATATTTTACTTCATTTACATGTTTTCTGAATGTTTTGGTTGTTTTAATAGACACAAATGTGATTATAGTTTTGCAAATTGGTAATATCGGTAATATTTTTGGGTGGCTAGAACGGATTATCTGCATTTACCTTATTTACTATGGGAAAATATGTTTCACAATACAAGATTTCTCCTTATGAACTCGCCTCCAGAACAGATTATATTTGCATGTTCAAGGTACCACTGTAGTGTTTATCAAAAACTCTTCTGGATAGATATTCACATATGAAAAAAAATATTCTTCTTGGTGGAGGACTTTTGTATTTAAAATACACTCGAGAGCATGTAGTTGGTACTTCAAGTTGAGTAAAATTTTGAAGTGGTTTCAGTTTAAGAAGCCAAAGTGTTCAACTTTATGAACGCACATTGTTTTTTAAGATATAATTTTCTATTCAGCTGAAATCAAAATGACTAAATTATGAAATATCCCGAGCTTTAAACACATTCTGGGATCAATTCATGTTATCCGAATGTGAACCCTGCAGGATTGATCATTATGTTAAATAATGAAAGAATGCAGACTGGAGGAGTATTAAAATAAGTGGTTTGGGTAAGTGAAGGAAATTCACTCTGAAATGAAGGGAACTTTTTTTCCCCCCTCTGTTTATGACTTCTCTGAGTTAGGAGCAGATGGCAGCATTAAATCCTAATGAAGACAAAAAAGACTGATATTAAAACTGCAGTGGCTGTTCATGTGTCAACGTGTCTCAATAAGATACCCAGCAAGAGATCAGCTACATGAAACACAGCAGGGTAAATATTACTATGTAAAATTAAAACACAAACATTAACATATAAGATTCGTACAGCACAGGTAGTGATAGAAAACGCCAAGAGACCCATTTAGTGGGCAAAACCATGCAAATTTAATTTTTACTGCCAATATCACTTTGTCATCGCACACCACCCACTAATGTAACAATGCTTACATTCATTATCATTCATTTTCTCATTCCTAATGCTTCATTTATTATTATTATTATTATTTGTTCATATTCACTACAGACATGTGTTACACAACTGTCTCTCACCTTCAGAGTGTAAAGCACTGAGGCAAGTATTCCACTGCAACAATTTACATGTCTTAAAAACCCCATCAGTGAGGTTGTCACACTTTATATCCATGGCACTATTAAAGATGTATGTGTATGATCGAATCACAAGACACTGATTAACCTTTACAAGGATACAGCAGTGGCTGATGATAATACTTTTATGTCTGCTAAGGTGTCATGTAATGAGATGCATTTAGTAGCTTCATGTGGCGGCATCGTGGCGTAGCGTTTATCACCGTTGCCTTGCTCCTCCAGGTTCCGGGTTCTATTCCCACCTTGGGGTCTGTATGCATGTTCTCCTCAGTGCTTGGTGGGTTTCCTCCATGACATGCAGAGTCGGCTGATGGGTTACTAAGTTGGTGTGGTGTGTGAATGTGAGGATGGATTGGTACCCTGCCCTAAGTCTCCTGGGATAGACTCCAGGTCCCCTGCAACCCTGTACATAGAATAAAGTGGTATGTACAATGAGTGAGTGAGAGTAGTACTGTACAGTAGCTTCACTGTGTTACGATATTGAGTTTATTTCTATATTGTGCTTTGTGTCTCTGCTGGTGGTGCAATGGTGTGTCCCTTAATGTTTCATGTCGCATGCAGTGCAATTGGTTCTGGCAATCTGTCGGTTGCTCACCTGCTCTAACCTTGTTGATCCCGCCTCCTGTCTGGTGATTGGTTAATCAGAAGACCTGCTTAGGCCTTTCAGACTATACAGTGCTGCAGAACTTACGCTCTGATTTCCTCCTTGTGTTGTTGATTGGTTTTTGATAGACTTTCCGTGTATGACCATATGCATGTTTCTTTTCTTTTAGTGCAGCATTAGGTATTTCACTTCGGGACTAGCTAGAGGGAATTTTGTTTATTATTTTGGTCTTGGATCAGCGAGAGAGAGAGAGAGAGAGAGAGAGAGAGAGAGAGAGAGAGACCTTCTGACTGGATAAAGTTAGTGTGAAGGAGATGACAAGGTTTTTTTTCTTTCTTTTTTTTTTCTTCTAATGTATGTACAGGTTATGTGAAACTTCTTTTCTTCAGTTCTGCACTGGAGCCACACAGCCAATGCTGCTAATAAGGGATAGCATGAAATAAGTACTGTATCAGATGCAACTACATACCTACTTCATCACACCTTTTCTTTCAACAGCATTGTCAAAATGCTTAGTAACTCAAACCACTTTTGTTTGTTTCTGACATTTTATCACACTAATATGTATAACATTATGGTTATTTCAGAGCTAAAAACAGTAGTAGAAGCAATCCTCAAGATGGAACCACGTTTCTTCCTCACATCACTAGGAGAAAGAGCGCGTGGGCTTCAGTCTGAAGATGGAACTGTATGAAAGATGAGATTATTTCCTGTGAGGTTACAAAGACAAGCAGTTGTTTTTGAGGTAAGCATATAACATCTTGACATGCAAATAATCAGTTGGAAGCTATACGCTAGCTATTCTTTTTAGCCACATTAGCCTCATAGCTTCAGTGATTTATGTACATGAGGTATGGATGTGCACCGGGGCTGGATTCCCACATGACCCAATAACAAAGTTGCAGACATGGAACATTTTTACTTTCGAGTAGGCGGTTCTGAAATGAAGATTGCAGACAGAGAAAGGGATAGCAAGGAACCTATTTCTGTTTCTAAATGTTCTATTGCCTCACAGTTCCAAAGTTGGCAAATTCACCTGGGGAACTACTGGAATCTAATTCCTTTGTTTGTGTTCCCATTTCTTTTCTCATTCGAGTGAACTGGTTCTTTTGCCAGGCATACAGTATGTTGAATCATAATTATACCCAAAACGTGTAATTGTTTTTTTTTCTGTTTTGTTTCTATATATTGGAGAGATGGACTGACTTCTTTATCAGAGTTTCTTACAGTATACAGGCATTTAGTCCTTCCCTGAATCATATCTCAAAACCATGGTTTGGCATTTTATATATATATATATGTATATATATAGCCAGGAAACACTGTTAGACATCGGTAACAGTTGCGCAGACATCATACTAAGCAACTTTTAAGTTTCTTGAGAAATTGCCAGGACATTGTGGACTGCTGATCCAGCTCTTCTAGCAGAAAGAGCTGTAAACAAAAGTCGGGGGAAGCAAGGCGGCATTAGAGCTAGGCTGAAGCTAAACCCACATTGACCATCTCTGTCTAGCATATGTCTTGCAAATGTACAGCCTCTGATGGACAAAAGATAACATCGCACAAACAGATTATAGAATGCAACATAATGATTGTTATAGAAACACCTAACAGTGCCATTGAGCTAGAGTCACAGTATATTTAGATCTGACCAACTCTGTCACCATGTGGTATGGCAGATACATTAAAAAATAGGAAAGCCTTACAAAGGGGGTAGCACCCAACTATCTGACAATGAGCATGTTTGTCTCAGTAGGTGAGACCAACCAAGTCGCACACTGTTTGACAGCCTTTCATCCAGAAACAATCACACCAGAACGAGCAGGTTCAAGATCAACTTCTTTCCTAGTATTATTACCCTGCTGAACTATGTACTACACAATTATCTATCTATCTATCTATCTATCTATCTATCTATCTATCTATCTATCTATCTATCTATCTATCTATCTATCTATCTATCTATCTATCTATCTATCTATCTATCTATCTATCTATCTATCTATCTATCGATCTATGAGGTAGTATCAAACTTTCGAAATTAGCTCTGTTTACAAGTTCAGTTTTTTTTGTTTGTTTGTTTGTTTTGCCATATGCCCTCCCTCAGATCTCTAAAAACCTGGCAGTAGAATTTGCTATTGGCTGTCTGGCCCCTGACTACAAGATCTTGATGCACAATGGTGCAACTGTCGAAAAAGACAATGAGCATGCACTTGGACAAGCTCCAGACCTGCCTCAACTTTTTTGGTCATGGAGATGATGGGCTCTTCCAATGTGAACACTGTTGCTTCATTTCAGGCTTGTACCAAGTTTCGTCACCGGTAATGATGCTCGACATGAATGACAGGTCATCCACGGCACGCTTGGAAGACTTTGATGCAACATTCTTTCTGTTCCAGGGTCAGCAGCCAAGGTGCAAACTTAGCAGCAACAAGGCGCATGTTCAACTAACACATGAGGGTTCCCTGGACAGTTCTGTACGACACACCAATAATGGCAGCAATTTTGTGGATTGTGGCCAAATGGTTTCAACATTTTTGGGGATTGAGCTTGTTGATGGTCTTCCTGATCTCTCATCACCTTCCAATGATGTTCTTCCCTTCTTGAAGCCTGCATGCCACTAAAAACATCCCGAACAACTCATGCAGCTTTGCCGCAAACTTGCAGAATCATGACTGTGACATCTCTGTGACAGATTTGCCCAGTTTCACGCAGCATTTCACATTTGCTCCTAATTCTAACTTGCTGTCCATGATAAAATTACAGACGTGGTAATGCACATGCTCAAAATAGGACCTTGCACAGCTCATGATGTACACAGGACAATGTCTTTTGGCACACTGACTTATGAAGGCCATTTATGTTCTAATGTTCTAGTCTTAAAACTAGTCTTGATACCACCTTGTACAGTATCTATCTTTATAATGTGGCATAAACCACGTGTTAGTAGTTAGAATAGGTTTTGTGTAACTAACAGCCAAACAAAAATTTGCCAGGGTCAAATGATTGGCCTGCACCGAGTAAAGAAAACAAGAAACTCCAATTAAAGAAATTTGGTTGAAAACTGCTCAGTAAATTAACGTTTGCTATGAATATATTAGTTCTGAAAAATGCTTTTACATTTTTTTGTTGTTGTTGTTGTTGTTATTTTAAATCTGAAAATAAATCATCTACTTTCTGTATGAGAAAAGTTTTTTTTCCACCAATTGACAGATAGATTGTTTCACTGCGTCATGATTCAGTGGGTCAGGAGTTCATGTACACTTATGTTGAATATAAACAGCATGGAAAATTCCAGAAAATAAGGTCATGACTTTAGAAGCTCCTGATAGGCTAACTAATACAATATTACGTCCTGTGGAAGGATTTAAAGGACTACCTTCAAATTCTTTGTTTGTCATGATGGGAAAATCAAAATAAATCAGAAAAAATAGTGGATCACCACAGGTCTGGTTAATCCTCGGGAGTATTTTCCAAATGTCTGCAAGTACCACTTTCATCCCTACAAACAACACTACACAACATATGAACACCATGGGGCCACACATCCATCATACCTCTCAAGAAGGAGACATCTTCTGTCTCCTATAGGATGAATGTACTTTGGTACAAAAAGTACAAATCAATCAACAGCACAGAACCTTGTGAAGACACTGGAGAATATGGGGACAAAAGTGTCTATATTCAGGGTAAATCGAAGCCACTGCTCCAAAACTGCCATAAAATTAAACTAACCAGACTGCGGTCTGCAGCCGCACACGTAGACAAAGAGTTTACTTTATGGAGAAATATTCTCAGTACCGATGAATGTAAATTTTAACTGAATGGCCATAATGGCCAACGTTATTTTTGGAGGAGATAGGGGGAGGCTTGCGAGCTGAAGAACACCATCCTAACTGTGGGCGGAACTGAAAAAGCATGCGCGAGCAATGCCTAAGCACCCGGTCTGTCAGAAGGAATGGGCTAAAATTCCAGCAACTCATTGTAAGAGGCTTGTGAAAGGCTACCGGAAACATTTGATCCAACTATGATGAAACTACTTAAAAGAAATAGCTACCAAATCCTAACTCAGTGTATGTACGTGGACATTGCACTTTCTTATAATAAAGTAGTGATCCTAACTGACCTAACACAAGAAATTATTATTCTTTCATTATTTCATTTCATTCAGGGTGCTGTGAACCAGTAGCCTATCCCAGGAGACTGGCACACCCTGGAGTGGGTGCCAATGCATGGCAGAACACACACTATGGGTAGTTAATGTGGGAGGAAACCCGGAGTAGCCGAAAGAAACCCACCATGCATGGGGAGAACATGCAACCTCCAGGCAACTATGAAAAAATTGAGTTTATATTCATTTGTCAAAAGAGTATGTAAATATCTGACTTTACAAATGAAAAGAAAAAAACATATCGAAAACATATTAAAACATATAAACTATCATGATTATAATATAAAAAGACTAAACCACATAAGACTGTAAGTCAGAAACAGTTTAGATGAATGAACTCTCACGAAAGAAAGAAAGATGGATTGGACATGTAAGAGTTCAGATAAAGCAAACACCTGACAGAAAAAAGAGCAGAATGGAAGCGCAGGATCAATATTTACAGTGTAAAGTAGCAGGGCTGCATTTTCAGAGTGCTGACAGCGGCAAGTCGGCACCTTCACCCCCCTCTACCGCGCTAATTAAGCTAAGCACAAATTAGTTTAATATGCACAAGATGTCTAGACTCATTAAACACGAGACCTTGTGTTGGGAGGAGCTCTGAATAGAGAGAGAGAGAGAGACAAGAGACAGAAAAGAAAAAGAGTAAATCAAACAAGGGAGGGGGAAAGGAAGAAAGGAAGGAAAACATAATTAGGAAAAGAGGAATCAAAAAAGAAACGAAATATACTCTGTAAAAAACAAAGCATGGTGAAAATGAGAAAGACCGGCAGTAAGGGAAGTAAGGAAGAAAATGATGCTAGCGAGGGAGTGAGAGTGTGAGAGATAGAGAGAGAGAGAGACTTAATATGAAATAAAAGGAGGAGGAGAGCATTACGCGAATAAGGAAGGAAAAAGGAAGGAAGGAAATAGCATTAGGAAATGAGAAATAAAAATATAAAGTATTATTGGTGGAAAAAAAACAGAAAAAGTATTATATACATATATACGAGATAGAAAACAAAGCATTGTGAAAATGAGAAAGACAGACAGAAAGTAAAAAGGAAAATGATGCTGGTGAGAGAGAGAGAGAGAGAGAGAGAGAGAGAGAGAGAGAGAGAGAGAGAGAGAGAGAGAGAGATCACCAATTTAACAATCTTGCTGTCACTGTCAAGCTCTCACAGCCTCAAGAAGCTCTATACACATTTTCTCTCTCCTCCATTTATGTGTGTGTGTGTGTGTGTGTGTGTGTGTGTGTGTGTGTGTGTGTGTGTGTGTGTGTGTGTGTGTGTGTAAGTGTGCATGCTTTTTTCTGGCTGCTGCTCCTGGACCCCTCATGAGAACATATGACAGAGTGCGTAGAAGAGGCCACCAATCTTACACCCTCCCTCCTCACCACGCTCTCTGTCTCTCTCTCTCTCTCTCTCTGTCTGTCTTTCTCTCTCACGCTCTCTCTCTCTCTCTCACACACACACACACATATACCCACATTGAAGTATCACATGACACCCCACACATCCTCACCCACCTTTGGCGTACCGTACTGAGCGGTGAAAATACCATCCTCCAATTTTTTTTATCTACATCATGTACAAGACAACATCAAGTCATCTCGCTCTCTCTCTCTCTCTCTCTCGCAAGAAAGAAAACCCAGGACAGTCAGAGAAAGTGTGAGAGAAGATGAGAGAAACAATTCATATTATTTAATATTGTTATGTATTAAATAAATAGTTTTTTTTTTTTATTGAGTACAAATGTTGGAATATTTTGTAAAGCAAGATTTTTAAGAGAGAAAAAACAGCAGCGAAAGAAAAAATCTTCAAACTAATAAAGGGAGAAGTAGAGAAGAAAAAGTTAGATCATTTAAAGAAGAGAAAAGGAGGGAATATGTACAGTGTAACAGCTGTGGTTGACAGAATTTTACCGTAAAAAATACGTTATTGCACTGTAAAAAATAAAAAATAAAGCGTAAATTGTAAACAATTAAAATCCATAGAATATACAGTATGTAAAAGTACCTTTTTTATGGTAAACTTCTGGCAACCAAAGCTGCCGGTTTTTTACCGTAAAATGTACGGCTTGTTTTTTTACAGTGCAATAACGTATTTTTTACAGTAACATTCTGGCAACCAAAGCTGCCGTTTTTTTACCGTAAAATTTACAATTTATTTTTTTAGTGCATGATAAATAAAAATGAGTGACAATGTAATAAAAAGAAAGAATGAAAAAAAGAAATACGAAATAAAGGAGGAGATGAGACAGATGGAGAAACTGATAGAAAAGTCATATATGCACAAGATGCAAAAAAATTTTTTTTAAAGAGCAGAAGGAAGGCAGGGAAAGACTGATCGGATGCTTAAATACACATGCGAGAGAGAGAGAGAGAGAGAGAGAGAGAGAGAGGGAGGGAGAGAGAGGGAGAGAGAGAGAGAGGGAGGGAGAGAGAGCTCTGTTAGTAAATTACACCACCCTTTTTTTCTAAGGTAGCGGTGCGAGACTGATTTTTTCCCCCTTTTCCACTCTGTGTGTCTCTGTGCGCTTTATTCTGATCATGGCTGAATTATTCAGCAGCCCATTAGGGTTGAAGAGAGTGAGTAAGTGTAAGAGAGAGAGAGAGAGAGGATGTGTTTATATTTAGTGATGTGTGTTGACTGTGTTGACAGCTCACTTTTGAGGCGCTGTTAACACTTCTGACAGGGGACGAGTCAACTACAATTAGTGGCTAAGAGAGGAGGGGGAGGATTCCTCTTCAAGCATCCCTCTCTCCCTCTTTTTCTCTCCCTCTCTCCCTCCCTCTCTTTTTCTCTTCCTCTCTCTGTCCCTCTCTGATTCATGGTGTCACAAAAGAATAAAAGGGTCTCATTTAGCTCTAATCGTTCGGTGAAATATAAATTTTGTGAATGTGTCCCTGGCCCAAACAATTATCATCAAACACTCATCATTATGAAACATTAATTCAGATGTCACTTTATATTTGAGTCAGATTTAAGACTCGAGCATTTATACCACAGCAACGTCAAATTCTTCAGGCTTGTTTGTCTAATGCATTCCATGGATGCTTGAGATTTAAGATTTGCGTAATTTGGATCAACAATCTTGAACTCTTTGACTGCTAAGCAGGTTGTGATGCACACCTGGCCTATCAGGGCCAGCATTCACTTTCTTGTAGATTTGGGCTTCATTGGCTGTTTTGTGGGATCAGACTGGATCGGCTGGACTTTGGTCCCTGAGGGTGAAGAAGAGCCTGGGGGCCCTGTGATTCTGTCACCAGTTTACTGGTATATCAATGCTATTCAATTCACCTAGTGTTGTGGCTGTGTTGTGTATCCATTAAAACAGCTCAAAACTGGGACTAAAAGATGCACTCATTGATTTCACTCATCATCTATACCGCTTA
Organism: Clarias batrachus; assembly: GCA_003987875.1. Classification (NCBI taxonomy): domain Eukaryota; kingdom Metazoa; phylum Chordata; class Actinopteri; order Siluriformes; family Clariidae; genus Clarias; species Clarias batrachus. Next base: position 26,810 of record QMIH01000966.1, read on the forward strand.
ATCCTGTATTCAGGGTCACAGGGGCCTGGAGCCTATCCCAGGAGACTTAGGGCACATGGCAGGGTACACCCTGGGCAGGATGCCAATGCATCGCAGGGCGCAGACACGCACACATACACTCACTCACTCATTCACACTACGGGCAATTTGGGAACGCAAGTTAGCCTAACCTACATGTCTTTGGACTGTGGGAGGAAACCGGAGTACCCGGAGGAAACCCACCAAGCACGGGGAGAACATGCAAACTCCATGCACAGAGACAGGAACCGAATCTGGTCGGGAATCGAACCCGGACCCTGGAGGTGCAAGGCGATGGTGCTAACCACTACGCCACCGTGCCACCCCTAATTGATTTATTTATTTATTTATTTAGGTAGGTAGGTAGGTAGGTAGTCTTTTCCATAGTGCTCACCACTATGCCACCTTAAAAAAATTAATAAAAAAAAACTGTGGGGGGAAAAATAGAGAGACCAAGAAAAAGCAGTGGAGTGGTGGGAAATTGTGAGAGTAGAAAAGAACAAAATGAAAAGAAAGTTGAGAGAAGGATGACATGAGAGACATAGCTTTGCTTATTGTTTCTTTTAACTGTAAGAAAAACATATAATGAGGCTGATAAAACTATTTTATTAATGATATAAGTGATCTTGACAAGATTAAATATAACTCTAAACTTTAAAAATGCATGATGTGTTATGTGGTAACAATTTAAACATTGTAATAGTTGATAATCCCTGTGGTATAGGTGGAATAACACACTCTGGATCATGCTGTTATACCTAAATAACACACTTCACACTATCGCACCATCTCGGTAAGTGTTCATCCTTGCATAATAGCAAATTACAGGTTTTCTGCTCATTTAAATACTTTATTGTTCCCGTAGTAACATCTCTTTCATAGAGACTGGTGTTATAGAAGGAGTTTACAGTGTCAGGTCTTTACAGTAAGTAAGGTACAGTACCCACCAGAGAAAAGACTTCAGGACAGATGAGTCTTTTTTTTTTTTAATTAGAAATGCATTCTTTATTATGCATATGTGTTGTGTATAAAGATGTATTATTTAGAAATAGTTTCAGTGTAGTACTATTTTTTTTTTCAGTGCATTCATTGCTTCCTCTTGATTCCACTGCATCAGTGATATCAGTATGATTTGAAACAACAACTTACTGTAAATGAGTCATGGTTAACCAAAAAAACCAAATACCGTATTCAAAGAAATGTTCTTCCCAAACCTCCACCACTGTATGATGTGTTATTGTCTTCCAATCTTAGCATGTTCATGTGGGATCAGACAGTCAGAGATCTTTTCATTTCCTAGACAGAAAAAGCACACCCACTCTTTTCTGTGAACTGATAGTACCTTAGAGCCGAGACATCAATATTTAAAGAAAATGCATTCTCAGCTATAACACTCAGACTGAAGCAAGAAGCACACTTTAAATCTCTTCATTTTAAGATTTAATTACAATGTATCTCCTTTTTGTATTGACTAGGTAATAGGCAACTTTACTCCCTTACAAGATATTAATAAAGTGCACTTGGGGAAAATGTTGAAGGTACTGCACAAGGGTTGTTCAGAATGGAAAGTTTCACAAGTGCAGCTCGTGTAACAAGATATATAACTATTCTTTTATCTAATGGCTGACTTTAATCCTGGCATACCGTATTTATATTTGGTGTTTAAAAAGAATATGACTAATGCTGATAGTCTACAAAAGCCAGACTGCTATGTGCACTGTGTGACAAAAATACTTGGATTTTATGTGCAGAAACTTAAATAAGTAGATTTTACTAGGGCAATCTCTAATAGTTTTTTTTTAGGATAACATGCAGGACAAGTACTGTAGCTAATAATTAGTTATCATATTTAAACTCTTTACTAACAGGAGCCAAATATTATAGGCCCACTATCCCTGAGAAACCTACAGAAATGAATATGTTTAATGCATTATTATATTTCTTAAGCTGCCTTATTGCTGAATTTATTGAATGTAATCACAAATCATAATAAACTGATTCACGCAAATGTTCACACCCCAAGTGCATACCCATTTAACATATGATGATATGACACTTTCTCCCAACTACATTGGCAATATATCCTTAAACAATCCTCATATGAAGACCATTGGGTATTATTCTTTTACCAAACATTCTTTTGTCAATGTACACAACAGTGGAGTATATGTCTCAGAAGGTTAAAAATGACTATTTTTTATTCCATGACTTCTCCTTTTATACTTCTCAATGTGGTGTGTGGGTGATGACAGTGTGGGTGATGGACTGGCGCTGTCCCTTCAGCACCCACCCAGAAGGCTGGCAAGCAGCAAGATAGTGTTTGTGTGACTGTACCAATTGTACTATACTGAGACTGTTTCCCCACCCCCTAGCTCAAGCTAGTTGCCGGGGTTAGCATGTTCAACATCGAATTCCCAATGGATAACTCTGGAAAAGGCTTAGATATTTCCATGTTGCGTCCCAGCTTGAGGATCGACAAGAAATCAGAAACTCTGCAGTAAGAAACAGTGGCATGTTATTTGTTAAATAATTTCTTTAGCTTCACCATACACTGCAAAGAGAGCTGGTCTGTTACCAAATTAAACTGTCTTTGTCCCTGTTAAATATAAGGACAGATCTATGACCTGTTTTATTTCTATAAAACTATTTTTAAAAATTATTAATCATATTAAAACTATTCATAATAATTCTGGTCCTGTGTAGCTTTTATATATTGATATTGTGTCTATGATACAAACATACATTTGTCATAAAACATATGTTTGTAATGAGCTCAATTCTATTTAATTTGTTTAGCTTAAGAATACCATTTTTTTACCTTTACCATTGTGTATTTCATAAATAAACTTTCACTGAAAAGAAAAGTTAGGTCGTGGCCAAACCTGCTGTCACACAGCTATGGCTACGTATAAACTGTATACGTCAGTTTTGTCTGTGTTAGTTGGTCCACTCATGTAATGTAGAATTGTTGTTGCTAAAATTCTCATTGCTTGAACTTGGTCTTGTTGACCTTTTGGGGGTAAACAAAAATCCCTTTTTGAAAATCCATCTGGGTTTTCTCTTGCCTGCCTGCTTTCTCCATTACAGCCACAAAATGCTAATAATATTCATCCAACTCCAGAAAAGTGCACAGCTGTCACTTGGTGGTGGGACACGTTTACTTATGGACAGCTTTGTTTTATAGTACTTTGCCTGGGGTTTCAGCAGCCTGTGGCCAATGTGTAAGCCCAGGTACTGTGCCTCTTTTTGCCCCAAGTGGCTTTTACGAGTTCAATGTAAACCCAGCCTAGCAAAATGCTTTGAGCACCTATTGGTAATTTACCTGTAGCCTAGCTCTGTGAATAAATGATTATGTCATCAAGGTAAGCTTCAGCAAATTGTCAGAGTGACTGCAGAACAATGACTACGTATGTCTAATGTTGCAGGCACCCCATGAAGGCCAAATGGGACAACCAGGTACTGTCCATTGTCCACTGGCAATGTCTATTATTGATGCTAAAGGAAGTTTTCAAATGGCTTCATCGAGGAGGGTGTTTTTGCTAATATCTTTTTTATTCAAGTCCAGTATGGAAATGAAACAAGCTTTCAAGTACTCAATCAAGTCATCCACCCTGGGTAGTAGGTAACTGACAAATTTTAAAATCTGATTCTGGTGGTTTAAATCATTACAAAGCCTGAGGCTGTTATCACAAGGAATAAATCATGCCCCGTATCACAAAACAAAATATGGCTTCTGCCTCTATGTCTGCCAATGAAACCAGTCTTTAAAAAACCTTTTTAGCATGTTCTTTATGCTGAGTGTATGGGGCCAGTAAAAGGGGAGTCCATTTTGTGTTAGGATGAATGACGCTGGTTTAGGGTACCTTGGTCCTCACCAGTGGCGGCGATCAATATCAGTGGCGCCGCCCCCCTTAAAGTTAGACAAAGAAGAATGCACCTTTAACATGTAATTATTTAACATAATTATTACTAATTTTAATAATGAAATAAAGTAATTTAGTCACAATATTCCTCTGTATTTCTTAATATCATTTATTTGCAATTTTAAAAAATCTAAACTGTATTACGTTCATTTGTGTTCGTGTACGCGGGGCGCCGGAYRAACGAGTRTCTATGTAGRYASGTAAATCTTTGAAAAGCATGTGACCTGAGGCTGAACTCTGATTGGATCTTTTCAAATCATCCTGGGTCGCACCACTGTGCGCCCCGAAACCTCCCACTTTTGTTCTTAGCGAATCATATTGTTTTTAAATATTTGGGCTCACGTGATTGGACCATTCTCAACGTGTCTTTTGCAGCACTTCTTATGGCAAGCAGAGCTTCTGACTGGATGCGATGTGAGTCAGGACTTTATTTTATACTAGTAGTAATGATGCTTAATCACCTGATAAATGTCTATTTACAGGCGAGTATGAAAAGTTTAATTTTAATTTTGTTTGCGCGCTCCCCCCGCCCCCCCCTCCCACTCTTTAGGCCAAAATTCCTTCCATATGCCAAAACACACAAGACAGAGGGTTAGATTATCCTTATGTTACATTGGCATCTCCTTAGCTATGTATGGGTAACTCAGTGTAAGAAACTTCTTAGACGTCCACCTGCAGACTCGTAACAAGAGGCTCCCAGCTGCCACAACAGTACCCTAACCCTCCCCATGTTGAGTAGAGCAATTATGGGGCTTCAGTACACAAAAATGTGCTAACTAATCAGTGTATGCTACATCCCACCCTCAAAATGGCTTCCTGGCAACTGAATGGGTGCTTAGGGTGCTGGAACACCAAGCCTCTTGGTCTTGGATGTTCAGGGTTGCTGGCACACATATCTAAGGGTCTTCATCTTTTATCCCTAACACCATTTCAAACCTTCAAGTGTTAAAGCTCTCAATAATCAATCCATGCCAATGCTTTGTTGGTGGCATTTTTCATGGAGCTTTAGTACCATACATGAAAGTCAGCAATGGAGTTAATAGTAGAAAGCAGGTACGGTATGGATTGCTGCCTTTAGCTTGTCACCTGCCACCAGCCGTTTTGTGCCTCTAAAATGTCAAAGGTCTGATGGCTGTCAAAGGTCTGACAGAGACAGAGATTACATAAGAATAATTTGTTAAGAACACCTGAAATACTTGACTAAAAATCTGAAATATTGAAACATCTGAAACATGCTACAGTTTTGAGTAATGGACAATGTTGAATATTAAAGTGGTGGCTTAATATTGTACGTCAATAGGTTTATGACTCAAAGGTTATGCTTTTAACTCAAAGGGTCACGTTTTGTAACTGGAAGACATTCTGACCTCTCGATTGTTTTGATACATCAATTTAATGTGAAAAGGCTTTTGATAACATTATCCAGTACGAAACCATGGTGCTTTGGTGCAATTATGATCTGCTTACATATTTTCTTGTTTTTCATGATCAGTGTGCAGTTAAATACATAATTGAAATAATCTTGCCTATGCCTGACCATACTATTATTTAATGTTGTTTCAGCTTATGCCATGACATCAGGTGTCATGTACTGTAGGTCATTTTGTCAATCCCTTATTTGTTATTCCCTTATTTTTATCTGTTTCCCAGGGTTATTTCACCACTACCATATCCACTGCTAACCAGATATTATTTTGATGTTTCAATTTTCTTATATTATGTATGCACTTAGTATTAAATTAGCAAAATTACATACTGGATATGTCAGGTAATTAAATGGGAGGCCAGTGTATTCAAGACAATTTAAATCAGTTTATAATCATTGTAGTTAATCTGTAATTGTCTATTCATCCTCATCTTTCCTTTCAAATATTGCAAAAGCTTAAGATATTTAAATCAATGAGTCTGGATCCATACTGACGTACAATGATATACTGATGGAAAACTTTTACACTTATTTATTTATGATTTAAATTGTAATATGTGTTGCTTTTCAAGGCTGTTGGTGCCCAGGGCATGCATTCTGTCAGCATCTACTGATTAAGTGAAGGTCTTGTATAAATAAATACACTGTACTGTGAGACACTTAATGTGCAACGAGCTTCATTGTAACATTTCATGTTAGCTGAATAAAGAATATGAGTCCCCCATTGCAGTGCCGTTCATCAGGTAATTTATAGATATCGATTTTATTCACCAAGGTCTAACAACTGGAGAGCTTGCCAGGAGCTACAGGATACAAAGCCAACTCAAGATTCAAGAAGAAGATCAAAGCTGTTGTTTTGACCTGAGACCCAAAACCTAGAGTTCAGGCCTGTCAGAATCCGAACACATATTCCAGGTTGAACTCAGTAAGTCTCAGTGAACAAAGTGAGTAGTTGAAAACTACGGTTAGGTTTCTATACTGCATTTTATTGGTTGTACAATATGGTACAGTTTAAACACAACTATGTTAAGTCGAAGTTCTTGAAACCTTTTAACCATTGGTTTGAATCGACAGCATGTCAGTGAATGTGCGACATTACAAGTCATGGAAAATGTTGAAATTAACATCTATACTGAGTTCTGGTGAGCCAGCCTCTGTTGCTGCATAGCTAGCTGGTTGGGCACAGTGTGACATTTGTACGCACAATAACTGATGCTATTTTATTGCAGTTTTTTTGACAGATGTAGTTACTGTATACACATTGCAAACTTGGAAAGCACAGAATAGTCCACTTATTCTGGGGTCTCTGTATGATTTAGCTTTGATTCTCTGCCAACATTTCCAAGAATCACTGTTTCATCTACAAACTTTGAGGGCAGTGAATTTAAGTATATATTAAACACTTCTTATTAGGCTCCCTAAGCCTTCACAAAAGAAACTTTCTGAAGAATCTGAATGTCTGCCAATAATCAACATTACAGAACAAAAAAAAGACAGAAATACAAATTGCAACAAGAGTGGTAAGAACAGACGCATGTATATGTATTGTCATTTAAAATATGTGAGTTGGAGAATGTATAATATTGCTAAGAGTAGCTCTTCTTGATGTGCAGTGCAAAACAGGGAAGTCAGTTATTTTGAGGCCTTGTCTGCATTCTGTTGACGTCTTTCGTTCTTTCAGCTGTGTTTGTGTTTATGTACCAGATCATGATGGTCCATGTCAAGATTTTTCAATAATTTCAGAAAAGAACTCAGTTTTGTTTACTTTTTTAAGTGTCTCAGGGAAAAGAGGTGCTATTGTGCCTGCTTGACAACATTTACAATTTCGAAATCTCCTGTAAGTGAGTTTCCAAAGAGCAGTCAGAAGGCTCTGTGTTGGTTATGGGATGGTTCTCGGTTCTGATGTGCTCTTTGAGATTTAGTGACTTCCAGAAATCTATGATTAGTTCGTTGGTTGTGGAGGTGTTCGCATCAAGTTGCAGCATGAACCACCTCCTGTCGGTATGGTGATTCATCGTTATCTGAATCCCGTCCAATAATGGTGGTGTCATCAGCATATTTAAAAATCTTGCCTGAGCTGTTTTGACTGGTGAGTCCACTTGTGAATAATGAGAACAGAAGGAATGAGAGAACACAACCCTGGGGAGTTCCTCTATCGAGTGACAGAACTGAAGAGGATGTGTTGTTTACCCTGACCACCTGTATTAAAAATTATATGCTGCTGCACTTAAGTCTAAATGAGAAGAAAATTAACTATTAATTAGACAGCATCAGCCAGCATGCTTAAAGAGAGCAAGATTGGAGATGGATGAAAAAGAATGGAGCAATGATTCACAAAGATGATGCGTTCCATTATGGAACTAGATTAATCGATCCTGAATGTATTCTGCCCGGACACAAATATACCTTTTAAAAATCTGTGTATGCCTTGCCCATTGTCACCTCAGATTCTCATTCTTGACTGTTAGGAGTGGTGTTCTACTGATGTAACTCATGCTCATGATGTTGTATGCATTTATAATTTGCACTTTCATTTATTAATCAGTACACAATTGCATTTATTTGATGTTTTTATTTCACATTGCAGCAACTCAATGCATCTAGGCATGGAGACATGGTCAAGACAATGTTCTAAAGTTCAAACTAAGCATACAGTATACTGAATAGGGGGACTCTATATAAAGGGACTCTAAACGTGCCATGTTTGTTGAAGCCAAATGGGCTAGTCTGAGTATTTCTGAAACTACTGATCCCCTTTTATTTTCATACACAATCATCTTTTTGGTTTTCAGATGATCATCTGGAAAAGTGAAAATATCCAGTGAGCAGCAGTTCTCTGGGGGAAAAAGCTTTCTTGATGCCAGAGGTCCGAATGGTACAAGCTGATAAAAAGGCAGCAGTCACTCACATAACATCTCATTACAACCAAAGTATGCAACACGTCAAACCTGGAAGCAGAGGAGATACAGCTGTAGAAACCCACTCGCGGTACCATTCCTGTCAGCTAAGAACAGGAAACAGGAAACAGTTCACATGGACTCACCAAAATTGGAGAAGATTGGTGCAAAAAAAAAAAAAAAAGTCATCGAGTCTCAATTTCTGCTGCAACATTCAGAAGCACTGATCCATCCTGCCTTGTATCAATGATTCAGGTTGATGGTGGTGTAATGGTGTGGGGGATATTTTCCTAGCACTTGTTGGGTATTATAGTATCAATTGAGCTTTATTTAAGTGGTACAACTTACCTGGGTATTGTTGCTGACCATGTTCATCACTTTATGACCACAGGATACCATGGCATGTCACAAAACTAAAATCATCTCAAAGTGGTTTCTTGAACATTACATTGGGTTCAATGTACTCAACAGTCACCAGATCTCAATCCAATGGAGTACCTTTGACATTTAGTGGAACAAGTAATTCGTATTATGGATGTGCACCCGAAAAACCTGCAGCGTGATGCTATCATTTCACTCACTCACTCTCACTCATCGTCTATACCACTTTATTCTGTATTCAGGGTCTCAGGAGAGACTTGGGGCACGAGGCAATCCATCGCATGGCACACACACTACGGGCAATTTGGGAACGCCATTTAGCCTAATCTGCAGGTCTTTGGATTGTGGGAGGAAACCCACCAAGCAGAGCAAGAACATGCAAACTCCATGCACACAAAGAGACGGGAATCAAGCCTGGCCAGTTATCGAAACTGGACCCTGGAGATACAGTATAAGGTGACAGCATTACACCACTGTCATTTCAGTAGGGACCAAAATGGCTAAGGATTTTTTCTAACACCTTATTGACTCTCTGGCATATAAATTAAGGCGGTTCTGAAAGCAAAAGAAGGACCAGTCCTAGCAATGTGTACCTAACGAAGTGGCCAGTAAACAGCCAAGTAAATACTCCAGACATACAGCAGGTCCTACAGTTGCTTTGTGGATTTTTACATATTTTCCTGAGAGACGTGAAAAAATTCACATCCGCCCACATCCAGACTACTTTTATCATCAATAATCTGCTGGATCTGAATATTATGTGGCAGTGTGGGAAGAGGCACCAGTGTTTCACAGCTCTATAAATTATAAATGGTATGTTATTATCACAGATAAACTGCGCTCTCAGGTTTTTATTTTTTGGTGAATTTATGGGGAAAACAAGGTATGCTGTTAGTGTTGCAGTACTTCCCTGTCAAAACTCAAACTTTATCGCAGAATTCATGCAGTGACTGCGGGAAAAGAAGTGGAAGTAGTAAAGCTCTAAATTGTGAAAATATGAAAATATGATTTTCACAGTTTTGGGTTATTTGTAGACTAGAAAGTAGAGTTGCAGCAGTACAGAGACAACCCAAATGCTGCTGTACCTTGTCGATCTAGTATGGCCTAACTGAATCTTCAGGTTTGCAGTTCTACTGTATGTATGTTATTACACTTATTAGAGACATTATTAATTATATTTGGTTAATACATCCTTGGCCATATTCATCAACATTAATTCAAAAGTTCTCATCAGTAGTTACATCTACATTTATGACTGGAAATGCATATTTTGGGGTGAAAAGCTGATTTTTACAACCCAAATTACGAAAAAGTTGAGACATTTTTTTAAAATTTGAATAAAACGAAAGCTAAAAGACTTTCAAATCACACGAGCCAATGTTTTATTCATAATAGAGCATAGAGAACAGAACACAAGTTTAATTTTTAAACTTTTATTCACCAAATGAGCTTATTTAAAATTTGATGCCTGCTACAAGTATAACAAAAGGGTTGAAAAGGCAACAAATTTGGAAAAGATTTGGCTGTGAGAGCATTTAGCATCAGGTTTGTAACATGATTAGCTATAAAAGAAGTAAAGATGGGCAGAGCCTCTCCAATCACTCTCCAGGTGAAAGATTGTGGAATACTTTAATGTTCCTCAATGTCAAATTGCATAGGCTTTGCAAATGTCATCATCTACATTCACTGTTATGCACTGTATTCAGAGAAAATGGAGAAATCTCTGTGCGACTTTGTTGGTTGTTCATGGTATTCGGGCCCTCAGACGACACTGCATCACTCATCGGCATGATTGTGTCATTGACATTACTAAATGGGTCCAGGAATACTTCCAGAAACCACTGTCGGTAAACACAATCTGCCATGCCATCTGCAGATGCCAGCTAAAGCTCTATCATGCAAAAAGGAAGCCATATGTGAACACGGTCCAAAAGCGTTGTCGTGTCCTGTGGGCCAAGGCTCATTTAAAATGGACTGTTTTAAAGTGGGAAAGTGTTCTATGGTCAGACAAGTTCAAATTTAATATTCTTGTTAGACATCACAGATGCTGTGTCCGCCAAGCTAAAGAGGAGGGAGACCTTTCAAAATTTTATCAGCGTTCAGCCAACAGCAAAAGCCAGCATCTCTAAAGGTACTGTATGAGGGTGCATAAGTGCATACAGTATGGGCAGCCTGCATGTTTTGGAAGGTTTACTAAATGCTGGAAGGTATATAAAGGTTTAAATGACATCTGTTTCATGGAAGTCCTTGTGTATTTCAGGTGGATAATGCAAACCAATGTACTGCAGCTATTACAACAGCATGGCTTCATAGTATAAGAGTCCAAGTGCTGAATTGACCTGTCTGCAGTCCAGATCTTTCACCTATAGAAAACATTTGGTGCATCATTAAATGAAAAATACATCAAAGACGTCCATGACTGCTTAAGCAAATTCCAACACCAAAACTACAGAAACTCGCAACCCAGACATGTTTAAATTGTTTTTAAAAGAATAGGTATTTCATCATGGTAAACATGCCCCCGTCCAAACTTTTTTGAAATCTGTACTGTAGCAGGCATAAAATTTGAAATGAGCTCATTTTGTGTATAAAATTGTACAATTTCTATTGTGAATAAAATATTGGCACGTGTAATTTGACAGTCTTTTAGTTTTTATTTTATTCAAATTAAAAAAAAAAAACGTCCCCATTTTTCAATAATGGAAAATAGACGTAAAAGGCTGCTGTCAAATATAATGAGATGTAACTATTGCCAGATAATCACCAACAATGCAAACTTAGCTAGCTAACTACAATATTTTGCAATAAAATAAAGCATTATTTTTGTCATATATTTATAGTCATATTTACATTTGACTATAGCTACAATAGCAGTTATGCATGACAGAATGGGGCACACTTTTACAACTTAGTTAATGAGGCAGGGTAATCTCTGGATGGAGTACCAACACATAAGCATGCACACAATCACACACTACAGGCAATTTGGAAAGACTAATTAGCCTGATTTGCATGTCTGCATTGCGGGAGAAACCAGAGTATGCATTTGGACAGTTAAGGGTTAAGGCCTTGCTCAAGGGCTCAAGAGCAGCAACTTGGAAGTGCTGGGGGTTGACCCTTGGACCCTCCAATCAGTAGTCCAATACCTTAACCGCAGAGCTTACCCTGCCCACCCAAAAGTGGGACTCAAACCCTCAACCCTTAAGATGTGAGGTCACAGTGCTAACTACTACATCAGCATGGCACCCTTATAAATACTAAAACACAAGAAACAATTTTAGGGCAATGTGATGCAATAAATTTTTTGTATACAAGTCATTGATCTAACTTACTGATATTTAATCATCAGATAACTCAAATTCCTAGATTTGGCTAAATTAAATAATTTTTATTCACAGATTTTTTGTTTTATTCACAGAGGCACCATTCATCCACATCTAGTTGCAGCCGTGTTTGGTTAGTGTTGTTATAATCAACATGACCCAGTGCCCCACTCCCAAGTGCTTGGAATCCCCATATGATAAGGCAAACACTTTTCTGTTGAAGTCTGTGCATGCCCTGCAACTGATCGGCCAGTTCAGTGAGGACAAAAACAAACTAAAACTTACACTTTTTGTCAGACAGAATAACTATAAACATACATCATAAAAAACTGTCTGATCAGTCTCAGCATATGTATGGACTCCTAAGCAGCACAACAGAAAAGGATTTGAGTTATCATGTGGAGATCGTGACCCCAGCTGAACAGTGCTGTTTTTGTAGGACATGTTTTTATACAACAATGAAAAGTGATGTAATGGGGACAAAATTATTCAATTTGGCCGCGCTTAAGTCGAGAAAACTCAAAAATCCATTGTATTACAAAGTTGTAGTATTTTAATGGTTTCTTTTTGGGTGCCGAATCAGCCATGAGCAAATTTTTATATAACGCAAAAATGTGCTCTCCTTCGCTCTGTCACGCTGATGGTAAGGTTACCCGCTCACCTGATTTATTCTCAAAGGCAGACTGTATTTATTCAGTGCATTCATTCAGTGTGTATGAGTGAGTGAGTGAGAGAGAGAGAGAGAGAGAGAGAGAGAGAGAGGACAAGTTTTTTTTTTGCTGCTTCACGTCCTAGCTGCACGAACAACTACATGCTTTTCCCTGGAGAGCCAATCCCAACATAATCCAGGTCACAGAATCATTCTTTATCGAGTTGTGCTGAATTTTCCTCAAATTAGTGAGATGCTACAGTACGTATCAGTTTGCTGCTGTCGGTATACTGTGAAGGCACTGGAGGATTGCAAATGATCTGTTCGAGCAAATTCTGTTCTCTTATTGTAACAGAAACAATAATGGAATTTGGCTATGAATTGTATTTAAAGGAAACAACATTGTTGAATAAACTTTTATTATTCAAAGGAAAGTCACTTTTAAAAGGAGTAGCTGCTACATTCTGTGTAGAATTGTCTGCAAGTGCCAGCAGATAAGTCCCATTATTAGCGAATCTAGTGAATGTACAGGTAAATGATAAGCTTTGCGCGACTGTTGATTATGTAACTATCTGTTGATCGCTACTGTCTCAACACTAGATCCTTTAGTCACGGAACTCATAATCTGTTGAAAATAAATGATGTTTGAGGAACTGTTTTATAAAAGCTTTATTACACAAGTGGCAGTGCTTACAGCTGCATCACAGCAGTGCTGATATTCAATATGACAGCACTCCTTCTTGTGTGGTATTGCTTTACTGTAGGATGTATTAAAACTTCCAATATGGCATTGTTTTATTACATTATAATGTTACAACATGGTCATGTCAATGGGTTTCAGACTTCATGCCCAAAAAGGATTTTTATCCAAGTATTAATATATATTTAACTAACTATGTTAGTTATGTTAGTTAACTAACATAGCATAACTATGTATAACATGCAATATGTTGGATTGCATGTTATACATAGTTACATACAATGTTACCTGGCTGTTATAAGATACAATGTCACAATGTTCTACGTTACATGGAAGGTTGCTGACAAATGCTTCATGTGCAATTATTTAAATTTAATTAAGCTACATTAAATACTATGTTATGTATATACAGTATATATAGCTGGCAACAAAAGTGAGTACACCCTTAGCACCCTTAGTGACCCTAATCTGTACTTGCAAAGTTACAAGTCCTATTTATCATGTTCGTGTGTTTGTCAGTGGCCAAGTATAGTATGTCACCACACCTGAACCCTATTGAGAACCTGTGGGGCATCCTTAAGAGAAAGGTGGCAAAGCGCCATGTGTCTAACATCCAACAGCTCCGTGATATCATTATGGAGGACTGGAAGAGGATCCTAGCAACAACATGTACAGCTCTGGTGAATTCCAGGCCCAGGAGGATTAAGGCTGTGCTAGATAACAATGGAGCTCACACAAAATATTGACACTTTGGACACAGTTTTGACATGTTCACTCATTTCCGTTGCCAGTTATTTAGACAATAAAGTCTGTTTAATACTGTAATCATATGTTATAAATGTAGTAGCGACTAACAAGAATGTTGATCATTTAACTATTAATGTTTTTTGTTTGTTTGTTTTGTTTTGTTTTCGAATGTGTCCACAAAAATAACATATTAATTCAGCAGTGGAATGTCTGTGTTTTAATGTATAATATTTCTGTGCTTTTAATACCATAAGCCACAATGCCAAATTATAGCTAATTTATACTACTTTTTCTGTCTCTCTCTTTCTGTCCCTTTTTATGTTTTTTAATACAATTATTATCATCTAGTACATCACATCCACTTTAATTATCCTTAATAAGGCATCAGCTGAGCTTTGCTGATCTATTAATATTTATTACATATTATATGGGAGAGTAGCAGAGGGTATTATTGCTTGTCCTGGAACAACATTCACATGCTCTGTTGTTTCAGCACAAGATGCCATGTAAATGAGAACATGAATCCAGAGAAAGGGAGGATCCACTATTAGAGGAAGAAAAGGCTGTAATAGAGGCTCACGGGACCCTTTCCTGACACATAGTCATAGCTGAGTGGACGAATGTGCTGTAAGTCCCAGCATCCTGACCGCATTTTATTCTTCTCATGAACCGTAGCAGTGTGTCAGAGCCACTCAAGTGCAGAGAAACTTGTCATAGCAGAGCTGTGGCTGAAGATAAAAGACACGAGTCAGTGTGTTACACAGAGTTTGTCATTCATCCGGACCACGATGGACACAAACTCCTCCAGCAAGCCAGAGCTTATCCAGCAGCAATACCTCATACGCTAGTGCCCTTAAAATATAATGTGTAGAAGAATAACCTGCTACAGTACATGGAATGTCCAGGGAACAAAATATAATAGCCTTAAAACAACTTTCACCTCAATAAAAATGCATGAAATGCAAATCATACAAGAACCATCACTTTGGTCTTTCATCATCACGTATGTCTAGCTAGCTACAGCTAATACTATTAAACAGTTCGCTCGCTAGTTAACTGTTGCAGGAGCAAAAGTGCTTGCACTTGTAAAATTACACGGTTTTCAGGTAGGATTTAAGTCTTAACTTGCACTAGCAATTGGTAAGATTTTTACATTCAAATTGTCTATCATATTTGACATTAGCTTAGCATGCAGGTTGTGTAGTATTCTACAGGGTACCTGACATAATTTGCTAGTTAGCATGTCTGACATGGTTTTTATCCAATACAATACACCCCAAAAAATTAACAATATAACATTTTTGCAAATAAACTATCAGAACATTTTAAAAAAGACATGCAACTAAAGTAAAATATGAACTACTGTAAATATACAGTAAACCTCACTTAAACTTAATTAACTGACCTTGACTCCTCTTGGCACCAGCTGCTTTAAAAATTAAACTGGCTCCCTTTTCTTCTTTTTATTGTCCTTGCCAACATTCCTGGGACCCATAGAGCTATGTTTTCACTAAATATTACACAAAATGGCAAAAAAAAAAAAAAAAACCTCTAAACTTACTTTGTTTGGATTTCCACTGACGCAAAGAAGTTTTAAGTGGCTCCCGCATATACTTTGCACCCCAAGGCAAATTTCTTGCAGAATTCAGTCCTTTTGAAAATTCATGATGATTATCAACATGATTAGTAATAATTAGCTTAACAGTACTGTCCATTAAACTGAAATTGTGGTCCCACAAACTGAGCTCACGGGTACTGAAAAGACTTTTATTTTTAACATACAATTTAAAATTGAACCATTTTACCATAAACCCATCTGTAAAATCACCAGCAGCCATTCAGGAAACATTATTTTATTAGTGGATACTTTTTACTTTTACTCCACTACATTCTACTACAAATATCTGTACTTTCTACTTCACTACATTTGTGCATTGAATTACATAGCTAAAGTGGTGCATACTGTGGTATTCAAAAAAGTAATATCGCCAACTGTTGAGAGACAGACAGAGAAAGAGAGAGAGAGACTCTTTATAGTATCTTAAAGGCTAATACAGTACGTTTATCAGTACGTTTGATACTTATGTAAATTTGAAGGTAAGTCTACTTTTGCACCAGTAGAAATGTAAATAAGAGACTTTTACTTTTACTTGAGTAATATTCCACCTGTGATATTTCTACTCTAATTCAAGTACAGAATGTGTGTACTTTGGGTCAGAGTGAACAGTTCATTTGACAAATGTACTGTAGACCAGATGAAATCAATAATAGCCTGTTATATTGAGTAATTTGGATTATATTTCTTCATACAGTGTAAAGGTATAGTGTTTTAATAGTATCATCAGCTCTGTCAAATAATAATAATAATAATAATAATAATAATAATAATAATAAACAGCAAAGTCATATATAAGTAATGGAATATACTGTACTATTCTTCTTCCACAACAGTATGATTTCAAACAGCACAGGAATGACACTTTCTGAAGTGTTTAACCTTGCTTTAAAGAAGAAAAGACAAGACATGCTTTCATAGTGATAAAATATTGTAGGGGGGAAAAAGACATCAGAGAGATCACATTCATGGCATTCTACTGTAATGTTTCAAATCTGAAGGACGGTCACTGTTAAAGCAAGACCAAAAGCCATCAAGAAATCAATTACATGAGATATGTGAATATTTTGATTATGAATTGGTTTGAATTTGTAATATACTGTTTATACTGTATGTTAAAATAATATATATATGGTAGTAGCATAGCCACCTTCATTGATTCACTGATAATATTTTCCTACATTTATTCACCATATGAAATCATCTTAAACAAAGCTATGAAAGAGAAACTAACAAAGCAAGGATAAGCTAAAGGAAGGAATGCCTCTACCCAGTTAATATTGTTCTATATTAAAAAAAAAAAAAAAATCACATCCACAACCACAAAAACCCTCATCACTAAAACACTCATAAAAACCAGTCAAGGGAAGCACTTTCAGCAATGAATGCCATCTGATAATATTATGTCATCTTAAACATCAGCTGTGTTTTTCATCACTCAAACTTTCATCACTGCTAGATAACGCGAGCTACAAATCTAACTAGCATCTAACACAAGGCTGAATCCCAAATCCCTGTCTAACTCCTAACAAGGGCACTAATTATTGTATGAAAAAAAAAGGATTCTACACCCTACATAGTGCACTAGCATTACATGTGTGGCTATTTGGGATTCAACCCCAGAACAGTTAGTAAATTAAGGCTATTCTAACGCAGAATAAGTGGAGACATCGGAGAAAACTTTCAATAAGTTTGACAGTGGTGACATTGGAGAAACTTGTCAAGATTTATAAGACAGAGCACAAAATACCAGGAAGAATTTAAAACAAGTTTCACAGCAAAAGATATTATGAACATGGAGAGTGATGTAATTTCATAATGGCCACCAATGCACTGGAAAATAATTTTCTCCATTTTTACAGAAAACCGTATCACAAAAGGAAGTTCTTTTGATAGACTGAACAGCTCAACAAACTAGTATAATGAGATTTTTGAGTCTTTAAGCATCCTATTTTTTGCTGATGAAATTTTAACTATAAGCTATCTACAGTACATTACACATTTTTCCAAACTTGAAATGTTCTTAGGTGTTAACTACTGTGGCCTTGTAGCTTCAGGGCAAGAAGCAAAATTCAGACAGCAGCAATTCTTGGAAGTTTAAGAGTTCTTGACACTTAATGACCAACACCTCATATTGATACTCCCCCATGCCGTACTGTACCATATTTCACTAAGCCACACTTTCTGACTGCATGCCATTTGAGTGCACTTAGACATTTGGACCACATTATGCATGTAAGACACAAGTCATTTTCAACTCCACACCATATGAGAGGGTGTGAATTCTGTTTTCTAATATTTCGTTTGAAACTAGATTTTAGATTTATTTAAACTGTTGGAAACTAGATTTATTTATAGCCTGTAAGTGGAGGGGACGAGGCTGAACTACCATCATTAAAGCGTCTCTCATGTTTTCTCTCTTTTACTTCAGTCCATCTCTCTCTCTTTTTCTCTCTCTCTCTCTCTGTCTCTCCCCTTTCTCTCTTTCTTTCCTGTTTGACATTTCGACTCGGTCTCTGCATCAAGAAATCCCGCTGAGTATAGTGGTATTTCTTTCCGTTTGAAATGTAAAGTGAAAACCAACCCGGTGGGCTTGGGGTCTTTCTGAAGCGCTTGTGTCTTTTAAAACAGTGGCTTGAATTCTTACTCTCTCTCTCTTTTTTTTTTCAAACTGCATTTTGATTTAAAAGTCTGGGTTCACAACCAAAATGTTGATTTGTCTTGGATTATATAATCAGTATTCCTAACTCAGCTGTCAGAAAGTAGTATTACTACTTCAAATCTTTTTTCCTATTTCTGCTTTATCTGCATTGCTGTCTACATAAAACTAATATTTACATTGTAATCATTGTTCTGCACTTACATTTTCCGATATTAATCAATACAGTTTTGTGTTGCATGTCAGAGATGCATTGGCGAAGCATACTGTATCCCACTACCACTATCATCTCAGGTTGGCGTCGTCAAACTTCCTTGAAACCATTTATGGGAATTTGACCAAACCTTCACAGAACCTAATAGGAACAAATATGTGCAATAGCTATTTCATTGATCTTTCTGAAAGAAGAAAAAAAGATATACCTTTACTGGCCAAGCGACGCGTCTTCTGGATTTTTATTACCATACAATTCTGTGTTACTGTAGCTCGAAACATGCTTTATTTATTAAAATTCCTAAAACAGTACATTTCAATACAATTCTTAGCTGTATTAGAAATAAGTTAGCAATATTTTTATGCTCCTGTGTTTTATTTAATCTGGTCTCATTTATTCTGGTCTTTTCAATGTAGAAAAATGAGACATACAGTATAGAATGGTACTGTAACAAAACACATATTTTTAAAGTCTAGAAATTATCCAGGTTTTTTTTTTAGGTTTGCATCAAGTGCATCACATGGTTTACATCCACACGAGCTTTCTTACAGTCCCCACACTTATAGTATAATAGACAGTTCAGAGGACTTATGTAGCATTATACTGTATCACCTACAAACTGGATTCTCCGAGAGCCCATTAAAAAGGGAGAAAAGTAACTAAAAAGTGCGGTACTGCAGGCTGAGTAAATTGGCCATCATGATGACAACTCCATCTAATATAAAGTAAGACTTTATATTCACGTGTCACGATATCATAATTTAAATCTGTTCCCACTGCCTGCTATCATATAAAAGGGTTTAATGGACCTCGCTCTTAAAAAGTGTTGAGGACAAATGTACTGTAGGCAGAGCAAACAAACAGCGTAAATTATACCTGCGCGTGTCCCATAATAGACACTGTTTCACCCTTCTTGAAGCATGAAAATTGTCATTGCAACAGCGCTATTTACAAATGAGGAGGTTGCTCCACCTTGTAAAATGGAACATGTTTTGCACCTATTTGAATTAAGACCTATAGCTGAAGTAAACAGATGATAGCAACAAACAGAATTTCATGATAAATTAGTGTTACTTTTAAATTTTTAATAATAAAAATATGACGTTTATTCCCTCTAGAATAATAAAAGTGGCAGTTTATGTCTATATTATTATAACTACACTGTATATATGCATGTATGTACTACAACAAAGTGCATTATTTAATGTCCATATGTTACTACAATTAATCTTACTTTGCACTTTTATAATATTACTTAATGCATAATGCTGCAAGTGGTGTTAGAGGCATAAATAAGCATCACTATTTCCACTAAATAACCTTGCTTATTACTTATGCAGCTAACCTGCTAGCTTAATGCTGCATTCATGATGGTGGGAAATGAATGTCCAACCCTGGAGGTGTGAAGCTAGAGTGATAACCAGGCTACCACGCTGCCTGTTGTGGAATTTCTTACAGCTTGTTATTGTTCACTCTGTGAGTGAGACAACTCTTCAACTTTACCATCTAAGCCATTTTAATATACTTGTTACTTTGGTACTAAATGATTCATGTATAAATTTTATAATGATTTTTACATGTAAGTAATTTTGAAGAACGAAGCAATCTGGAAGTTTTGTCAGTGCTGCTGTTATAGAAAATGTATTAACACCTTCTCACAAATCAGGTAGGAGCATTATAGCATCACTGTGGTATTGGCTTTGTTAACAGACCTTTACATTTTTATACAGTCGTATGCAAAAGTTTAGGCACCCCTTGATAAATGCCAGATTTTGATGATTTTTTTAAATTGAAAAGTCAGTCTCTCTTGGAAATGGAAAAAAATGCACAATATTTGCAGCAAATAAGGGTGCATAGTTACTTTTTATGTCATAAGTTGAACAAAGATTAAAAATTAAAAAAAATATTGTGTCACTGTGCAAAAGTTTGGGCACCCTACATGATCAGTACTTAGTAACACCTCCTCTGGCAGATATCACAGCTCAAAAGTCTTTCAAATCTTGTACTTGGGATTTTCTCCCATTCCTCCTTGCAAAAGGCTTCTAGTTCTGTAATATTCTTTGATCGTCTTGCATGCACAGCTCTTTTAAGATCTACCCACAAATTTTCAGTGATGTTTAAATCAGGGTACTGTGATGGCCGTTCCAAAACCTTCAGCTTGCGTCTCTTGAGGTATTCCATAGTGGATTTCGAGGTTTGTTTAGGATCATTGTCCTGTTGTAGAAGCCATCCTCTTTTCAGCTTCAGCTTTTTTTTACAGATGGTGTGATGTTTGCTTCCATAATTTGCTGGTATTTGGTGGAATCCATTCTTCCCTCCACCTGTGCAATGTTTCCTGTGCCACTGGCTGCAACACAACCCCAAAGCATGATAGATCCACCCCCATGCTTAATAGTTGGCAATGTGTTCTTTTCATGAAATGCTGCTCCTTTTTTTCTCCAAACATTCCTTGCTAATTGTGACCAAACAGTTCTATTTTAACTTCATCAGTCCACAGCACTTGTTTCCAAAATGCATCAGGCTTCTGTAGATGTTCTGTTGCATACTTGTATTTTATGATGGGGATGCAGGTAAGGTTTTCTTCTGCTGACTCTTACATGAAGGCCTTGCCTGTGCGACCATCACTGTACAGTGGAACGCTGCACCACCACTCCTGAGTCTGCTGAATCTTCCTGCAGGTTTTTGCAGTCAGATGGGGTTTTGATTTGTCTTTCTGATCAGCATACTAGCAGTTCTCTCCAAGAGTTTTCTTGGTCTTCCAGATCTCATTTTGGCCTCCACAGTTCTCTTGAAATGCCATCTCTTAATTACTGTACATTTCTCACTGTGGAAACTGCAAGCTGACAACGCTTTGCTATCTTCTTGTAGCCTTCTCCTGCATTGTGGGCATCAATAACTTTCATTTTCAGAGTCTAACACAGCTGCTTAGAGGAACTCATGGTCGTAGAATGCCCGCAAGTGTGTGCACAAGGTTTGAAGAGACAAAATATTTGTAAAGCTTTGAAATTGGCATTTACTAATGACAGCTGTTGCCATGCATCAGATCTAACAAAATGATTAAGGTCTGAAACCTTGTAAAAAGAATCTGAGACTCTGGAACCCTTAGGGTGCCGAAACTTTTGCACAGTGCTATAATAATGTTTTTATTTATTTTTCAATTTATGGCATAAGAAGTAACTATGCATCAATGTCTGCTCAAAATATTAGGCATTTTTTCCATTTCCAACAGAGACTGTGTTAACATCTTTTCAATTAAAAAAATCTGTTATTTATCAAGGGGTGCCTAAACTTTTGCATTATTACATCACTGCCATTTTAAATGTGTCTTTTGTGAGTACATTCCCACACAGACCATGTGTTTACTCTGTCTTTATTAAAGAAAGCAAAATGGTAGAACATCAGCTTCAAAATACTTATTGACTCAAAACCACAAGTGTGACCTCTGATCTAATCTCTGCAGCTTCTCATTTGATTTCTTGCGCTATGCTCTCACTGAATCCCACACACAGGGTTAATGCTCAGTTTCTGAACTCACCCTCCAGTTTTCTTTTCCTGCTCGGTTGTAATTAAAACGGCAGGTGGGAGATCCAGTGTTTCCGCCTCCCAGTGTGAAGTGGAAGCCATCTGGTTCAAAGGAAGGTTATTGTATTCAAACACAACAAGAGGTTAAAGCATCAAAAAGCACCAGAACCGTTGATCTGACCTAAAAGTTCAAGCCTGAAATAAAATAAAATAAATAAAAAAAACAAAGCAGACATGCGATAGTCCTTCTGTGACACAAAGCATGAAATCAGAGATAAGTTGAAGTTCACAAAAGGGGTTTTATTTCCGGGATGTTTCTCACCTTCTCACCTTCAACAAGCTGCCGAATCCCGAGAGGAATCACAATTCATTGTCACGTTAATATTTTATAGGCTTTAGATAAGTTCCTGAGTGCACTACCACTTTCACTCCAAATATCAAACATTTACTCTCAGCATTCCCGCTAATTTTTACCATCTTTATTTAATGCCTCCTTTTTAATCTGTCCTGCTGCAAGAAGACACACAATCATTAAGACAGGTAAGTCATGATTGAAATAAAATCTACCTTTTCGTGTAAGGAAGAAACATGGGTTCTTAATACTAACAAGTGCAAATAAATTCTCATAATCATTTTAATCTTAAATACAGTACTATAAATCTTCATAAAACAATTCAAATAAATACATTTTTTAAAAAAGCTACAATACACTGTCTCACGTACAGTAATTACAGTACAACTAGTACAACATACGTACCCTGACGTCACATTTAAACTTAACTTTAGTCAAAAATGAAGAATGTACCAGTACTGTATGGGTGTGTAAACTGTATAATGTTAGCACTGGTATGAAGGATATTCCAACAAATCAAATTCTAATTAATTCATTATTTAAGAAAGAAAATGCCTAGTGAAGCTTTCTGAAAGGAGATCTGACTCTCTACTGTGAGTGCTTTGTAACATAAGAGATGATTTTCATCATGGGAGAGTCTTCAGTCGAGATTCAAAAGCAGAGGTGGCAGAAGTATGCAAGCTCAATGCTCGAGTAAAAGTACTTGCCTAAAAATGTACGCCACTACAAGTACTTGAATTTTTTACTCAAGTTGAAGTACAAAGTGTATCCTCTAAAATGTACTTAAAGTACAAAATCTACAAGTACTCAACAAAGAAACTGACTTTTTTTTCCCCCCTACAGGACTGAGTTATTTATTAATAGTATATCATAGTATATTAAATACAATTGAAGATGATGCTGTTGAGGACTTGAATGTGCAAGTCTAGTAGGTTGATATCAACAAGATTTGACTTTAATTAAGCAAATGGCAGGTAGCATCCATTGTTATCCCTTTTTGTTGCTTCTGTAGCTTAGCAAGCTAGTTGCTAATATCGCCTCACTGTAAAATGCAAGTCATCTCTGTAATTAAACATGCATTAGCAAACTGCGGCTCATGTAGCTAATATTACCAGGATGTCATTCTTTATGTCAGAAATATTGCGAAGATAAGGAATATATTGTCACCAAGCAGAAAAATTAGTTCATGCTATCTCGGTGCATAAACAAGCTTCAGTTAGTCCAGCAGTGAGAGTCTTCACTAGAACCAGAAGATATGAGCACATCACCCCTATCTTATCTACACTATTGGCTCCCTGTGAAATTTCATATTGATTTTAAAATATTACTTTTGATGTACAGTATAAAGCATTAAATGGTCTTGCGCTGCAGTACCTGAGAACTGCTAGTGTCTTACGATCGGCCACGCCTACTTCGATCAAATGATGCAGGCTGCTGGTCAGTACCTCGTATTATGAAAAGTACAGCAGTGGGCAGAGATTTTTCTGACAAAGCCCCAAAGTTATGGAATAGTCTTCCTATTAATGTTCAGGACTCAGACACAGTCTCAGTGTTTAAGTTTAGGCTAAAAACATATTTATTTAGCCAAGCATTTTTGTGAAAAATCTGCCTTAGGTGTAGGAGCAGATCTGGCAGACTCATGGACGTAGAGTATTATGGTGAACTGGTATGTTTAGATGCTGTCTTCCCCACTCTCACTGATCACTGGACGGTGACTGGTTGCTTAACTTCCCAGGAAGCCCTCATGTCTTTGTTTCCTTCTGGCTCTGTTTTTCCCATTCGCCACCTCAGGGAGTTTTTCCTTGCCACTGTTGCTCTCGGCTTGTTCATCATTTTGATTCATACGCATTTTCTCACATTTCATAATTTTCACATTTCCATAATTTTCTTTTTTTTACTTCTGATGATGTAAAGCAGTTTTGCGGCAATGATCATGGTTAAAAGCACTAAACTAATTAAATTGAATTGTACGCATATAGAATGCCGTATGGTTAAAGGACGTGGTGAATATTTATAATGACATGCTTGGAAAAACAAACCAAGTGCATATGAATCCATAACTCCTTTGCTACATAAGCTAGTTAGCTACAGTAGCTCACTTCTAATTAGACCTTGACAAGTGCACCCACTGAAGAGGAACCAGAAGAATCTGCAGCTGAGAGACCAAGTGGGTTGGATCCATTGCCCAGGTAACCATTAAACACTTCAAAGCCCTAACCAATCCTACAGTTGGCAATAATGTAACCAACCTACTTGATTCCAACTGCTGTTAAACAACAAAGAAGAAGAATCATCCTGTGCTTTCATTATGTCATTTTCACAAACGTGGACTGCTTGTACTGGTGGAATCATTTTTTTGTTGTTGTTGTTCCTGTCCTTCTCACATGGGGTGCAGCTCAGTCACGATATGGTGTGACAGCATAAACGCTTATGTTTGGGTCAGAAGTTCAGAAAATCAATGCACTTTTGTGCAACTTGTGTAACAAGTCTCAATTTAAAATTAAACTAAACATCTCACCAATACATGCACCGGTAAGAAAAACAGAAGAAGCTGATGATTTTGCAGTGGTCTCTTTTTTTTTCCCCATAGCTGTATATCTAATTCCATAAAACTCCATTTAATGAATGTTTCTATTTGTGTGACATTTCCTGCATGAGCCTAAATCAGGCTGATTAATGATGTCCGTAAGTAGAATGTACAAATTTTTCAGGTCTATCATTAGAGGATCATACAGTATAAGCTGGCATGGAGAACATGTTATTGCATGGTCGGTTAGACAATTCAGCCAAAATTCCATTGGGATCATCTTGTGCACTGTGACAAGTAATAATTTTAAAAGACCGTTGTAATCTCACAGCATAAAACTGGATTTATATGCACCCTGTAAATACTGACAAAAGCTTTTCATATGTACTCAAGCTCTATTCTATAAATATGTCAAGACACTATGAGTGTGCTATAAAGCAAAATGAAGTGTTACACACTGAGTAACCTTTATTTAGTTTATTAAGGACCTTTTAAACTCTAACATAAACTCCATACTCTAAAGGGCATCGTTTTCCCAGTGAAGACATCATCTAAATCCAGATCTCGACGGGATAAGAGTCAAGCACTACACCTAGATGTAAGCTTCCATGAAATCCTGTTGTTCTCGCACCAGAGACAGCAATCCCTTCTGAAAACGTGTAAAACTGTACAAATCCGATGGGATTAAACTTTTTTTGAAGTACAGCTGCAGAGGCGGTTTCAAAGGGATGCGGTGTTCATGAAGCAGCAACAAAAGCGACGCTTCAGCTGCCAGGTTTATTCAACGTGAATTCAGCATCTGTTAACGACACAGACTAATGAAGGTTTCAGCATCTGAGAAGAACAACTCTCAGGTTTTATTTCATATAAATGAGTACATGCCAAATATATCATAATGTTATGTAAGTTCACATGTAAGCTGCATTTCAGACCATGACAGGTATTCTAGTTTATGACAAGTGTCTTTGTGGATCTAAATGCATACTACCTGCCTTGTTTAGTGTGAGGCCTCTTATTGGATCCCATCATGTCCAATAATCAGGAAAATTGAGAAAATAAGAAAATTATTATTACTTCATTTAAATGGAAAAGCATCAGTAGGGGAATTATGGCCATATGGTGCAATGGCCAAAACTGCCACATCTGTACAATCTATGCCCAAAAGTTGGTGGACATTTCAAATAACCTCTATCCATTTCCAGTAGATTCGGGAGCAAAGCTGTGGAGAATTGTCCATTCAGTCACAAGAGACTTGATAAGATCAGGCAATGATGCCATGCAAGGAGAATAGTCCAGTTCATCCCAAAGGTGTCCTTTGAGGTTGACATCAGAGCTCCTTGAAAGATATTTGACTTGTTGCACTCCAACACTTGCGAACCATGTTTTCATGTAGCTCGCCGGTTCTTTTTAATCCAGTGAAGGGAAACTGTAATGCTACAGCATATAAACACATGCTAACAAATGTTGACTGCCAACCTTGTGACAACTGGTTGGTCATACAGTGTATCATGTGAATTTTTACATAATAATATAACATTAAAATGACATACCGTTACCGCATTAACTCAGATTATCAATTTACATACCAGTGAACCAAATCTAATCAGTCTGGTGTGATTCCACAGACAAGCCAATTCAGTACTGCCACAGAGTTGTTGAAAAAAGACAATGATGGCCAGAATAGAAAGGCACCAGGGCACCCATTGCACCACAACCTGCTCCACATGGGACCCAGCAGGCAAAGAGCCTAAGACTTCCGACCCAGCCTCCAAATTCTCCAGATTCCAATCCAATCAAGCAATCCATGGGATGCACCAGACAAACAAGTCCGATTAATGGATGCCCCACCCCACAACACACAGTCATTCCCCAAGGGTCCAGAGCTGCCCACGCAGCACAAGGGAAACATATACAATACTGGGCATAATGATTTGCATTGTAAAGTTTTAGCTGATTGCTGATTGTATTTCAATTCGAATAAAAGTGGATTTGGTATTTATTATGTACTAGAAACACCTCTGTTCGCAGTGTTTGTTTTAACTGTTCAGAACTGGTCTCAGCTGCAGATGTACATCAGTCTGCCAGATTGTCTGGTGCAAAATGACTACCATAGCTAATCGAAAAAGACAGCTTACAGTATAGGCAAATAAGGCTGTGTCCTCCTAAATACTTTTACATACTGTAAATCAAATATACAGTAACATGCGATTCTTCCTTCCCACTTTGAGCCATTATGATGGTGTCATGCACAGCCACTGTGTTTGGTTTTAGTTTTGCATTTCCTGGCTACAGGTGAAGTAAAGGAAACACAGTGTACTTTTTTTTTTGGCCTTCTTTAATCTCACTTGCACAATAAACCCCTCCTGATTCGGGTCTACACCTGTCAAATACCATGCAATCGGAAAATCAGCTTTAATAGTCTCCACTGTTTTCAATTACCTTCTGCAGGCTCTTTAGATCCGAGGATGTCACGCAGATCTGCCAGTTAACAATGTGACATGAAGCTTTGCTCTTAATCAA
The DNA here is from genome assembly GCA_003987875.1 of Clarias batrachus. Taxonomy (NCBI): domain Eukaryota; kingdom Metazoa; phylum Chordata; class Actinopteri; order Siluriformes; family Clariidae; genus Clarias; species Clarias batrachus. Next base: position 54,283 of record QMIH01000966.1, read on the forward strand.
TAACTTCATTTGTTCATGTTAATACTCTTGACCTCAAGGGAAACCTTCCCGGAAAAGGTATAGTTTGAAAATAAGTGAAATGAAGGGGATAGCACATGCAATACATTTTTCTGTGGTTAAGTGCTGTTAGAGAACTGTTCACCACACGTTATATTATGTCCGCATCATATGAATAGATAACAGGTTTTTCATGTCCTATACAGTCCTTATATTACACCTCATATATTAGCACAAAGCATTCAGGGAGAAACCTGTTTTTATGTTATTAAATTGTAAATGTACCTGGTAAAAATTACCAATCAGAAAAGCACAGAAAGTGAGGAGTTTGCGAAACTTGATGGTTGATAGTTGAACTCGTACCTATGAATATAAGAATATATATATATATATAGAAAATGTTGTTCACTCTCTCTCAATAAATATAAAGACCATATAACTTTTTCACCTTGACATTATGTTTTATTTAACAAAAGTTAAACCCACAAAAAAAAAAAAAAACATGTGGGTGATACTGAGTACCCCTTACTGCTTCCACAGGTTTTAAGAGGGTAAGTTGCAGCCAGGAGCTGCTAATCATCAGCCCTTGATTTATTGATCATCAGCAGGTGTGCAGACATCTATAAAAGCAGTTTTGCCAATTTGCTGGTCTGGAGCATTCAGGTGTGTGTTAACACAATGCCAAGAGGGAAAGACATAAGTAATGGTCTTAGAGAAGCAATTGTTGCTCCACATCAATCTGGAAAGAGTTATAAAACCATTTTCAAACTATTTGGAGTTCCATGTTCGATAGTGAGAAAAAGATTATTCACAAGTGGAAAGCGTTCAAGACAGTTGCCAATCTTTTCTGGAGTGAACGTTCCAGCACCCCAAGGTCAGACAGTGCAATGCTTGACACTGCTAGCTAGGCCTTGCTAATTAATAATACCTCGTTAGATAATTGTTTATGTCTATGACAGTACAATTAGAAGAAGACTGAACAAGCAGGGTTTATTTGGAGTCGTTGGAGCATTCTACTTTGTCTAAAACAAACACGGAAGCAAGACTGATGTTTGCAAAACTGCATCTGAACCAACCACAAGACATGAGGACAATGTTCCATGGACGAAGGAGACCAAATTTTAGTTGTTTTGCCTTAATGCCCAGTGTCATGTTTGGCAGAAACCAAACAGCATTTCTGCAGAAACACCTCATACCTATTGTCAAGCATGGCACTGGAGGGGTGATTATTTGGGCTTATTGTGCAGCCATCGGACTTGGGCTCCTTGCAGTCATTGAGATGACCATGACCACCTCTGTATACCAAAAACTAAAGGTGTGCATCAAGCCTTTTATCCCATGGGATCTAACAAAAAATACAGACCAGCGAGAGGATTTTACTTTTAAATAATGTGTCAATGGGCAGATATGAAGCTTGTGGGACAAACATGGTCCATGCTAATGGACCTGTTAGCATTGACTATTTCAGCCTTATTAATTGTCTGGTCAAAGTCATGGTGGTTTAAATGAGACTACTACTTGTTAGGTTTGGTAAACAATCCCAACTAAATTTATTATAAATATTATAAAGATACAGCAACAATTTGAATTACTAAGTGAATGTGATGAAATCAACGTATGTTTCTCTAGTTGAGACATATTAGTGTTATTGTGTTATACCTAGTAATACGAGCACATAACACTAATAAAAAATATATATATAGATGCACTTATCCACATAGAGCTACAGTAGGTGGTTTACAGTAGGTATTGGATAACTAATCAGAAAGTTCCAGATTCAAACCTCAGCACCACCAAGGTGCCACTGTTGGGCCCTTATTTAATGAGAAAAATGTAAATCCCTGTCCATAAGAGTGTTTGACAAATGCTTTAATGTACATACCTTAGTAAATATGCAGACTGACAGTCCACTGCCAGGCCAAAGTCTAAAAAATAAATAAATAAATAAAAAACCACCGCTAAAAGTCTGCTATTATTAAAAATTCATGTTCAATTTTTTCTTCAGTTTGCTCTGTGGCCATTTTCAGTGTGTGTCATGAGCTATTGATTTTAATAAGTCAGAACTGCTGTGGACTCAAGGAATGATGCCTGCATGAAAGCACACACTGGCACTCACTGAGCCAATCAAGATTAATGTACCATAAACTTATCAGGATCAGGACAAAAAGAGGGGGTAGAGGGCATTTTTCACACTTAATTTAACAGAGCATAAACTGTTCAGTATATATTAAGTAGTAAGGAATGTTAATAGACTGGGGAGTGGTTAGCTGGCAAGGTAGACCACTGGAAAATGCTGTGGACGTGTATGTGTGTGCTGCAATGGGATATAGTGAGCGATACATACAGTACATATACAGTATAAATAACATCCTTGAATGCAATGTTTAAAAGAAAATGAGAATTTAAAAGAAAAAGGTTAAATAATTTACATATCCAGTACAGTATAGACAAAAACCCTTGTAATCTTGAGCCAATTCTTGTGCGCATATACTGTACACGACCTTTCAAAGATCACTGGGATCACTTTCTAACTCCATGCTCGTTCATGATTTTTATTTCTTTCTACATTGTAAAGCAATGCTGAAGGCGACCCTCTGATAACTCTAAATGAACTTCTCCTCTGCAGCAGAGGTACAATTTTCATCTTGCTTTCCTGGGATGGTCTTCATGAGAGCCAGTTTCATCATGGCTTGATGTGTTTTACAAATGCACTTGACAATACTGTTCTTGCAAGAACTATTCCATAAAGGTTGACCTCCATGTCTTAAAATGACAACTGACTGTGTGCCACAGACCACAGCACACCCAGAGGTCTTATCGAGTAATACCCCGAGTGGCCAGAGGTGTCCATGCGGCACAAGGGCAACCTACACAACACTGGGCAAAATATTTTGAGTCGTAATGTTTTGGTGTATGGTTGGTATAAATACTGTACAGCGTGTCCAGAATTTGGAATACAAGGTTTAATTAATTTTGGATTTGCTGATATCAACGCAGGGTCAAAAATATACATGCACCCACTTAGATTATTGATTCAGTGGTACAGAATTTAATTGGCATTTTAAATGTATTTTGCACAAGGCCAATTAAGTTGAATAATAACGTATTTAATTTAATCTAATCTACAGTCATCTGAAGGGATTTTTTCTCCTGTATTCATGTAGCGTCTTCAGTTTAAAGAAAAAAAAAATCTGTTATCAGAGGTTATACTTTATGCATTATTGTGTTATCATTATTTTTTCATTCAAAAATTTGAATTAAAAAAATCATACATTACATTTTTTAAATAATAAAAAATGAAAAACTGTTACTGTATGTTACTTCAGAATGCAACATATTACATACAGAGCAGTTTCCAGACCAAAAAACGAGATTGATGTATACACTGTGTTTCATGCGACAATAATGAGATATTATTATTCCGGTTGAAGCCCACGTACATGTCTGCGTGTCTTACTGTACAGCAAAACTCTCTGTCTAACTTATTAATACAAAGGAAAAAAATTCTGTAAGGTTAAGTATCTTACGCCTTGTTTACGCTTACAGTAGTTGTACTTCTTTCATCGTCAGCCAAATACACTCCCTGTTTGGTAATGAATCACAGATGAGAAATTGGGAAAAAAAAAGTTGATTGAATGAAGATTATGTTTTGTCTTAAAACAACTCCAGCGCAATAAAATTAACTGACAGTATATCACTTCATCAGTGAAATCATTCCTTATTAAAGTAATTCCAGTAAAAAAAATATTCAGTATAGCTTTCCTAATTAATATGTTTTGTTGCAGGTGTTGGTTTATTATTAAAGTAGATTTTTAAATCCAGCACATAAATGTTTATAACATCGCTTTCACTCAATATTTTGTTTTATTTCATGTATGGTGCAGGTTAAACTGCAGGCAGATATCGAAGTACAGCAAAAAATATGTAAAATTCTGTTCAGCAGGTGATTTAAGACGCGCCCACAGACGCATGCACAGTAGGCTGTTAAACCTTGCAGTTCATAATCTGGCACAAAACGTTAATTTCATTTACTTCTCATTTTTTTGGAGTAAACCTGCTGTGTCATATTGTTGTGTGTGTGTGTGTGTGTGTGTGTGTGTGTGTGTGTGTGTGTGTGTGTGTGTGTGTGTGTTGAGGATTGTGCTGGCTTGCAGGTGCATTGCGGTTGTTTCTGTGACTTTAAGTGAATAACATATATATTTATACTCACCTAAAGGATTATTAGGAACACCATACTAATACAGTGTTTGACCCCCTTTCGCCTTCAGAACTGCCTCAATTCTACGTGGCATTGATTCAACTAGGTGCTGAAAGCATTCTTTAGAAACACTGGCCGATATTGATAGGATAGCATCTTGCAGTTGATGGAGATTTGTGGGACGCACATCCAGGGCACGAAGCTCTCGTTCCACCACATCCCAAAGATGCTCTATTGGGTTGAGATCTGGTGACTGTGGGGGCCATTTTAGTACAGTGAACTCATTGTCATGTTCAAGAAACCAATGTGAAATGATTCGAGCTTTGTGACATGGTGCATTATCCTGCTAGAAGTAGCCATCAGAGGATGTGTACATGGTGGTCATAAAGGGATGGACATGGTCAGAAACAATGCTCAGGTAGGCCGTGGCATTTAAACGATGCCCAATTGGCACTAAGAGACCTAAAGTGTGCCAAGAAAAGATCCCCCACACCATTACACCACCACCAGCAGCCTGCACAGTGGTAACAAGGCATGATGGATCCATGTTCTCATTCTGTTTACGCCAAATTCTAACTCTACCATTTGAATGTCTCAACAGAAATCGAGACTCATCAGACCAGGAAACATTTTTCTAGTCTTCAACTGTCCAATTTTGGTGAGCTCGTGCAAATTGTAGCCTCTTTTTCCTATTTGTAGTGGAGATGGGTGGTACCCGGTGGGGTCTTCTGCTGTTGTAGCCCATCCGCCTCAAGGTTGTGCGTGTTGTGGCTTCACAAATGCTTTGCTGCATACCTCGGTTGTAACGAGTGGTTATTTCAAAGTTGCTCTTCTATCAGCTTGAATCAGTCGGCCCATTCTCCTCTGACCTCTAGCATCAACAAGGCATTTTCACCCACAGGACTGCCGCATACTGGATGTTTTTCCCTTTTCACACCATTCTTTGTAAACCCTAGAAATGGTTGTGCGTGAAAATTGGAGTTCAGGAGATTGTCTTGACCAGGACCACACCCCTAAAGGCATTGAAGCAACTGCCATGTGATTGGTTGATTAGATAACTGCATTAATGAGAAATTGAACAGGTGTTCCTAATAATCCTTTAGATGAGTGTAGTAATACTATAGTATATATACAGTGAATAAAGAGCCCTATAAAGGGTTAACATTATGTGAAAATATAATTGTTAAAATTCTAAAGGATAAGAAAAAGAAGATTAAGAAATGCTGATGTTTGCAAAATAACTTAATTGCACTGAAGGAAAAAGGACTTATGTTCTGTTCTGTTTCTTCTTTAGAAAACATTAGTAAGAGGAACCAGATTCACAGGACGATTCATTCTTGTCTGGGATTATAAATCATTACACTATACAGATGTAATTGTTTTGAAGTGATGTTCTGTATATGCATATTGTAAATAAGTCTTGGGATGAGCACAAGACAGTCAGGGTTACAGCAGCAAGTTTACTTACAAAAACTAAAAGTATTCAGGTGAGATTATTTACTTTTGCCGAAGTGGATAAGCTCACCAAACCCATGCAGAACATTCATAGCAAAAAGTGAGTCATACAGCAACTGCAGAATCTCCAAGTAGAAGTAAACAAACAAACAAACAAACAGCAAAAGTCAATCAAGTCCAGAAAGAAGAAAAAAATAGAAGTCTGTTTAGGACCAGAAACAAAGATCAACGCCAATAGATTATTGTTTTCTTTTTTCTTTGTTGAACAAGTTGTCAGTGGACTACACTATGTGTGTTTGTGACACAAAATCTGCAAAAGAAAAAATCGCTTCTGCTTAAATCATTTACAAGGTGATAAATATCCAAGACTGTCTCCGGATATAGAAACTTACTGCATCCCTCAAAACTACTGTACGTTCTTCAAAGCTATTAGCAGAAAGTATTGTAGAAAATAATGTTTTTGCATGTGATCAATATTTGACAAAAGTTAAAAAATTTCCAAGCATCAGATACACTGTACACATATTTTATTTATTTATTTATTTAATTATTTAATTAGTTTTTTTCTTTTATATATAATTATTTGTTTATTTATTTATTTTAACATGGTGGCATAGTGGTTATCACTGTGGCATCGCACTTCCTGGGAGAAGGGTTTGAGTCCCACCTTCAGATCTGTGCATGTAGAGTTTGCATGCCCCCCCTCCTCCCCCCGCCAAAGATTAGGCTGACCGGTGTTTCCAAATTGGCCATAGTGTGTGAAAGTGCTTATGCTTGTGCCCTGTGTATAGGGTGAGTCCCACTTAGTGCCACCTGGGACACATGGCAGGTCTCCAACATCCTTGTACAGGGTAGAGGGGATTTAAAAGAGAGAGAGAGAGAGAGAGAGAGAGAGAGAGAGACCATAACAGATTGACAACCTCAAAGGAATCATAATATATACCTAAAGTTTTTTAAATGGTGTGTCATTTGTAACCTTTAAATCTTATATTAAGAAATCTTGTCTAAAAGTAGCTGCATTTTAACTGCATGGTGCCAGTTTGGATTGCATGGTATGTGGGCAAGAAAAAGGTAATATAATTCAGTATAGGTTATTTGGGTTCATGTGGTGATGGTTACAGCAAAGAAGAAAGCAGCAATACCCACATACTGCCACTGTGGATGGCCCGACATTTACTTTATCTTTTGCGTTATGTTTTGGACTTTAAACTGCATGATAAAGCTGTCCACTGACATGTCCATTATTGGAAAAACCCATCAAGCACCATGATGAAACTGGCTCTCATGAAGACCAAAACATAGTTCACTTAGTTTACAAGTCTCAAAAATCACCAATTAACAAACAGCACCTTAGACTAGAACTGTCATAAAGCATTTACAATGCAAAAGTAGCAGACACATTTCAGTATCAATGGTTCAAAGGAGATTATGGCATATTTTGGATGCCATCAGAAATAAAAATCAGAAACAACCATGGAATTAGAAAGTGTGTCCAAACTTTTGACTGGCTACTGTGATATTGCTCTTAAATTATTCTATTAAAGGATTGTTCTTCCTCTCAGCAGGTTGTTAGTAAGTGCCTCTGGAACTGGAGCTTTAGTGCATCTGAAGAGAAATCTGAGTTTAAGGCTTTCAAATTTTCTTAACTGGACTTCACTTTATTAGACTTAACAGTTGGATACAATAAGTAAGGAGTTAATTAAAATGAAGAAAGATAAGAATAACACAAATAAAGCATGTGGATAAAGTATGCTCTTGAATAGCTAACCCTGGGTTAACACTCAATCTATCAAAATCTTTTCTATTACATAGGTAACATTTTAGACTGACATACTTGTTGTTCAGGGTTATGACAAAAGCTCATGTAGGGAGGAGCATAGATCAGTCTCCACAGTCTGTTCCAGAATGCTGCCTGCTTTCTCTTGTTTCTTCTTCTTCTTCTTTGAGATATCCTTATCCTTTTTCTTTGAAGTCGCTGCTGCGATTCTGTTTCTCCGCTCACGCATCCTGTCACGCTGAGATGTTCATTAAGAAACCCGCATAACAAAGATTAGGAAGATAATCGAATGAAGATGACAAACTCTTCATACTATGCACTCTTCCCAACAATTCCAGGTTAAGCAGCTCAAACAAACAACTGTGAAGAGAACGGTTTTTGTGAAAGTTAAAACTATAGTAACTATACTGTAGTATAGAAAAATATTATATATGTGTATATTAACTATAGTTACAATTTACAGATAAATGAAAAACATCTAGGATATCTAGGATATCTAGGATATTTTCTAAAATAGAAGAGATAGCCTTATATTTGTCACATACTATAAAGAAACCCTGTTCCTAACACATCCCAGTTTGTTTAGAAGCTGCGGTTAAAGCACAGGGTGAGCTGTCATACAGCACTGATGGAACAGAGAGGGTTAAAGGTCTTGCTCAAGAGCCCAACCGTGTCAGTTCGGTGGTGCTCTGGCTTGAACTCCTGACCTCATGACCAGTAACACAGAACCTTAACCTGAGGGCTACCACCGTCCCCAAAGAAATGCATAAAAAGGTATTTTAACCTAAAATACCATTTGTAGTATAAATTGAATTGTTAATAGTGAATTCATCTAGGAACCTCTGTAGTCCAACTAAGGACTATGGAGGCCAATGCTGACCATGGTATCCATTCCCATTTTTACAACCCCCAGCCAACATTCGTACACATATTAACACACTACATGCAATTTGGGAATACGTAATAGTCTAATTTTCATGTCTTTGACCTATGGGAGGAAACCAACCAACCATGGGGAGAACATGCACACAGACCTCGAGGTGGAAATCTAACCTGGACCCTGCAAGTGCTAGCCAATAATCCACCATGCTGCCAGTATGACTACAAGCATGGTCAAATTATGCTTTTCACAAGAAGCTATAATGCTAAATAGGGTGTACAGGAAGAAAGAAATCAATAAACCAGCCCAAAAAAATATACTGCTGCATGATGTGATGCTCTCATTTTGTCAATTTCCTGCTTACATGCAGGTTTTGTGTAATAAGTTGAGGTTGATTCAGCTTAGTGATGTGTGTCTGTGTGTGTGTGTGTACGTTTGCGCGCATGTGTGTGTGTGCATCTGACGCCTGAAGAACTTTGACACTTGAAATACTTGGCTGATGACAGCTCACAGTGAATCTTCCACCCACAGGGAGCCACTTCACACAGCTTTATTGATGCCAGCAGTAAGGATACACAAGAGCACATGACTTATACATGGAGTATCCTGTAGTCTTCACTACCTTGCAATATCTTTCAAATTTTGCTGCAATACAACTGTAGTATTTAATTGTAAAATTCCCCGATCTAAGTTCTCCTCATCTCAGTGATGATCAATATCAATAATCTTGAAGGAAATAGAGCCTGAAATCATTTTACACATTTGGGGATCCACAAGTCGGAGCAGAAAGGAGAGATTGAGAAAACCGGACACGTATTTCACCAACACTTAACTAATGGGCAGAACATGAGCTATGGAAAAAAAAAAAGAAAAAAAAAAAAGCCAATAGCCATTGCTGGTTAAACATACAAACTAATACCCTAATAGTAACCCTTTGATACTGTATGATTCTGACATTTGTGAAATAATTGCAATAATTTTATACTCCAGTATAAAGTATCGCAGCGTTTTGTCACAATGGATTAATCAGCCTGCAGTTGTGTTTGTGGTCATTCACATATACATACAATTTTAATTTAATAAAGTTATACTGTAGAATCTCAATGGAATACAAGACAGAGCAAATACAACAGCTTCTCACCTAAACAAATGTATTTCATGTCTCTTTTACACAAAGCCCTTGCACACCTCTTGAGTGGTGTAACCTTATCTTGCTGCTTCTTTCTCCTTTGACATCATGTAGATCAAATACAGCAAAACCAGTGCTAGGAATATCAGGATGAGAAGTCCTGATTTAGAAGTAAAACAAAAAGTTTAAAGTATTGTAAATTGTTGTGTTAAGCTTATAATGGGTGTTCATGAAACATTCAAATCTCATTACAGTATGTCATAGCTTACAGAATGTATCAAGGGCGTTAAGTGACACCACATTAACCAGTACATGTAGCTCTTGAATGCTGAAGTAACTGGAAATGAGGTAACAGAATGTACACATTCTTTTTTCTTGGCTTCCAAATTCTTTAAAAATTCAGTGAGCGTATTTAGTTCACTCTTTTGTCCAGTGGCAGCTTCATTTCACTGGTCATGTGACAAAAAATAAACCCTACAAATGGCTTTTCAGGGCAGAGCTCATTTTACAAAGTATTGCAGCCGTTGCATGTCAAGGTTGGCTTATAATGTGGAAATTCACCATTTTTAAAAAGAAGGTTTATTAAGTAATTAAATGATCAATGTTGCTTTAGTAAAACGTGTGTGCCAAGGGAAAATAATTTGCCAGAAGGAGTAAACGTTGAAAAATCATGATTTACTGTCATACTGTTCATACAGATGAGTGACGAGCGGTTTTCTAGTTTTGTCGCCGCACCTCACGGCGACGGTATGCTGTTGCTGGCTTTGACCACTGAGTGGCGCTATATAACTATAGACCGACGCGTCAGACCTTAGTTCATTCTCTCAAGGATTAATGAGCCGCAGCTCCTTTAGAGCTGCACGTAGTAGCGGATAAAATCAAGTGTAACATTGATTAGTATCGAATTTAAGCAAAGTGTAGTGTACTTGTTTTAATGTTCAACTTCAATGTTTTTTTTTCCCTCACTATTGTACAGCAAATATCAGTAGCTTATTTTCATAATATTTTCATGCTTGTTGTAAAAATACACAGATGTAGAAATTACCATTACTGTAGTATTTCTTCATACAGCATACTGTTATGACTTTTTTATGACTTAATTATTTTTTTAAAACGAGACGATGGAAAATGTCACTTTGCGCCACCTGGCGGTCACAAATTACTTTGAAATGCGACTGATTTATTTTGACCGCTGTCGTTTTGTCGCGGCAGTGAGCACGGCGATAATAGACATTCCCCTCTTCACACCTCTGTCTATACATATACAGTAGAAGTTCTCTGATGAACACAAAAATTCGGTCAGTATTTTAACAAAAAAATCTGAAAAAAACAAATAATAAAAAATCAATGCAAGTCTATGGGGAACACTTACTCTCAAACTTTTTCTCTTTCCTATTACGGATATCTGTGAACAGCTTCAGAAAGTTGACTTTATTACATGACAGGGAGTGAAACAACTTCAAAAAGAGGGTAAATTTAAATGGGAGCAGTGCAATTAACATTGTTACATTTGTTTGTTTGTTTTATTAATGTTTAGTAGAGATTTTAAAATTGGTGAAATTAAATATTCACCTCCCCAGAGGTTTATTACATTTGTAGGGCTTCAACCTGGAACTGATATTGATTAAACAAGATAATATAGATCTTTGATGTATACAAAATAGCCTATAATACTAAAGCATACAGCCCAAGAAGTACAAGTACTAGACTTTTAGCTGACTATAAAAAGCGTTTCCAAGCTGTGATATCTGCCAGAGGTGTTACTAAGTACTGATTATGTAGGGTGCCCATACTTTTGCACAGCGCCGTAATAATGTTTTTATTTTTTAATTTCTGTTGAATTTATGGCATAAGAAGTAACTACTGTATGCATCAATTGTGCATTTTTCCATTTCCAGGAGAGAGTGTGTTAACATCTTTTCAATAAAAAAAAATCACCAAAATCTGAAATTCATCAAGGTGTGCCTAAACCTTTGCATAAGACGGTATGGGGATCGACGCTAGTTGCAATCCTTTACAGATTGCAAAATTGTTTAATGATTAAAAAATAGAAATGTTTTTTTACTGCAGAAGTATTTCCACCGCAACCCCAGCAGGAAATCCGGTAATTAGTTCTGTTGCAAATACGTGCCATCAGTTCATTTGTGAGGGGTCATATGATCTTATCATTAAATAGAAATAATTGAATAATCTCAGTTAAGCCTTTTTCAAACCCAGGCTAACTAAACAATTTTAAAGTAGTCGATTCTTATGCAAGGCACTGTAAACCCAATAAAATAATCAAAATAAAATAGGTTAAGGACTGCTCTGCCTTACGAAGGGGTCATTATTGTGCAAACCAAACAAGAATACAGTCATGCAAAGCTGCAGGCATTGATGAATAGCAATGAAAGTCACACAGCCTTGGGCTCTGATGCTCACAGTAGCAGAACCAAAGTGCCAGAACGATTAAACACACATTTACTCACTCATGCTCAAATTCTTTCGTTCTGCTTTATTTTCTCCTTTTAACAGAGTAGTATTTAATAGATTTGTTGCCCAGAGTGGAAAGATGGCTACTAAATAGCGGAATCCAGGTCATTGTGCTTGTTGGCAACAATAAAGATACCCCATAAATGATATTTTCCGGATTAAAGTCCTGCATGGATTAATTAATTAAAGAATACAGTCATTTCTAGTTTGCCGGATGGATGGATGGATGGATGGATGGATGGATGGATGGATGGATGGATGGATGGATGGATGGATGAGAACGGTTGGGAATAAATAAATTGATGGGTTTAGGAATAATTAAGATGTAAAATGGAAAGATGTTTAGATGAATGAATGAATATTAGTTTGGAGGATTGATTTATGGATGGATGGGTGGAACGATAAAGATGGTTTGATGAATGACTGTGCAGAAAGCGTGGAATGGTGATTACACTAGTTAAATACACAATTATGTATATTGTTTCTAAATATATTTAAGCTAAAGAGGCATTCGATTTAAGACTGATTATAAAGTAATATCACTTCTTGTCCAAATGTTGCATTTGTAACATATTTAATTTACATGTATAATCCAAGCATCCAAACAAATCAATAGTCATGGGTAAGAGAGGCTATTAATGAATTCTCAAGGTTGGCCTAAAGACTGTACTAATGAAATAGAAATGTTAATCAAAGCACACAAGCTTAGTGTGTGTATGCTCTTTATGTACAAATCAGATACCTCCAATCAATATGCAAGGCTTTGACAGCATAATAAATATCTTAAGAAATGTTGAATTAATTTGTGTGTGCATTTTTTTCTTTATTGAATAACATCAATGGGCCTTATTCCCTTATCATTCTGTTTTTTTTTTAATGTGCATCTGCTTTTTATTTATACACTCCAAACCGAGAACCCATACACATCCATAAATGTGTGCATTTTAATTTTTGTAAAGAGAACTATTGGCCTCTAATATTTCTTTTTCTCAAAATCAATGGAACCGACATGAGAGTCAGAGAGAGCTTAAAAACTCATGGGGAATATGTGTCTAAAGAATAAATACAAAACAAAAACTAGCAAAAGCCGGCATAATCAGCAGCTGCATACTGTGTCCCTAATTAGGAGCATTAAATTGCAAACCAATATAAATGAATTTGCTAAAGAAAAAACAAAAAAAAAAAGTTAAGTTAAAAAAATTCTGAAAACAATATAGGCCAAATGTCCCCCTAGCTCTAATCCCCTTTATCAAACATTTTTAAAAACAATCTGCAGTACATTAATATCAGAAAGCGTTTAAGTGCTGTTCTACAATGAATTTTATTTAATATGCATTTGTTTCCTTATTCTACCATATATAGTTAATATATTCTATGAACCACCATCCACATTACAGTATCTCCCTGTCGTCAGTCAACTGCAGACATGACTCAAACCACATGGCCTATTTACTATGAATGAGACATACAGCAAATGCTATCACATGAATTATATTATAATTGAGTCCACTGGAGAGGTACAGTATTCCAAAGAACACCCTAGTCACTATATGAGGTACAAAACCATCACAATGGTCTCACCATTGTCTGTGAATGTGTTACAGGTGAAAAGATACACATACTTGGCAATTTAAATGTAATCACACAGCACTGAAAATAACAGTAGATGCTACAGTATGTATGAGTAGGGCTTGAATGGATGGCCATTGGCTGGATGAATTGTTTAGTTGGTGGATGTATGGATTGAATAACATGGTGGTGGATGCATGCTTAGATGCATGGATTAATTAATTAATTAATACCCCATAAATGATATTTTACGGATTAAAGTCCTGCATGGATTAATTAATTAAAGAATACAGTCATTTCTAGTTTGCCGGATGAATGGATGGATGGATGGATGGATGGATGGATGGATGGATGGATGGATGGATGGATGGATGGATGGACGGTTGGGAATAAATAAATTGATGTGTTTAGGAATAATTAAGATGTAAAATGGAAAGATGGTTAGATGAATGAATGAATATTAGTTTGGAGGATTGATGTATGGATGGATGGGTGGAACGATAAAGATGGTTTGATGAATGACTGTGCAGAAAGCGTGGAATGGTGATCAGAGTCAGTTAGAGCTGATTTAATCTGATGAGAGCTCATCGAGCCAGTAAATTTCAAAGCAATAGAAAACTAAATCATGTGGGATTTCAGAGAAAGAAAGGGAGAGAGAGTGGGTCTCTGATGTGAGAAGAGGACTCACACTGTGAATGGAGGTCAACAAACAGCAACAAACTCGCAGAGCTGCCACATATCACACCCCACTGGAGATGTGCTCCCTGCCATACAGGCATTTTAAAATAAATATGCCAATTAAATGCAATTAACAAAGGTAGCAATTAACATCATTGGTGTGGGAAAATCTGTGCTGCTAATAAGCAATAACATTCGGGATTATTTTGCAACATACACAGTAAGTAAATACAAAATGTTCCACTTATAGTTCGAATAATGTCTGGCAAAATCCAAGAGTTGGATTTCAGGGATCGAACTGGAAACTAAGCTATTACGTTTATGTCTTTAATCTATGATGCACTGCTCAAGGGAATATTTAGGATATTTATATCAGTGATTATTCCTGCCAAAATGAGAGTGATGGCTTAGGAAGTTTTAGGATCTACGGTGTTGATCTGATCTGAGGATCCACATGAGAAACCTGTGCCAAGTTGTGTGCAAATCAGAATGTTCTCCATGGCAACTTCTCGACTAAGAACTAAGAAAGAAAAGAAAAAATGTGAGTGATTATTTATCTGAATGTTTATTAATGAAGTATAGAGATTTGCACTTGATATCACAATGTCTGTCCATCATACAGTCTATCTGCCCACTTCTGGATAGCAAAAAGGATGTTATCTGCTGGATTCTGTTGCCAAAATCCACATACAAAACCAGCACTTTCAGCAAGAAAACAGATCTGAATACGTTATGTCATCTTAATCAGCACTGCTGCTAAAGACAGCTCCATAGTCTGCATCATGTTACATGTGACTACTGAGGATTGTTCCACTTAGAATGCACTGATATGGCTTTGCTACTATATGATGGCTTATCTCTCAATCGCTCTGATTGTTTTAGGACTGAAATGGCCTCAAACTGTTTTGTACCCCCTTGTGAACAGTCGGCCACCAAAATAAAGTGAACTTCATTTAATTTCCTGTTAAGCAATGACCTTTGACCATACTGTATAGCACACTGTTATAGAAGGGATTTATTTAAGGCTGTGCTATCCGGTATGACACAGATAACGGTTACCTTTTTTTTTTTTAAGGTTTCTTTCTCATGTCATCTCAGGGAGTTTTTCTTTTTTCTTCTGGCTTCATCTTTACTGGTAAATTGATTATTCAAAATGTTTCCATTTCTTAAATTTTTACATTTACTATTGGACTTTGTACATATGTAAAGCTGCATCCTGACAATATCTCTTGTTAAAAATGATATGCAGAAATGTTGATTTTATTATGGCTCTTTTCATAGAGGTTCTTTTGTACATCTCATATCTTTCCTTTTCAATGTTTTCTTTTTCCGTCTCTGACATTTGTTTCCGAAATGTTGTGAGATGACACTGTAAACACCATCCCCAATAGCAGCACGATGTAGCAGGACATCGTGGTCCAGTGGGAAATGATGACACACTCTCACCTCGCACACACCTCATGTGTGGCCAGTAATGAGGACATGGCACCTGCACCAAGCTCAGCACAATCCATTCTTATCCGGAATTCTGTCTCATAGGGATGTGACTATATATTCATACACCATGATGCACATAAAGGAAATCCAAAAGGGTTAGAATAAGATGTGCAAAATGTTGATATTTTCCTAAATGCAATCTGTCATTCAAGGCGTATTTGAAGTCAGAATTTCGTTTCTTTAATTTCACACTGGAGAAGCAGAGATTAGACCATATTTGCAGCAAGTGTATCCAAGATCCTTCCAATTTGGTCATTGCATATGTTACTACTATTAGCTTGTTCTCACATTAGCCACCAACTGGTGAGGGCTAACACATGCTCCATCGAAGGCGTTTTTTTTTTTTTTTTTCGAAGAACTGCTTATGCCATGCCACAGCTGAATGTACTCGGACAAAAGTGCCAACTGTTTTATTTTGCATACATGTGCATTTATACACCAAAAATTGTCTAGTGTCACTCTAATTGACAGGGGAGAGAGTAATACCATCTTTCCAAACAGGAGAGAAGGCCCAATTATTGTCTACAAAAGACTGCTGGCCACGGATGGCTATGGTATTGTCACGATTTGAACTTGAGATCTCTTGATGATAGAGAAAATGCTATTCTGGGTTCTCTCTCTCTCTCTCTCT
>QMIH01000966.1:70602-119937 GCA_003987875.1 Clarias batrachus
TATTTATATATATATATATATATATATTGTGTGTGTGTGTGTGTGTAGCTGTATAAATGTATAAAATGCATACTGCATATAATTTATATAATGCATATATATCAGTTCAATTAGTTCCACAGCAGAGTAGATATTTCGGCAGCTATGAAGGGCATGAGCTGGCAACACGACCTTCTGCTGGGTATGCACCCTATGGTACTATTTTGACCAGATGGCAACTGTTCGTTGTAAGCTTTGCCAGATCACATGTAGCACAAGTATTTATTGGAGATGGCTATAGCTTGTCAGCTGCTCATGATCAGAGCAAGGACCAAAAAAGACCAGATTCATTGATTTCATTGTTTAAAGCTGTTAAATTATGATTTGGTTATTTAGCAAAAGAGTATTTATATTATATTATGTACATAAATATAGAAACTAGTTTCACTTAAAGAACAATGGCTGCCATGCTCTCAGACTGACCAAACTCATGGGCAATATGGCAGAGATACAATCATTTTCATTCTCAGAATTCAAGGTATTGTTATCAGATCTCACACTAGTTGTTGCACTGGCCCAAGAAGTTAGTTCTCTCTTTGAAAAAAAATGTGGCAATCCAAAAGGTAGACTCAATCTAAAACAAGACATTTTACCAAAAAAATAGGGTATTGGTTTACATCCATTTCTAGATTGATTAGAGGTGAATTGGTTTCTAAACATCCTTCTTTTTCATACAGTATACTACAGTTATAAATTATAATTCACATGTCACCCCCATTTATGTGGCATTATATAAATTATATTTGCAGTCAGATTCTTACTCACTCATCATCTATACTGCTTAATCCTGTATTCAGGGTCACGGGGGCCTGGAGCCTATCCCAGGAGACTTAGGGCACATGGCAGGGTACACCCTGGACAGGGTGCCAATCCATCACAGGGCACAGACACACACACATACACTCACTCATTCACACACTACGGGCAATTTGGGAACGAACCAACTCGGAGGAACGAACCCGGAGGAAACCCACCAAGCACGGGGAGAACATGTATACTCCATGCACACAGAGACGGGAATCGAGCCTGGCCAGGGATGGAACCCGGACCCTGGCGGTGCAAGGTGACAGTGCTAACCACTACACCACCGCGCCGCGCAGTCAGATTCTGCTTCTGTAAATTTAAGCTAGGTCAATAGGTGTGGTACTGGCACAGGATAATGGGGTTATTAATAACAGCCCTGGCAGAAATCCCTTTGAGCTTGCTGAAACTGCAAGCTTTATAGAAATGGGATCAGATTAATTGTTCAACCATCTGAAATTACAGGAAGTCCACCTGGGACATGTAGGCTCTTTCTAGTTAGAAGACATTATCCCAGTGTCATGACAGTCAGATGTACAGTACTGTGCAAAAGTCTTCAGCCATCCCTTATTTCTTCATATTTTACTTCCAAATAGCCAGGCATTCTTTTATTTTTAATATAGCCTTAAGAAAAAGTTCTCCAGGATTCCTGATCATTTTTGGCAAATCATTGGCTTGAATTTTCAGTCCAGTCCTGGTACCTGACCAGTTTCAGGAGAACGTGTTTTTTTCTTGTTAAGCCACACAGTGTTCTGTGAATCATTCAAGAATAACACACCATCTAACTTAAGGCATGAACCAATGACAAACGGGTACAGATAATGACAGATGATCAGGCCAGTCATTAGTATACAGTATGGTTGATGCTGAATGCTGAGTGGTTGGAACTGAGAGGAGGGGAAAGTACTGTAACAAGGACAGCATAAGATTTGGATATCTTTCTCAATTTTGCACAAAAGTCCATGACTAGTTTGAATGGGAGAAATTCATCTGCCAGGGTTGTACCATGGTGCAGCCGACATTGAGAGTGGTGCCTATACTCAAGAAGCGATGTCATAGATCTGGCCAGTTGTGCCTGCGAGATTGCCCCCTCTAAATCTGCCAAGTACCTCAACCTAACAGTCCAGGAAACACTCCTGGAAACAAGGTCCTCTATTACACAGGTCTTGTACGCCCTTCAGTGTACATTATCAACGTAATCCAGTGCATAGACAAATCACCAAAATACTAATCTTTCTTCAGGGACTGCTTGGGAGCACAAAGTCTCAATCTACAATAAAGGTTTATGTGGCAGCAATTTCACTGCTTCAAAGTATTATGAATGGTATCTGGGGTACAAGCACTTATGATAGCCTTTCTGAATGGGGCAAGATGATTCCTTTGGAAGCAATTCCCCCAGGTCCTAGTGTGTGTGTGTGTGTGTGTGTGTGTGTGTGTGTGTGTGTGTTTTTTTACAATAATAAAAAGAGTAGGAGAACTGTTTCCTCCTATTGATGATAAGTCAGAACATGTAGCCAGATAACTCCAAAACGACCTTGTGGTTAAACCCTGGATTTCAGCCCAAGGTAATATAACCCATTTTTGCAAATCAATCAGTTGAGCTTGCAGCTTTTGGAGGCAAGCCTGCAGAGCATTCCTTGTGCCCGTCTGCACCCTATGGTACTACTCTGACCAGATGGCAACTATCCTATGTCAGGTTTGCCAGATGATTCATCACACAGAGCATAAGCTTTTTATGCAGAAGATCTGCTCTGGAGATTGACTGTAGCTTGTCAGCTGTTCATGATCATGGCAAGAAGGACATAAAAAAAGAGGCCAGATTAATAGCTTTTATTCTGTTTGCAGCTGTTACCAGAACGTATTTTAATCAAGTAAAGTGATTTATTATTTATATATACAAATAGGAATTTAACCTGTTTCTTTTCCATCACTTCAAAAGGCAGCATCATATCTTCAGATGTTCCTTTAATCATTGCCGAAATGTTGTTGTTTTTTTTGCCTCCTTCTAGAATTATATCTTCCAAAGGCTTGACATTCTTGCCTTTGCCTGCCATATCTGCATTCTCATAAAACTGGGAGGATTCTGACTGTGAATTAAACAGGAAGAGAAGGACAGAGAACAATGGCTGCCATGCCTCTCAAAGTCTCGGCAGGAAGCCTGCACTCTCCCACTGCACCTTGACGTGAACTGAAATATTGGTTTTCACGTTAGTGCCTAATAAGGCAGAGCGCACCAGCAGCAACAGCTTTCATCTGTCCAATTATGGAGAGATCTGCCCCCAAATCATTTCCTCCTCCTCTTCAGATCTTTAGTCTTTGGAGGGATAGCATACGCTGACTTTCTCATTCAAAGGACAAAATATTAAGAAAGCAAGTTTGCATGCTCCCAGTTACAGTACAAGAAGAAGAAAAAAAAGTTACCTGCTGAAAAATTTGGACACCTTTAATTAGCTCAGCATAGGGTTGTTTGCATGCCTTATTTGAAGAACCCAGCTGAATCACAGAGCTCTTGTTAAAAAACCTTGTCTATAAAAAAGGAATAACAATTAGACATCCATCTGTACTCTGTTTGCTTTGTTCTGCTTTGGACCATCATTCCCAACACGAAATGTTCAGGAGCTCCTTTTAGAAATCACTCATTAAGGAATGACACGTTGGCAATATTGTAGCTTGTGATATAGCTTGTAGCCCAATAACAAATGAACCGAAGAACTTTACATTAAGGTTATGAATTTTGCTGCAAATGTTCACTTTTACAAAAGTTAAACATCTAAGTTGCCAACACGTATCAGGCATCTAGTATCGTCCATCCAGCCATCCAGCCATCCATCCCTTATCTGTATCACTTATTCTGTCTACAGTATGTATACCAGGAAAATTAGCACAAGGCAAGCTACACTTTGGATGCAATGTCCAATGCCCAATTCAGAGCACAATCGCACACAATCATTCCTAGCTTATGATAATTTGGAAATGCCAATTAGCCTGCACCACATGTCTTTGGAAGAAACCAGTGGAAACCCACCAATCACAAGGAGAACCGGCAAACTCCATGCACACAGAGCGGAAGCAAGATCCTAACCCCCAATGCTGGAGGTGCGAGGCAACAGTGCTACTGACCACAAGCTATATAATATTATGCATTCTAAGCATGCCTTAATGTGCCTTATAAAGCTAGACAGGATCATATATAACTGTAATTTAAATGTTCAGTAATATAAGCAATTAAATATATTGTGCTGTAGCGAAAGGCTTCTAATTACAAAATGTCATAACACATTATAATACATATTTGACCTATGAGTGGCACTTTTTTGTATCACTTTTTCATATCTCATTTTTTAAAATGCTTTATTCAAACTCCGAGCTAAAAACATGTCTGTACTCTAATTTGCAAAACCTTAAGCAAACCTCATGCCCTTGTAATTAAAATAGATACCTTATTCACAGAAACCTAATTACAAAAAAAGGTGACTGTGATATCAGTCATTGATAATGGAATATTACACACCCCCAATTAATGCTTGGGAAGTGGACTTCTTAAAAGTTCTCCAGACTATTTATTAATATAAAATATATAAATATAGATCCTATTCATGGCATAAAAGTATAAAACATATTTCACAGCTGCAGCAAGACAACAAAATTAAAAATTAGAATGCAGAGCTGTTTTCTATCCTAACTTTTTATTATTATTATTATTATTATTATTATTATTATTATTATTTGTGAATGATTACATTATGTTGCACTCTTCACTAAAATTACAAGGCTATCATGTGGTTGGTCCCTGCTGTTACCAACCAACACAATGTCAGCAGGAAAAAAGCAAACATTGAAAAACAGCAGACTGACATCACAGTTGTTGTTGCTCTGTGTGTGTGGGCATGCATGTTGTGTGTGTTTCTCTTCACTCACTGGCCACTTCTTTGGTAAACTGCTTGTTAAAGGAATATCTAAATATCTTAACCAGCCAATCTGGCAGCACATCAATGCATTTAGGCACATACAGTACTGTAGACATGGTAAAAAAAAAAGAGAAAATATCCAGTAAGCAGCAGCTCTCGTTGATGCCCGAGGTCAGGGCAGAATGGCCAGGCTAGTTTGACCTGGTGGAAAGGCAACAATAACTCAAACAACATCTGGTTACAAATGATTCATGCTGAAGAGCATCTCTAAATACACAGAAGACCACACCGGGTGCCACTCCTGCCAGCTAAGAAGAGAAAACTGAGACTACAATGGACATGGCCTCACCAAAACTAGTCACTCACTCATCTTCTATATCGCTTTATCCTGTATTCAGGGTCACAGGGGCATGGAGCCAATCCCAGGAGACACAAGGCGGGGTACACCCTGGACAGGGTGCCAATCCATTGCAGGGCAGACACACATACATTCACTCACACACTACAGGCAATTTGGGATAACCAATTAGCCTAATCTGCATGTCTTTGGACTGTGGGAGGAAACCGGAGAAAACACACCAAGCATGGGGAGTACATGCAAACTCAATGTACACAGAGACTGGAATTGAGTCGTGCCGGGAATCGAACCCGGACCTGGGAGATGCAAGGCAACTGTGCTAACCACTACACCAAACCAAAACTAAAAGTAGAAAACTGGAAAAATATTCCAATCTTGATTTGATAAGCCTTGATTTCTGTTCCGACATTTGGATCTTCGGGTAAGAATTTGCTGTAAATGAAATGAAGGCTGTTGGTGGTGTCATTTTCTCAGCACACATTACAAACCTCAGCACCAATTGAGCATCATTTAAGAGCCACAGCATACCTAAGTGTTGTCGCTGACCCTGTCCATCCCTTCATGACCACAGGATAATACAGCATGTCACAAAGTTCAAATCATCTCAAACTGGTTTTTAGAACATGACAGTGAGTTAATTGTACCTCATTGTTCTCCACAGTTACCAGACCTCAATCCAATAGAGCACCTTTGGGATGCGGGGGAACAGGAGATTCGCATCATGGATATGCAGCCAACAAGACTGCAGCAACTGTATGATGGTATCATGTCGATATGGATCAAATTCTCCAAGCACCTTGGTAAATCTATGCCATGAAGAATTAAGGCAGTTTTGAAGGCAAAGTCCAGCCCAGATTTTTGGACTCTCTGTGTTGTAAATAGACTATTTCTTTTTTTCTTTCATTGCTTTTAATGTTTCTCATGATCTTCTCAATCTTTAACTTAAAAGATTTTGTTAGCATCTAATTTTTTTTCTTTGTTCCAATTTGCTGCCTGTATGACTTAAATCCATTTTTTCTCCTCATTTAACACAAACAACAACTTCTTAACAAAGTAAAAACAAAAAAATGTACAGTACATATACGAATATTCACACCCTTTGTTATGAAACTTGCGTTTGAGCTCTCCTATTAATGGTCCTTGAGATGTTTCTACATTGATTAATTCTCCCTGTGCCTAATTGAATACATTGGACATAATTAGGAAAGGCACCTACCTGTCTACATAAGGTGTCACAGTAGATTGTGTATGTCAGACAGAAAACAAAGCCATGAAGTTGAGAGAATTAACTATAGACCTGCGAGACAGGATTGTGTCAAGACATAGCTCTGCTCTAGTTATTAGGCTGGGAAGATGAGCGAGAGTGAGACCTACAGATGGCAGGAATGCGACTCACTGGATTCCAAACGTCATTAAACAAAAAAGAAGAAGAATATGACACAGATCTGGGGAAGGATTCAAGGCATCCTCTACAGCATTGAAAGAGCCCAAGAGTACAAAAAATAAGGAACAATAAGGAAAAATAAGGAACCTTCCAAAATCTGGTTGCCCATCCAAACTAAGTACAGTGGAACCTCGGATTGTGAGTCACGTGGTTTGTGAGTGTTTCGCAAGACGAGCAAAGATTTTAAATAAATTTTGACTTGAAAAAGTAACAAGTACCGAGTATCATGTATTACGCATGCACTTCTTGTTTTGATGCCGAGCATCATGTGATTACAACTGAGTCAATGGTTTTGTGGGAATTGTGGGTAATCGTCTCCCCTGCTCGGTCTTAGTGCGCGTCTCTCACTGGTAATCAACATCAGATGCACGCGTGTACTGTTTACTATAACACTGTGACCCCACGTGTGGGCATAAAACATCTTTTATTTTGTGTTTGTACTGTATGCGTGTGTGTACTGTATGTGTGTGTGTGTACAGCACGCGTATACTGTTTATTATGACACACATGTGTGCGAGTGTAAAGCAAAAGCAAGTCTCATTAGAAAGGTTAAAGAACCATTTTCTCTCTCTCTCTGTATCAGTCCGCACGCGTCATTGGACACTGTGCCCCTTCACACACACACCCCTTCTCTTCTCGGCTTCACGCGCACACACACACTCATAGCCACATATACACACACACACACACACACACCTCCTCCTCTCACCTTCACATACACACACACACACACACACACACACACACACACTCTAACAGAAACATTGCTCTGATGCGACTGTTTTCAAAAGTAAAGTGCAGGTAAATTTTTTTAATTTAAACTTTACAGCATTGATTCCGTTAGTGTGTCAAGTGTCATTCGAGAGATTTCTTGTTTATTTTCCCGATAAATCAGTGTTTACGTTAGTGTGTGTGTGTGTGTGTGTGTGTGTGTGTGTGTGTGTGTGTGCGTGCGTGCGTGCGTGCGTGCGTGTGTGTGTGAGAGAGAGAGAGAGAGAGAGAGGAGGAAGGCTTACTGTGTAAGACGAGAAGAGGAAGAGGAGAGGGTCTCATTCCTCCTCTCTTCTTACTTTAGCTTCACACAAACACATACACGCACACACACATACACCGCGCCTGTGTAAACAGAAACATTTATCTGTTGGGATTTTTTTTTTCAAGGTAAAGTGCAGGTTAATTAGTTTCATTTTTACTTTAGATTTTGTATTAATAACTTTTATGTATTATTTTTTTGGGCTGCGGAACAAATAATTTGAGTTTACATTATTTCTTATGGGAAAATTGTTTTGATTTACAAGTGTTTTTATATACGAACCCATTTCCGGAACAAATTATGCTCGCAATCCAAAGGTCCCATGGTAATGGGGATTTAGGACCTTGGAAAGACATATTAATGAAATCCTTGTGGACATGGAAAAGCCTTACAGAAGGAAAGCCATCACTGCAGCACTTCACCAATCAGGCAACTAGGGTACAGTGGACAGACAGAAGCCGTTTTCCACTAAAATTTACATGACCATCTGTAGGGTGTCTGCCAAAAAACAAAGGAAGAATTCTCGAACTGTTGGGACATAATTCCTCACATCGTGTGTGATGGAATCAGACACTGCACATCACCTTACAGTCAAACACAGGGGTGGCAGCATCATGCTGTGGGGATGGTTTTTCTATGACTGAGAATGGTAAACTAAAAGAATAGTGAAATAATACAGTAAATGCAGAAAAATAAAGAGCAATCCTGAGTGGAAACCTTCTCTAGAGTGCTTAAGATCTCAGGCTGGGGTGATTCACCAAGATAATGACCCAGACGAGAAACCATTGAGAAATAAGAAAAAACAGGACCGGCTTTGTGAAAGTCCTGGAGTGGCCCAGTCAGAGTCTGGACCTGAAGACAATAGAGCATCTCTGGAGAGACCTGAAAATGGCTGTGCCCATCCAACCTGGTTGAGCTTGAACAATTCTGCCAAGAATGTGGCTATGACTCTCCTCATCCCCCTAAAATAAGAAAATATCTCATTTACACAAATGTTCAGATCCATCAGTTAGTACTTGGATAAAGCACCTTTTGGCAGCAATGACATGATCAAGTCTGCACTTGGATGATGCTACAACCCACTTTGGCCCAATTTCTCTTGGAAATCTCTTCCATTCCTCTTATTTCAACCATTTTCACCTGTTCCTCAGACCATTTATACACATAGTGTACTGTACAATATGTTTTATATACAGTATCGCAGTAGCCAAAAGTCTTGACACAAAAGTGAAATTAAATGCTTTATTGATATTTTAAAAATAATGACAACCAAAGTAACAAGAATAATTTGTCATTTTATGTAACAGAATTGCTATACAATAATCAATATTTTGTATGAAGTCACTTATTCTTCTTATCCTAGAACTTATTAGTACAAGCACCTGTTTTATGCACAAGGAGAACTAATGCACACCATATGTTGTTTTAATACATTTGGCCACCACTGTAGATACTGTAGGTAGTAAAATCCCCAATGTTGAGTTCAAATGAGTCCAGATAGATCTATATAAACACTGCAGGGTGTTAATTTAACGATCTAGGTTTCGATTGTAAACTGGGAATTTTACCCAGATGATGTAGATAAATGATTGGTATGGTGTTGTGTCTGTATGTGTTTCCTGTAGGCCTGTGTTGCTTAATCCCAAACTGGCTAAAGAAGTATGTAATGCATTTAACGTTCTGTTGGGTACACACTGAGCAGGTTTCGGTGTTTCTGAGTAGTTTGTCGAACCCATAATAGACAAGTCTTTGGACACAGAACCCCAGACTTAGCATTCAGAGTGCATAGTGATAATAGCTCTTATGGAAACTGTGAAATGTTTCCACACAGTCATCGTTTCAAATTGGGAGCTGCTGTTCTTTTGTTCAAAAAATTGAACGTGAAATCTGTTACTTTTTTTTTTTTTAGTATTTTTCTTTTCATTATTTACCATACCAGCATATATAATTGACATAAATGCCAGAATGATGCATCCATTATTTAGTATGATATTTCAATATGATACAGAACTGAGAAAAAAAAAATGTTTTTAATGTTTTGAACTAAAACAAAACAGAAAAAAGAGAGATCCAAGTTATTATGTCAGTAATTACAATTGCAAGACTTAAAAATTAACACACACTGCCTGTCAAAAGTTTGGAAACACCTTTTAATTTCATGATCTTTCCTGATTTTTGTTTCTTTCTACACTGTAAAACAATGCTAACAGCATCCAAAATATACAATAATCTCCTTTGCACAGTTGATTGAGAGGAATCTGTTACTTTTGCTCTGTAAAGCCTCTCATCTGAGAAGGTGCTGTTAATTGGTGATTTCTGCAGCAGAGATACGTTTTGGTCTTCATGAAGGCCAGTTTCATCATCGTTCTTGACTGGTTTTGCAAATGCACTCGACCATACTGTTTTTTGAAAAGAACTATTCCAGAACAGTTGACCTTCGTGTCTTAAAATACCAACTGATTGTTTTTACTTAATTACCTAATGCCATATAGTTAAAAAAAAAAATAATAATAATAATAATAATAAATAAATCAAAACTTTTGAACGGTACTGTTTATGGATTCCTTAAGAGAAATTACATATTGCATGTAGTGTACAGTATGTGGAGAGGTAAAGTATAGCGCCATGGAACAAATGTCGATTACATTCATAAAATACATACATTAGTGTTTTACTGTCATATATCTACATGTATAGTATCCATCCTGTTATTATGGGTGCATGGCAGTGCATGACATTAAAATAACAGGGCGGGAATCACTTTACACTTTCATAAAATAAGTCGAGCTATACAAGCATTCTGTATGGTGCAAAAAAAGAAATAAGCAATTATTTCCTGGAAGATGTATATGAGGGCTGTCTCAAAAGTTGGCACAACTCTCGGTACATTATAGCCTGCCATGCATGGAGTTTGGCAGGCAAAGAGTTCAAAGGTGTTGATCCAACCACCAAATTCCTCAGATCTCAATCCAATTGAGCATTGAGGATTATGGCAAGCAAACAAGTCCGATCCATGGAGGAACATCATACAACCCACAGCATGCCCCCGTAGGTCTGGTGGAGTCATACCGCAAGGGGCCGGAGCTGCCTCGTTGCACAATATTGGACATAATGTTATACTGTATTTTTTAATACTATGTCTGATCAATGTATAAGTTTTCACAAAAAAGCAGTACATAGAGAAAAAAGACAATATGGAGTTTCCAGAACAATTTAAACTCATACGTTCCATTACATTTTCCTTTCCCATATTCTAACCAATATGTCAAAGGTTTTGACAAGTACATTCTCACACCTACCACCTCCCACACACATTTTGTCATATTTCTGTTTCAATGGTGTGTCGTTAAGCTAAACATAATCAAATAGCAAACAAGCCCAAATCCTAATCTTCTATGTTATATACGTTTGAAAAATTCCCCTTTTGACCTTGATAACAACTTCACAAACTCTTGGCCTTCTGTCTGCCAGCTTCATGAAATAATCACCTGGGGATGCTTTTCAAACTGGTTTAATGGAGTTCCCACATACTGTAGTACAGTATTTGTTGGCTGCTTGTCCTTCAATTTCCAGTCTTGTAGAAAATAGGATTTATTGAGTTTGTGTTGCAGTGTTTGTGAAATGTGCACAGCATTTCCTGAGTTCTATTTGCTATTGTATTTTGACCCTATATTATGAGAGCTACATGTTTATGGAATATTATCTTCTCTCAGTATGATACACACAGTTCATCTTGCTCATAGGTGTACAGTAGGTGTTCACGTATAAAGTCCTTATATATTTTTGAAATTGCCTTGAAATACTACTCTAAAAACAAAAAGAAAATAAGCTATTTTAAGAGGATGTTCCACTGTTTTGATTCCCTAAATGTGGCTCTATTATTGGCAGTGTGCTGGTTTTGTGATACAGTTGGTGTAGAAATTTGATGAAGCATGCCAGCCCTAGATTGTTTATTAATATGATTCATTGTAGTTTTTTTAGCTTAATTACAGGAAACACACCTGTTCTATGAAAGACAGTTGAATAAAGGTAGTCATTTTCAAAAGTTAGTACCCCCATCTTTTAATTCTGTTTGTTTGTTTGTTTGTTTGTTTGTTTATTTGTTTGTTTGTTTGCTTGTTTAAAAAATCCCAGTCTCAGTATCAAGCTAATACAATCTCAGACAAACAACATATAACTTTTTTCACCATGCCAATATTGATTTAACAAAAAGTAAGCCAAAAAAAAAAAAAAAACCCATGTAGACAACACTAAGTACCCTATGATTGAATAGCTCATACATGCACATTTCTTACCGTAGCATTTACTGCAGTGTTACTTTATTAGCAGTCCCTCACATCATCGTGCTGGGATTTTGGCCCATTCTTCTTAACAACATTCCTTCATTTCATTGAGGTTTTTTGGAAATTCCCTTATGCACAGCTCTGTTAGGTCCCGCCACAGCATTTCAATTGGGTTGAGGCCTGGACTTTGACTAGGACATTACAAAACCTTTATTCTTTTTCTTTTCAGGCATGCTGATGTAGATTTACTGGTCTGCTTTGGATTATTGTACTATGGCATTACCAAATATTGACCAAGCTTAAGCTGTCACCCAGATCGATGGCATCACATTTGCCTCCAGAATACTCCGGTACACAGAGGAGTTCGTAGTCAACTCAATGACTGCACAGTGCCCACATCCTGTGGCTGAAAATCAAGCCTAAATCAGCACTACTCCAACATGGGGTATGAGGTGTTTTTGTTGAAATGCTGTTTGTTTTTTGACAAACATGGAATTGGGCATTAAGGCCAAATAACTCCACTTTGGACTCCAGATGCTATTTTCTCCAGAAGCCTTGTGCTTTGTTCAGATGCAGTACCTTTCTTTTTAGACAGAAGAGGCTTTCTTCTGGCAACCCCTAAACTATCTATCTATCTATCTATCTATCTATCTATCTATCTATCTATCTATCTATCCATCCATCCATCCATCCATCCATCCATCCATCCATCCATCTATCTATCTATCTATCCATCCATCCATCCATCCATCCATCCATCCATCCATCCATCCATCCATCCATCCATCCATCCATCCATCCATCCATCTTCTAGTTGTGAACTTTAACAGTTAACACACTCGATGAGGCCTGTAGAGTCCGAGATGTACAGTAGCACTTTTTTATTTCTCTGAGCAATGCGCAATCTGACCTTGGGGTCAATGTGCTGGGACGTCTACTCCTGCTATAATTGGTAACTGTCTTAAACGCCTTGCTACTTGTGAATATTCGTTCTCACGGTAGAATGTTAAACTCCAAATTGTATGGAAATGGTTTTACTGTATAACACTTTCCAGATTGATGTGCAGCCACAATTGCTTCGTATATCTTGTTGTTCACCTGAGGTTGTATTAGCCTAATGCTCAGGCTTGTTACAATCAGATGATTTTTCTTGTTTTTACACAAAAAAAGAAAAAAACACAAATTAAAAGAAGCGAACTACTGTAACCTTTGAACGTGACTATACGACTAATTGATCAAAATTAACTGCTAGACTGTATGCTGGATTTCTGTCAGCTCTTAATTGCCCTTTACAGGGTTATTCTAAAAACTCATTAGATACTGGCCTACAGCATAAATGTCATAGCATCTAAATTTTATTTGGTTGAGGCTATGTTTTTATTAATGGTTTATTACCTCACCAAAATCAATAGTGTCAAATTGAAGCAGTAAAATGTTTCAAAAGGTCATGATTGTTGTCACTCGGTGTCTCTCAATTAGGATGTAACAGTGGATCCTTCCCATGCCAGCATATCCCAAGATCCTGTGTAAGCCAGGGAATACTGTAGTATGTGAATGAGGTCAGCAAAAATACTGAGGTCAGTCAATTTACAAACAGCCTGAAGAAGATCATGCATACAGGACGTCATACACAAAAGATGAACAAAATCTAAACTGCTCAGTAACGTCTGAACAAAACTCACTAGAGTGTATACTTCCTATTCTGAGTTCTATTCATAGCCGGTGTTGATTGCAGTCGGGTGTAACTAATTAGAACTCAGGTGACTTGGAGCGTGCATGCTGGGAGTTGTAATCTACTTCCACTACATGGGTATGCGGCTCACTTGAGACACAGCTACAGTATTATGGCCATATTCCACAATACCTGTAATTCATGTACTGTATCAACCACATGTGAAAATGATATTAGTGGACTTCCTAGTCTTCATTGTCCTCTTGTTGTCAGAAGTTGGTAAGACTCACATTGATGAATTAAAAGACTATCATTGTATATTAATTCATGTAATGCATTAATGAGTGATTTGTATTCTGAGCAATTATTTAAACTGATGTGAATCAGTGATGTCTTTCTGTGCAGCAGAACTCCCTACCTAACTTATTAATACAAAGAAATTATAAAATATTAATATAAGAAATAAAATGTTGTAAGGTTGAACATCTTAAGCCTTGTTAACATACTGTAACAATGTGCTCGCAGTTTGGGTATTTTACACGCCCTCACCTTGGGCTGCTGCGGATATGTTTGCCCTAAAGACATGTGTTTTATCGCATAGTAGTGTTCCACATGCCTACTTTTGATTAGCACCATGGTTTCGGAAACATATAAGACAAACTGGTTTAAAACTTGTCAAAAATAAGCATACATCGATCTGTCCGTGAATCCGTGTCACGCATTCCTTTCTGTTTTGTGAGGATTTGGCTGCCTTATAGGTCTTTTCTTCGTGTTCCGTATTCTCTGTGTATTGACAGTAAATTGTTGATTGGCCCTGTTGAGTGATGCATATGGCCACGCCCACTTCAAGGTAAAAAGCGCTATATTTGTCCAAAAACTGCTGACTGCTGTAACGTAATCTGGCACATAACTGCCTGTAACATCCATTCTGTCCAAAAATTTGATTTAATTTAGAGAGCAGATTTAACTTCAGGCAAATTACAAAGGACTGGCAAAGTTCCATTAAATTCTGTTCAGACTGTTTTTGCATGATGCTGTGAAAAAATCATCTGCACAAACATATAGTCAGACAGACTATCTATCTGTTCTCCAATCTATGAAATGATATCATTGAAAAAGTGAGTTCTGGCCAATGTACTGACAAAATCTTTCTTCTATTTATATAGATTTTTAGCTCAGTGGTAGACTTCTCGAATTCTACAGTATGAGAAAGGCCATTTGTATACCAACCAATGCCAATAAAACCAATACAACCAATAAAAATGGGAGAGCATTCAGTGTACCTATGCCAAAATCAAATGTTCCCATCAGGTGATCTGTGTGGCAACTCTTAATGCAAGCAGCCAAAGAAACAACAATAATAGAATCATTAGGCAGTTTTTTTTTCTCTCTAAGGACAATCTACAGTACATGTAAATAAATATATTTGCTCAAGATATGAGACTGCTGTTCAATAAATAGTATTGTTTTTCATTATCACTGCTATTAACATGAAGCAAAGTACTACTGCTGTAAATAAAAATGGAGGTATGATGTTGTGTTGAGTTGTTATAGTGTTATTGTGTCAAACAGCAATCTGAGCGCCATTAGAAATTCATTTCATTGATTTTAGTATGTCTTAGATAAAACATGTTCCTCGTTCTTTATACTTGGCCGTTGCTAATTAATGAAAATGAGATTAGCGTCTATTTACAAAACAACACATCGACAGTGGAGTACCTGAGGTTATGTGAAGGCGGCAGGAAAAAACTGATTCCGCATTCGTTCATGTTGTTGAGTGTCATGTTATTGAATTAATTCCTTTACACATTAACCATTAATTGCATTGAACACGTGCACTAAATTTATCAAGTCTGAGAGGTTTAGTTGACACTGATATTAATTTCATTGATGCTCATTTTTCAGCAATATAATATAATAATATAATATTATATTATATATGTACTATATATACAGTACAGACCAAAAGTTTGGACACACCTTCTCATTCAAAGAGGATGAATTTGTATTATGGCATGAAAAAAGCAGCTAAGTAAAGAAAAACGAGCCGGCCATCATTACTTTAAGAAATGAAACTTTGAACGTGTCCCCAAGTGCAGTCACAAAAACCATCAAGCGCTACAAAGAAACGGGCTGACATGCGGACCGGCCCAGGAAAGGAAG
Source organism: Clarias batrachus (assembly GCA_003987875.1). NCBI lineage: Eukaryota > Metazoa > Chordata > Actinopteri > Siluriformes > Clariidae > Clarias > Clarias batrachus. The sequence goes on from QMIH01000966.1 coordinate 86,304, forward strand.
ACCAAGAGTCACCTCTGCTGCGGAGGAGAAGTTCATCCGAGTCACCAGCCTCAGAAATCGGCGGTTAACATCAGCTCAGATCAGAGAGCAGGTCAATGCCACACAGAGTTCTAGCAGCAGACACATCTCTAGAACAACTGTTAAGAGGAGACTGTGTGAATCAGGCCTTCATGGTAGAATATCTGCTAGGAAACCACTGCTAAGGACAGGCAACAAGCAGAAGAGACGCGTTTGGGCTAAAGAACACAATAAAGAACACAATAAAGAACACAATAAAGAACACAATAAAGAAAACTCGCAGAATGAGAAGGTGTGTCCAAACTTTTGGTCTGTAAACTTTTGTTTTTGTTGTTGTTGTTGTTGTTGTTGTTATTTTGACTAAATGGTCCCTTTGCTTCTGCCAATTCACCAGTTGTTAAACAGGGTATAAACCACCTGAATTTCTTGGTGAGTCACATACCTTTAAACACAGCAGCTGAACAAATTATGCTACATTTCCCAGGCAGCACTAGCAACTAGGCCAACAAACAAGCAGCTAACGAATATTCATGTGTGCCACTCTCACTCACCTGGCTTGGGGACCACCAAGCTCCCCCTGTATAACTGGCAATTGAAGTCTTCAAGTTTTCTTGAAGTCTCAGAAACTACAGCTTGACAATTATCATTTACCAATTATTATAATTATAAATGTAAATATAAATATTATTATAAATAGAACAGAAACCCAGAATCTTATCAAAATAACAACATAAAGGCCCAATGCAATTAAAAGCAGTCAGAGAAATGAAGAAACTACTGTATAGCGACCATTATTAAGAATATGCTGAAAGACCTGAAATGAATACGAAGCAAAACCTAAGCTTAAAACAGGCAAGTAATCAATGAAGAACAAAGAATGCAAGAAATGAAAGGCAGTGTCAGAACAAGAGTCCCAAACTGAAATGGCACAATGCCCCAGGAGATACCATCACAGGCTTTAATTACTCAGGTTGCTTACTGTATGTGTAAATTTACAGACACGAGGAAGCATGACTAAGATATGAAGGTTTTTGGCCAGTTGTACTAAATAATACACACTCTAACATCCTTTATCTCCCAAACTAAAGAAGCTACAACACTGTTACTGGTAGCGCGTATGTTTCATATTGTGTTCATACTGTATATTTAAGCTAAAACACCCGCATGTGATACTATGTGAGGTGAGCATTAACAAACAGACAACTCTAGATATACGGTATTTCATGATTAATGAATAATCCAAAGAAAAGACGAGTGAACGATGAGGTACAGCATCTCTCTACAATGCAATTAACTTGATAATAATAATAAAAGAAACTGCAGTGTTTGTACATTATGTTCAGTAGAGAGCGAGAGGGTGTGCAACCTGAGCAGAATCACAAAGATATATTATCAGTATCTTCATTAAAAAACCAGTGAGTGATGAGCACTGAGCCATGTGTGCTTCTTTTTTGCAATTGTGTACATTTTCAGTGAGTCCTGATGCATTTCATGGGAATTAAAGACTTGCTTATGTAGGTTCTCACGCTCTGACCCATCTATGAAAATGCAAAAATGATTTTGCAGAGCAAAAGTGGTTGATACAGTAACTCTGTTAACCTGGACCAAATCTGGTTAGCAAATTCAGGTAAGGGAGACTGGTGTTCTGTTAAAACTGTCAAACAAAAACCTAATTATTGGCCATAGACTCGGATAAGACCATATTAAGCCGGTGGATATGTAAGACCCGGTCTATTGCAGGGAGGGACAAAAAATCATGCCTCAATCTGCATCTCCGCTTTAAGCCATGTTGAAGGATTGACCTTTTCTTTGTTTTGCTCAGGATTTGTTGTGCTTTCTGCTGCAATAAAATGACGTGAGCTCCTCATAATGAAGAACACAGGAGGAAACAGAATGGTCATCATTCAAAGAGGAATCCTTTCTCTTTTTATTTAGACAAGATGTCCTTTGATTTCCTTGCTTGCCTGGTTTTAGAGACTTAAACCTATCTATATAAAACAAACACATCAGTAGACATTGTTCCCAGAGAATATAAAGTAAAAAAAAAAAAAAAAGACCTTGAAAATAAACCTGCAGCTGTAAATGTTTGGTTAGTTCTTTGCACAAACTAAGGAAACAGAATGTTGCAATTAACACACCGCAAAAAATAACACCTTATCAAGTGGAATATTCTTGAATCTAGGTGCTGGGCTAGACCTTGGCACAAAGCTGAATTTTGTTACCAAAATTGGGTCAAAGCTCGTGCTTGGTACTTGGTCAGAGTTTGGCTTAGGCACTGGGGTGAAGCTGGACCTTGGCATTTGAATTGGGTTGGAACAAAATTCTTGCTACTTAGGCTTTTGGGAAAGCCTCAAAGCCAGGGGGTCCCTGAAGCTGGGCGGAATGATATTGTACCTTCTGAGCTGAGCGCACATTATAATTTCAAAACTAGTAAGAAGGGCTAGTTCAATTCAATTCAATTCAATTTTATTTCTATAGCGCTTTTAACAATGGTCGTTGTCTCAAAGCAGCTTCACCAAAATGAAAAGAACATTTATGGACGTGTGTACTGTATGTGTGAGAAAAATGTGTCTAGATCATGAGCAAGCCAAGGGATTATGAGGAAACCTTGAGAGGAACCAGACTCAACAAACTTGTTGAGTGAACTCGTGTCCCATAATCCATGTACGTAGCAATGGCACCAAGGCATCTCTAAAGCCAGTTGGTTCCTGTTCCTGAAGCCAAGCAGTGGTTGAAATCCACTGTTCTCAAAGCCAGTTTATGGGGCCAGCAGCTCGTTCTTGGTGCCAGAGGACACAGGAATATGGAATATGGTTCAGCATGCAACAGGGCATGGTTCAGGAATCATGAAGGATGGAACATGTCATGATTTACACCCGGAGTGACCGCCAAATGGAGCTTGAAGCAGAGTACCTCAGCCTCATGTGACACTGCACTCTCAGCACAGGGAGAACACGCAAACTCTAGGCACACAGACCCAAGGCAGGAATTGAACCCTTGACCCTAAAGGTACGAAGCCAGAGTTGCATATTGAAGTAATTATTCTTGCATTCTGTCATCTGTCATTCTTGTGGCAGGATGCAAATGCAACACTTTGAATTACATATCTATGCTTTCTTCGACACTAATATTTCTTTTTTCATGAATAGTTAAGCTTTGCTTTCTTTAATGAGTTAATTAGTCATTTGCATTCAACAAGATCTAGATCCATACTGTATGTCCGATCCTTAATCATGGTATTCTGACAGCCATCTTTACATTTTTTACCCCAACACTGTCTATCACCTATCCGCTTCTGTATACGATATAAAAACCTCCTGGTTTCACATGTGAGTGGTGAAGTGTATGCTGGAAACTTAAATATGTGTGCCACTGGACTCAACCGTCAAAAGCGCAAAATAACAGGGACAAATACAAGAGCATAATGACACATGTTTATATGAAGCCTCCTAATGCATTATAATGTGGTATAAGGTAGATTCGTCATACATCGTTCCGACTTTGTTTGATTGCACAATATGTGAATCTCAAAGAATATAATAAATAAATAAATAAATAAATAAATAGTAGGAGTAAAAAATATATAAGTACGTAAATAAAATAACAGTATAACAAGTTGATCTCATGTGCCCAGTGATTTTCATGTTGTCTAACTCTCCGAAGCGGGGATGAAAGGTTTGCACTTGTGCTGGTCATGCAACTCAGTAGGGCATTCACTGAAATATTGATGGAGTCTCTGGTTTTGCTATGGTGTTGTTTTACCTCCGTAGTATTGAACCTGAACCATATTTCCTTTCTCCTCCTCTTCAGGAACAATAATAATGAAAGAAAGAAAAAAAAAAGCATCGGTTTATTCAGGGGGAGATAATCAGCTTAGTGTATATAAATAAAATCATTATCAATATACAGGAATTATAAAATGATTATATAATATTCATATATTTTTCTGAGCTCTGAGAAAGCACAGTAGCACTAAAAAAAAATTAAAAAATGAAAAAAAAAAAAGAATAGTGTTTTCCAGAAATTGAAAGTTTTCAGCCTAGACCTGCATTTCCTAGCGGCATTGGATCATTCTGTTTTTATGAGTCTCATAGATCAGTGAAACTGTTTTCTGCAATGTTCCTATTTTTAAAATAACTACCCTCCTCTTGCATTGTTCAGGAAAGCTTTTAGAGAGGAAACAACTGCTTGGGAAACATAAAGAATAACATGAAGTGCTTATTCCTCATTCATACAGCATCTTCATTTACTTATTGTCTTTACTTTTTCTAAGACACCTTATTGGCAAAACCTTCCGACTCTTGTTAGACAGGGAGTTCGGATAAGGTTCATTTGTATTGGTATACTCTCATGCTTACTCAGGGATTAAAAATGTTGACGCCATTTATCTCAAAATAGGATACACGCGATTGTCTTACTGTAATAATTACAAACCTGCTTGCTCGTCATTAATACGAGCTTATGAACTATTAGTAGTTGGTTCGAGTCGCTGTGTATTTGGGAGCTGAACTTTCATTACTGCAGTTCAATCATCTTACGCCCCTTCTTCGAATGCCTTACTAATCATGATTGATTCGGCAGACCTAAAGCAATCACGCCCTCGAAAATTTGTTTATTCATTTGGCAGCTGCTTTCACCCAAAGGGACTTGCATGTGAGGCAAAATCCGAACTGAGCACAGAGCTAATACAGTTGAAAGTTAAAGTGTCTCTAAACTCAAAATCATGATTTTTTTTTTTTTTTTTTACATGTGGTATGCAAATCGTTAGTAAGAAAAATGGAAAAACTCATGCTGTTTTTTTTTGTTTGTTTGTTTGTTAGTGATGACCAAACCACAGTCATTTTCTTATGTATAAACGGACATGTTTGTCTTTGCTGAGAATTTGATGTGGCTGATTGACAGACAGGTAGTCAAATTCCAAGATACTTGAATGTGAATGTGTTCATATTCCTCGAATAATTTGTACGGGTGAAACATTAGATTGCTTTTTTATGCATAACAAATGCACCAGTTTATCATCTTAATTAAACAATTTATCATCCTACATATTATTGTATACATTCTTACACAATTCACAGCTGGACCAAACTGCATTCAGAATTATAGATCTTTTCGATCATTGCATAGGTGAAAAAAAGGGACTGGCTAAACGAATTTATTTGGATTGCTTTTATTTGTGCTTCTATTAAGCTGAAAAAAAAAAAAACAATCATGTCCCACTTAACAGTTAAACAGTCTTCTTATCTCCAGTGCAATGTGCATTTGCATATTTTAAACCACTGTAGTCTTTTTCTTCTTGTTAATTGAGCTGCTGTAATCATAGATTGGCTACAAGACATCATGTCTCTTCATCTTAAATTAATTTCAGCGTATGTCCTGATCCGGACCATGGGTGTGACAAGAGCCATGGCAAATGCTGCAATCTGATTGACCTCAGAGCAATGATATTTGCTTCTCATTTGCATAAAGTTCAGAAGTTTTCAACTTCTTTTCTGCTCTCATCACAATTGGTGCCATAATCCTCTGCACTCGATGCAGAGAAAATGAAAGTAAATGAATAAATAAATAAATAAATAAACAAATGGCTGGTGCAATGTGAATGCTCTGTTACATTTAAAACTCTAGTTACTAATTATGTGCCGTCGTATTGCTATTGTTATCGAGTTACTGAATAATAGAGAATATGATGAATGACTGAAAAGAAATAAGCTGGGGTTAATTGTTTAAAATGAACGCATTTAGAGGTATTTTATGAGCATGTGACTCTCTGGCAGTCTGTCTGTTCACTACTAACTAAGTCAAATTCAAATCTTAACAGATACAAGGTCTAGGAAAAACTATTCACTCAACACACACATTTCAAAGTCAATTAAGTACATTTTTTATACACGTTTTGTTGAAATGCACAGTACAAGTCAATTTAAATGAATTTACGTATACACTCATTATACTCACTCATTTATTTTCTATACCACTATCTCACACACCCAATTATACATTATGGCCAATTTTGTACTGCCAATCCTTAATACAGAGCACAAAATGTGCAATTAAATATTAATGACTTTCTTTGGCCGGGCATGCGGGGTATGTACAGTATATATACTGTATATTGCCAAAAGTATTCGCTCTCCTGCCTTCACATGCATATGAACATGAGTAACATCCGATTCTTAACCCATAGGTTTTAATATGATGTTTTTCCCGCCCTTTGCAGCTACTGTATAACAGCTTCAACTCTTCTGGGAAGGCTTTCCACAAGGTTTAAGCGTGTGTTTATGGGAATGTATGAGCATTCCTCCAGAAGTGCATTCGTAAGGTCAGACACTGATGTTGGACAAGAAGGCCTGGCTCACTCTAATTCATCCCAAATGTGTTCTATAGGGTTGAGGTCAGCACTCATTGGTGCATAGTCAGGTTGAAACTGGTGTGAGTTGTTTTTCAGGAGTTGGACTCAACTGCTTAGTTCCAGTGTAAGGAACTCCCAATGCTTCAGCATACTGTACCTAGACATTTTGGAGTATTTTATGCTCCTAAGTTGTGAAATACAGTACATCACAACTTAGCTTTGTGGGAACAGTTTGGGGACGCCTCCTTCCTGTTCCAACATGACTGCGCACCAGTGCACAAAGCAAGGTCCATAAAGACATGGGTGAGAGAGTTGGGTGTGGAAGAACTTGACTTCAACCTGACTTCCATACTCCTGATGGTGTATCTCTTCATTGTGCGATATTGTAAATATGCAGCCTATGAATCACTTTCCATTGACCGTTTACATGTGCTTTGCACAATGACAATAAAGTCGAATCTAATTTGATGTAAAAAGAAATTAAGTTTACTGTTTACTGTTAAAAAAAATAACATGCAAGAAGAGTTAATCCTAAAGTGAATTTCTGTGGCACTTTCTTATCTCTCATGTATAGAACAGTGCCATCATTAATACTAATAAATGAGCATTTTGGTGGCAGAATTTCCACATTACTAGCACCTGCAAATCATTAATGAAGCAAGCCATGTTGTCGCTAATTTGCTCTAAGCATCTGTCCTCATCTGCATGCTCAAAACATGCAGTGTCAAGAGAGATGGTATGATTAGTTAAATGCATAGCTTGCACAAACAGGAAATGTGTACAGCAATATGATTAAAGTTCTGTTATGCTTTAAGAAAAAGAAGCATGGATATTACAATAGAACCCTTTGTCGAATTATACCAATGCAAGTAGTGAAATATGATGAGGGTGAGTCAAAAATTATCAGCACTCTGTCATTTTAATTAACTTTAAAAAAAAATTTAAAAAGGCAAATATATTATTTATTTAACATCATATTCGCTCATTAAAAAAATGCTCATCTTCATCAAAGGTGAATCTTCGTCCTCGTAGGGCTGTTGTCCAACGACACCAAAGAGATGAAAGCGTAATGGAGAATGGATCAGGACTATAGGGAGGACGATCTAACACCTCCAAACAATGTTTTTGCAGAGCATCGGCATTGTGGACAGAATGCAAGATCTCAACGGCCTTGAAAAGCAGTTTGCTGCGTTTAATCCATAGTTTAGGCTTCAAGCTCTTTAATAAGTGTCTGACTGATTGTTGAACCTTTTTTCCTGATAATGTTCCAGTACTAGCCCTTGGGAATCCCAGAAACCCCTAAGTACAATTTTCCAGCCGTTTATTGATGAATCCGTGTCTCGTCACCAGTTTCACCTTCCTTAGAGTAAGGGTCCGAATTTCGTTTGAAGACATCCATTTGCTTTTTCCATACTGCGCACGATAGATAACTGCACAAGTGGGACATCCCCTTTTTTTTCTTCACACCACAAGTACTAATGAACTGATGTAACATGTTCCTACCTGCACAGTAGTGACTGGGAGACAGCAGCCTTGAACAGAAAGCGCTGATAATAGAACCAGAAGGCGGACACTTTTTGACTCACCTTCTTTTATAGATACATATACTGTAACGGTGTTGTGCTTTCATTCATACTGTATATAGCTAATCTGACCCAACTGCTGGAAAATTTCCGTTTTATCCCTAAATGTTTGCAAATATTACTGCAAAGGTACAGTATACTGTACAGCATGTATCCATATAGTGTTTTTCACCCTGGAGACCCGTCTCCTCAAATCTGTCCCCTTTACACCCGTAAGGTTAACATCTTCCCCACCAGTGTCAAAGTTCTCCTCCTGTGTCATTACTTCTGAAACGACTAAGTACGCTTGGCTTGTAAACATGTGCACATTTGCCAAGGAGCCTGATAACATTTTTAGTAACAGCCTGACTCTAAGTGGTGAATTTTGTTTTACAGGGCCCTGTGTGCTGAGCTAAGCTGTTCTGAGCAGAGCATCATGGGAGCTGACACCTTGCCGAGCCCGAGATGAAATCCTGTGCTCCTCACTGAGGGAGTGCAATCACCATTGTTTTGTTTGTTTTTTTTTGTGTGTGTGTGTGTGTGGTTTTTTTTTTTTTTTTTATCACGCTCAGCAAAAACTTTGTTTCATGAACACAAACGAAGGCGTCTGCCTTTAATAATATTTTGAGATAAACGCATCACTTTCTTGGGAAATTAAACTCAGCTTGCAAACCTGGCAGAATCTTCTAAACTGAATTATGAAGCAATTTGCCATTTCTTGTTTTATTTTTTTTTATTTTTTTTTTAGATCCAATAAATACAAAGCTCTGCTGTAAACCGATACTGACTGCAGGGGCACAAGTGATCAAGGTTCACATGAGAACAGCCAGATGAGACTTTGCTGTTGGGCCTCCTCTCCCATGAAATTTGCTTAGTCCAAAAAAGATCTCCGTCGGCACCGATTATCCCACTGTGGGTCGAAAAAAAAATATGATGACGGTTCAGGAGCAAATCTGAAACGCTGACTTCGTAACCTGGGGAAAAGGACAGTATTGTCAGGGGGGGGAATTGTGGCGGGGAAATCGGCTTCGTAACAAGCAGGAATATTGCGCTCGTTCATCACTCGCAAGTCTTGAAAGTGCAATTAGTTCTTAATCACTTTGATTCCGTTAACTTTGTCAATAACTGTCATTTTGGATCCGTCCAAACACAATAGAAATGTGTTATTCGGGAACTGTTTAATGGTCTTTGTGTTCTATTTGAAAGGGGAATGTCTTCTTTTTGTGTTTTTTAAAACAAATAGAGGCCTCGGATACAGCATGGTTATCAATATGATTCTAATTCTATGATACTGTATATTCCAGGTCAACATGATACCTGATATGAGCCAAATTTGAATCATAACAAACATACAAAGTGAAAAATAAAATGTACACAATTTGGTTTTTCATTAGTGTCCATGTTTTTGGTCCTTACAGATCACTGTGGCGGCACGGTGGTGTAGTGGTTAGCACTGTCGCCTTGCACCGCCAGGTTCCGGGTTCGATCCCCGGCCAGGCTCGATTCCCGTTTCTGTGTGCATGGAGTTTGCATGTTCTCCCCGTGCTTGGTGGGTTTCCTCCGGGTACTCCAGTTTCCTCCCACAGTCCAAAGACATGTAGGTTAGGCTAATTGGCGTTCTTAGTGTGTGAGTGTGTGTCTGTGCCCTGTGATGGATTGGCACCCTGTCCGGTGTGTACCCTGCCATGTGCCCTAAGTCTCCTGGGATGGGCTCCAGGCTCCCCATGACCCTGAACACAGGATTTAGTGGTACAGATGATGAGTGAGATCACTGTTATTCTGGGCTTCCACATTCATGTTAAAACCAAGACTTGTGATTTAATTTCTTGTGAATGAAGGCGTAAAACGGATTGACTTTTACAAAAGACTTCACGCACAATATGGTGATGAGACTCTAAAGCAGGGATCTTCAACTCCAGTCCTGGAGGGCCAGTGACCAGCACAGTTTGTAATTCACTAACACCTAAACACACCCACTGAACCTACTGTGGTAATTAACAGGTTGGTTGGATCAGCAGTGGTTGAGAAGAAGAATCACCATGTTGGATATTAGCCCTCCAGGACTGGAGTTGAAGACCCCTGCTCTATGCAAAGGCTCTATGATTTTCTACCATGAATGAGAAAAACCCTGTCAAGATCAAGGATCAGCGCCCGCTGCAGTTGTTCCCATGAACATTTAGCTTGTCGAATGACTGATCCTTGAAAACTGATGGATAACTTGTCAACTTGCAGAAGAGACGCATGTGTCTGTAGGAACAGGACGCATACAGTAGTAACCCGACTGGGATTTATTGCCACATTTCCATACAGTCCTGCCTTCGCTCAATGTGATTTCCACATGTTTGGGCATTAAAGGAGTTCTCGGGAGGCCAGCGTTTCAGACATGAAGCAGGCAGTCCGATCATGACATGACCAAGAAAACTTAATGGTATCCAAGCCCTTGTGGACCACTGGGATAAGTGCATTAGTGTAGCAGCGGATTATATAGAGAAATACAGGCATGTATTATCTTACTGTTACAGTAATTAGGCAGTAATTACTTTTAATGTGTTCTGTGGTTTGGCTTGAATGCTCCTCATACATTTCACTACCTTTTCACTATAGAAATAACTGCTGAAGTGCTAGTCAGCTTACAGTTCACTTTGACTTGCTTTGTCTACTACTGTAATTACATATTTTCAATATACTGTTAAATAATAATAAACATAGGCTCTGTTAAACAGTGCGCCATTGCAAGGTTAAAAGAGAAACCTTCTCCCTTTTTTTTTTTTTTTTGTAGAAATGATCTGTTTGCCATCCATGCTGAAGTGTGTGGTCGTGTGCCATAATACCAGGAGAGTTTGTGTTATTACGGTGAATCGATGGGGGCCGTGAGTCACTTCCGTATGGATGACGGCGCGCCGCAGTTCGTTTGGAATTATATTACGGGCGAGGGGAGGGAGACTCCGGGTGATGAAGAGTATCAATCATCCTGTCTCGCCCATGAAGTTGTTTTGCGGGTTAGCCGGGATCGGCAATAATGAAAGTTCACTTGTTTTTGCACACAAAGGAATTGTGGGTAAATTTAGGTCGTGAAGAAAGGGGCTGTGTGTTGCTGTGTGATGGAGAAGGAGAGACACAGTGAGAGAGAGAGAAAGAGAGAGAGAGAGGAAGGAGTGGGAACTGTAAACAACAGACAAAAGCATGGGAGTCAAGCTTTTAACCTTTTCGCATTAAGATTTAGTGAAGAATTTGATGTGTAAAATGTCTCTTTTAAACTTGTTTATAAATATTCATATTTAATAAACCCTATAGTAAACTCTGAATACAAATATACAATACAGGATATGCAGTATGGTTATTTTCAGTGTTCTAAAATCTTTTCTTTTTTTTTTTCAAATATATTAGATCTTAAAAACTACTCTTATTACCACAGGAAAATATATTTTTAATTATATTTTCTATATATGATATAATATATATCGATATATGTATGTATTATTAGGAAAATACATTCAATACAAATATTGTTTAACTAGATGTGCTTTGTTCGCTCATAAGTTTGTTTTAAAATGCACAGCCCCATTTTTCAAGGTCGATTTTTTTAAGATATAAGGACGTTTTGCATTTAAACTTCAAAGTAGTATATCTTCTCTTCCCGTGGGTCGATTGTGATAAAACAAAGCCTATGTGTTACATCAAGCTCGACCAGCTCCACCTGTGAAAACCCCATTAAAATTTGTTCAGTAGGTTTTACGTGATGCATGCACAAACATACAGACAATCAGACAGACAAAAATTCCGAAAACCATTTTGATGTGTTCTATTACTCATCTTACATCCCCCCAAATTATTTGATTGCAAATATCTTCAATGTGCAGACATGCCAACCGCACAGTTTTATTATATGTATCTAGATAAAGATGACAGAGTTCAAACTCTTTTCAAAAGTGAAAAAGCAATGGTTATGTTAATTACACATATATTTAATCCATTTTACTGTGTACTCATTTATTCATGTTGGGAATAATCTTTTCCCAACTTCAAGGCCGGCTTCGTAGTGTGAACAAGCTAAAAACAAAAGAAAAAAGAATTCTTCATCTCTGGTCACAGATTCCAGCTCCTCCTGTGACATCTCCAGATGTTCAAAAGCCACCTGGAGATATGTCTTCTTGCAATAGATCCAGTGGGTTCAGTGGAGAAACTTATAATTGGAGCTGGACAGAGGGCATCCTTGCATGGAGCCCACCAGAAATGCTCCTTTTAAATGAAAGTAGCTGCGGATCTACTCCAACAGTGTCATGAATTGTCAAGCTCCTCAACCTATCATGGAGAGTAAGCCCAGCAGCCATCCTGTTTCAAAACGACATGCTAGTACACTGACTGCAAGTAGAGTTGATCGGTGTGTCAACCTCATTTCTCTTTTACTATCACTAATGAAGATCTTAAAATACTTAAACTCCAGGAGATAACAATGGTCTTAAAATTGGGAGTAGAAACCATTTGCATTTTAGCCACAGTGTATCAGAGGTATGCTTAAAAAGATAAATCTGGAAACAGGGACGTTATCCAAAGTCCATCTTTGTTAGACATCTTGATATCATGTCCATTAAAACATAAACAGGGGTGGAATTAGGACACCCTTTTCAGAGTCAGACACTCTCCTTATACATTTTCTTCTACTCAGGCTTGTGAGGGATTTAGGATCAGATGACAGGGTTAGAAGTGGTACAGCAACCTTGGAGTAGATAGGGTGAAATTACTTGCTCAAGAGCTTTGTGATGCGGGGATTTGAGTTGCCAATGTTAATATGAGTAACCTAGTAACTGTTGAACCACCCCCTACTGTATGCACCTCCACAAAACATGTAACGTACCATTAGATTTCTATAGAGTATTGAGAAGTTGCTAATCTTACAACCCCTAATGTTTTTCACTGTGTTCAGCATGTTTTTCTGATTCTCATCCACAATTGTACCTTTGCCATTAAGTAAGTTTCTAAAATTGTTTGATATTCAGAGGCATTTGTAACAAAAAAATTAATTTTGGTGTTCTCTGTGGTTTACTTGAATTTGGAAAGTCTATATACTGTATGTAGTTGGCACGGTGGTGTAGTGGTTAGCACTGTCGCCTTGCACCGCCAGGGTTCGGGTTCGATCGTCGGCCAGACTCTATTCCCGTCTCTGTGTGCATGGAGTTTGCATTTTCTTCTTGTGCTTGGTGGGTTTCCTCCCACAGTCCAAAGACATGTAGGTTAGGCTAATTGGCGTTTCCAAATTGCCCGTAGTGTGTGAATAAGTGAGTGTGTGTGTGTGTGTGTGTGTGTGTGTGTGTGCCCTGAGATGGATAGGCACCATGTCCAGGTTGTACCCTGCCATGTGCCCTAAGTCTCCTGTGATAGGTTCCAGGCCCCCTGTGACTCTGAATACAGGATTAAGCAGTACATATGATGCTCTAGGTTGTTGGTTTTGGGATCTGAGGATACGGGTTTGAGCCCCGTCACTGTCGTCGGTGGGTTGCCACACCTCATTCTACCCAGCCACTGCATGGTCCCAAGACTAGATGTTGTGCCAGGAAGGGCATCAGGCGTAAAAACCTGTGCCAAAGTTGTGTGTGGATATTTTAAGTCCGCTGTGGTGACCCTCAAAGTGTGTGTGCTTTATTGAACAATTTTGCCATTAGAATCCACAGTATGGTGGTCACTTTTTGCTTGCTGATTAAAAATACCTACTCAAAACAGACCATTGAATTTTGAATAGATTTTTTCAGGTGCAGGTTCTTTCAGAGATTTGGTATGTCCCAAGACAGCACTGTAAGATGCTCAGGGACACTCTCTAACATGGCATCTGCTCTAAAAAATGTTAATGGGAAACCTAACTGTGCCATAAAAAAGACTTGTTGAGATTTTTTGTTTGATCAACTTTTACAAAGAATACATATTTGATGAGTATGTGGATTATGATTCAAGCTTGATCTGTCAAACCTAACATATGCTGAGTTTATGTTGCAGCAAATGCTGCCTGATTTGCTATATATATAAAAAAAGTAGTTTCCCCTTGAGATTCAGGCTCTGGGAAACACACAGTGAATTGCAATTACACTGGAAACCTGTCTTTATGATACTCACTTATTTTAAATCCCAAAGATATCTTATTTCAACAGTATGTTCAAGCGAATGTTGGTATTTGGAACAGTCGGTGTAAAACACAACAGTGTAGTTTAGCATTTTGTGAAAAAGGCTTTCATCAGAAGGGTATCATCTTCATCAACACCTCAGTACTGCAGTAATCAGTGACAAGTGGAGAGTTTACAGAGGTGACTATTAATCGCTCTTAGTTATTTGTAGATCCCCATAGAGGTGGGAGATGGAATAATTGAACTATAAAACACAAATATTGAGCCTGGCTCAGGCAAGTGCGACTCTGTGTGGCTGATCAGAGGGTCAGGGGTTCGAGCACCGCCACCCCTGTGTCCTTGGGCAAAACTATTAACCCATACAGAAAGTCCCAAGCCCAGTTAGAAAATAGAAGGGTTGTGACAGTAAGGGCATCTGACAGAAAACTTGTGCCAGACCTTGTAGATCAAATGATCCGATGTGGAGACCCCTAGGATAAAAGGGACAAAGTCCAAGAATAATATGCAGTCAGGTCCATGAAGTTTTTTTTTTTTTTTGCCGTTTGGCCTCTATATTGATATTATATTAACAAGTGATATTAACCCGTCAGGACTTACAAACATTTTCATGGAAGAAACTATCATAATTACAATCATAAGGACTGCTTTTAATTCTTGGACAGAAATTCTTGCAGTCAATGGCTGCCTAAAGACTAATGCTAATTTCCTCGCTAAATATGCTTTGCTAGCCCTTTACTGCATCTGCCTTTAACTGCTACTTGTTTGTGGGTCTTTCTTCCTTCGGTCTTGCCTTCAGAAAGTGAAATGCACACTTTGTCAGGTGACTAGCTTGAGCAGTGAAGAATGTCCAATTCCGTTGCCTTAAGATACTGTATGTCCAAAAGGCATTTTCATTTGGACAATTATATATATTTACTTAATTTGTATTGATTGTACAAAGTGTTTGAAACCGCATCTACAGTATGTGTGACATTCAAAAATGTGGCTATGGATTCTTTAATTTTCTTCCTCAACTTTGTGGTAGACAAAAATCTTCAGTCATTTTATTCAAAATTCAAGATTCTTTATTGTCACTATACTAATTATATACAGAAAAATGCGATGTCTTAAACTGACTGAACCATCTCTAGTATTCAGTTGATGTATGTTATGCTAAAAAAAAATCCAGTAGATGAAATAGTTTGGTTTTACTTGCTTTGTAGCATAGTATGTTAAATTTGTGCTGTTTTATCTCTAAGGTTTAGTCCTTTATATAATATTTTCTGATTTTTTTTCCTTGTAAATATATTTATACTTTTACCATGAAGCAACATATCGACCATTTGGAAGGGGGGGGAAAAGTCATTGATATTAAAGCCACATTAATATTAAAGGGTTAAAACAGACTTCCATCGCTTCCCCGACTTCGCTACATTATAACATCAGACAACAAACATGTCTTGGCATATTGAATATTTGTGGTGGGAATTGTGTACAATTGATTTTTCTACAAACTGTTACCTGTTTAACGTCTTTGGTGAGATCTCTCTCTCTCTTTCTATTGTTCAAATAAAATGATTTTATTTGACTTGCATTTCTTTGCATTATACAATGCAGTAGGTAAAGATGAAATAAGATGGACTGGAGATTTCAAAACGAATGGTTACAGTTTATTTAAAACCAGAGTCACCCTGGGGCCCTAGGACACAGTCCTGTTAAGCACTCCAGAGGGGTTATATTGCCCTCCAATATAGTCAGCGTTATGGCACGAGGACCATGATTTACAGAAAACAATGACTTTGTGATGACAGAAAAGCACTAAAACATTTACCAGCAGCGTACGTCTACATATGGTAACGACCACCTCTTCCTCCATTGTGAGTGCATTTTAAGGGGAGTAATCACTCTCTCTCTTACTAGAAGAAGAAGATTTTATAGTATTACCACTAAATTGCTCAAGCAGAGGAATTATCTGTCAGCATGCTAGGAAAGATTGGGATATAAAGCACTAAGTAGGATTGATCGAACCCGGGTGGCCCAAAAGCCACAAAACTTGTGATGGATGAACATCTCAACGCTTTGGGATGGAAGCAGTTTTTTGATATTTTTGATCTTGCTGGAGAGAAATTCACAGCTGACTCTGTTAGCGGCTAAAAAAGAAAAAGGGACCAAAAACTGGTTCTTTTAAGATTGCGATATGGGTGAACGCTGGAGTGGGCTCTCCACATCTACAGTAAAGTCCAAAGGTCTGAGTCTGTGACAGAGAACTAGAAGCAATATAACAAATTGTATTTCTCAAACTAGTTGCCATCATTCATCACTAATATAAGTCTGTATATCGTTCTGTTCTTATTGCCTGAAAGCAGTAGGGATAAGAGAGAGAGAAAAAAGCAGACATAGAACAGACAGAGTTACTATAAGAGGTCATCATTAGACACAGTACTTCTTCTAGGAATTCTATGAAAATTATTAATGACTATCATTATTAATGTAATGGACACCATAAATTATAATGACCTTAAAATTAAAAATTACTCATTTACTCTATTAAAAAAATGCCATAAACAGCTTAAATACTCACCAAACGCAACAGTCACTGCTAAAAAAAAAAAAAAAAGCTCATGCATATCATATATTCTGAGATGCTGTTCAGTTCACCATTATTGTAAAGCATGGTTAATTGACATTCTAGCTTTCTTGTCAACTAAAACCTGACCATGCTACTATCTCAGTTTCAAAAAGGCTTTTTGCACCATTCTGTGTAGACCCTTGTATGTTAAAATCCACAGAAATCATCAGATTCTAAAGCACTCTCACACCCCGACGAAGACCAAGACGCGTCCAATGGATTCCTAGAGATATAGGAGAATGCCGTGGGAATGGGATCAAAATGAAAGAAAAAATGTTCACACTACGTCCTATTCTAGAGACTCGTCCCTGTCAAATTCTCAATGCCTCTATTCAGTTCAATAAAATGTTATTTATATGGTGCTTTTAACAATGGTGATTGTCTCAAAGCAGCTTTATAAAATTAAAAGAAAACTATGGAAATGTGTATAAGATGTAAGAAAAATGTGTTCAACTCATGATGATCAGAGCAGCTATCATGATATGACTAATTTCCTATCACACACATGAGCATTCACTGTGACTGGGTCCGATGAGATCGAACTGAGTTATTATTTCCACATGATCAGATCACACCACGCTTTTAGCAGGTGCTTATCGTGCAGCTACTACTTGGTCATTGTGTCCAGCCAGTTGGTATAAAAATACTCATCATCCCAAAGTGTGAGAAATTAGATTCAGTACTTATAAATTTGGATGAATATGAATTCCATATGAATATGTAAAATTTAAAGTACTTTTTCAGTACTTGGGATGATCTCTCCACCCATCTTTTAAACGTTCCAACAGTGTTTGACTGATGATAGTTTGTTAGTAACCTAGTAACCCATTGTAAGGATCTATCCAATGATGGAAACTACAAAGCACGTTTGTAAGTTATTCTGGATGAGAGCATCTGCTAAATGCCTAAATGTAAATGTAAATAAATACTAAATTCTCTCATCGTGACCTAGATGAGCTACAAACTGCTGCATGCATGCAATAAACATGGTAAGCACCAAACATGACAACAAGGCATTGACCTAATATGGTCATAGCACAAGCATGAAGAGAGCATTATGAGAACTTCATTGACGTGTCATGCAGAATGTCATGCAGTCTTTACCATCTGTGGGATGATTGTATTACATCAATGATGTGTTAGTTATGCCGTTAACTGGTCATTAATACATCCTTCAATTAATTAGTTCTTTCTTATCAAAATACATATGCAGTTTTAAAGTATGTTTTCATGCTTCCGGAATAAAAAAATACATTTTAGTTTCTTATACAATGTGAAATCTGCTGAAAAGTACTGTCTCTCTTTTCAAAGACAGCAGTCAGGACAATCTTTCTGAAACTGTATAGGATTAAATTAAAATGTAACATTTAAAGTTTTTGTTGTTGTTGTTGTTGTTGTTGCCCAAATTCATATTATTTCATTTTCATTTTATTTAATTATTGCTGTGTTGTTGTTGTTTTCTGTCTGTATATCTATGCATGATGAGTATATGGGTGTGACCATTTAAAAGAAACATATGGCTTCACTCCAGGATGAAATAGGACAATAATTCATGCTGGGAATCTAGTTCACATAGAGCCTCGTGAACTATGACAAATGATTCCATTATTATCATTACAAGCTGCATTATAATTTAATTTTTGTTTTGTTTTGTTTAAAATTTACTCAATAATGTTTCAAAACCTTAGATTTTGTCTCATATATTTATCATTGGCTTCTTGCATTTCAGGTTCAGTTAAAATAATAATAATAATCATAATAGTAATAGTAATAATAATAACATCTACATGGTATCTGCAGTGGACACAGTACAATAACTTTAACACATCTGTAGATAATATTGATTAGATTACACTGCATCTTAGCCTAGCTACTGTATTAATGTACGCCTCCCGACCACTTCATTAGGAACACCTTACCTGTAAATGATTGGACGCCATTTTGCCTTCAAAACTGCCTTAATTCTTTGTGACATAGATTCAACAAGAAGCTGGAAACATTCCTCAGAGATTTTGGCCCATACTGACATGGTAACATCACGCAGCTGCTGCAGATTTGTCAGCGGCACATCCATGATGCAAATCTCCCATTCCACCACATCCCAAAGGTGCCTTATCTATAACAGCACACATACGTCTAGCCGATGTTGTCCCTGTAATATCAAGTTACATCAGCAAGATGTAGCATGGAGAGTGTTTGCTAATTGGGAATATGTCACAGAGGCGTCTGCTTTTAATCAAAAATGCTCGCCAGATGATGTCTGAATGATGAATATTACTGCTATATTATACACATATAAGTACAGCACTGCTCGCACTGGTTGTCCCATGTGGTGAACCATCTGAAACAAAATCAAAAGATTTCTCGCAAAAGAGAAAGTTGACCTTTTCTTTGTAAGTTAACTTCTATTGGAAATGGATAGAACTGGAGTTCTGTTTCATGCCATTCAGTCTGACATTAAAATTTCTTACGCCCATATAAGTGATGCAAAGGAAAGCTGGACCGACCTGCGTCAAGGATGATCCATGAGACTGGTGTAGGTGAAAGATAATTAGGAAAAAAAAGCTAACCACCCAAACATCATCTTGTGGCCATTTTGGAATAAATGCAGATGTTTGCATGAGGTTTTGCCAGTGTACGTTTATATGTTGGGTCAATATCGACTTCCGAACATTGTCTGGGAGGCATTTTCAGTTAAATGCCATCATCGCATATTTCAGTTTCTTTTTTGGGGGGATTTTTT
This sequence comes from Clarias batrachus, assembly GCA_003987875.1. Lineage (NCBI taxonomy): Eukaryota > Metazoa > Chordata > Actinopteri > Siluriformes > Clariidae > Clarias > Clarias batrachus. The sequence continues at coordinate 105,697 of QMIH01000966.1, forward strand.
TGTCCGATTTTCTCCCTAATTTAATCATATCCAATTCCTCCCCGTCACTAGGGGGCTCCCTCACTAAGGCTACTACTACCACTCAGTCAGGAGGGCCGAAGACTATCACATGTTTCCTCCAAAACACGTAACGCCAGCAGACCGCATCTTTTCGAACTGCTTGCTCACGCACCATTCGGGCGAGGTAACACACTCGGAGGACAGCGCTATCCGCTCCTTCTGATTGCGTGAGCTCACAGACGCCCCTGATTGGCTGTAGAGCCGTGATTAATGTGGGAGCACTAAGTACCTCTCATCCCTCCCCTCTGAGAGAGCTCGGCCAATCAGCTCTCTCTAGACCTCGAGAGGTTACAGCACCACCTGGGAATCGAACTTGCGATCTTCGGATATTTCGGTTTCTTGTCAGATATTAAAAACACAGTAGCAGCTGGATGTGCTGCTCTGAGTGAATGATTAAGTGCCATAACAGAAATCAAGTTTCCTCAGGGGAGTGGCACCCCGTGTGGTCTTCTGATGCTGCAGCACATCTACTTTAAGGTTCAACACATTTATGCATTCAGAGATGTTGTTTGACCTGATTCGTAAGGAGATGGGATTTACTATAAGTCACCAGTGCCTCTCTAATGACAGCTTGAACCAGTCTGTCCATTCTTCTCTCACCTCTGGTATCAACAAGGTATTTTAGCCCTGAGAACTGTGGCTCACTTGATATTTTCTCTTTTTCAGTCCATTCTCTGTAAACCCTAGAGATAGTTGTGTGTGAAAATCCCTGTAGACCAGCAGATTCAGAAATGCTCAGACCAGCCTGTCTGCCAGCAACAACAATGCCACATTCAAAGTCACTTAAATCACCTTTCTTCCCCATTCTGATGCTTGGTTTGATCTTCAGCAGATCATCCTGACCATGTCCACATGCCTAAATACTTTGAGTTGCTGCCATATGATTGGCTGATTAAATATTTGAGATAACATGCAGTTTATCAGATGTTCTTCTAATGAACGCTCTATACAGTTGGTTTGTAATGTAAACTATGTAGGTTTACAATTTACAAATATCTATGCTATGCATGCAGTTTAATATTTTTACCTTGAAAATGTATTATTTTTATTTATCCTTTGTTCCAATTTGGATTTTACTAAACTTATTTTGGATATATTGGATTTAAATGAAAATTGGATTTATTTTAAGTTATATTATTCTTACTTAATTTTGTGAGTATTTTTAGGTATGCTGTTAGAGTATACGGTGGAGTTGTATGTCCTCAGTTTTATCATAAGCTCACATTACCTTCTGAGAGGGGTGGCTGGTGATTTTTGATGCCTATAATATGTTAATTATTGTTATTTACATTAGTTACCATTTTCAATGATGACATAACCTATACTATTTGTGTAAAAAAGTTACTCAACATCGAGTTTTGGTTTCAGCTACTAAATCACTACATTTAAGATGTCATTCATTTTCATTACTGTTTCAACAATGGGTGGTTGATGGGTCATGTTGAAAAGGTGTGCATGCAACCTTGCAGCAAACTCTTAAATAACCAACTCCTGAATAAACAACAACTACTATTGTTGTTGTTGCTTTTAACCAAAACCCTTGGAGATGGAACTATCTCACTCACTCATCATCTATACCGCTTAATCCTGTATTCAGGGTCACGGGGGGCCTGGAGCCTATGCCAGGAGACTTAGGGCACATGGCATCGTACACCCTGGACAGGTTGCCAATACATCGCAGGGCACAGACACACACACATACACTCACTCATTCACACACTACGGGTAATTTGGGAACGCCAATTAGCCTAACCTACATGTCTTTGGACTGTTGGAGGAAACCCGAGTACTCGGAGGAAACCCACCAAGCACGGGGAGAACATGAAAACTCCATGCACACAGAGACGGGAATCGAGCCTGGCCGGGGACGGTGCAAGGCAACAGTGCTAACCACCACACCACCATGCTGTCTATGGAACTATCTTAACTAACATATGTAACTGGATAAATAACATATTTAAACCCCAGAGGATTTTGGGCCATGTCACACCAACCTGAGATGGATTAGTGATATATATTGCCTGGCCAAAAAAAAAGTCACACACACATTTTGTTGGATTTAATTACAGTTCGCATGAAAAAACAATGAATCTTGATTTTGCCATTGTAGAATATGGCAATGGCATCATGAAAGAAAACGTCTGGTCATGCAGTAAATTCAGGTAGTCAGCTGATTTATTTATTTTTTTTTGCCACATAATATTGTTGTATAATACAATAAATTAAATCGAATTTTATTTTTTATAGTGCGTTTAACAAGAGGCATTGTTGCAAAGCAGACTTACAAAATGAAAGGAAAATTATGGAAATGTGTATGAAATGTGAAAAAATGTGTATCAAAATGATCAGATTGTCCCTGATGAACAAGCAATTAATTAATTAATAGCTTCTGAGATGGCAAACCTGATAGGAGGAAACCTTGAAAGGAACTAGACACAACATGGAAACCATCCTCACTTGGGTAATAATGTGAGGGTCCTCCACTAGAGGGCACTGTTTTTGTTTTTGTATGTTTTGTAGTTTTTGTTGGTCGACTCAGTTTCCCAGAAGGCACCTCAGTCAGGTGATGAGAGGGCTCACCTGAACCGAGGTGGCTCATTAAACATCTTATAAAAAGCAGTTTGTTCTGGGAAACTGGGTCGAGTATTATTGCAGTCACGTGGGCATTCCTTTTTGTTTAGTTTTGTTTCATATTTTAGTGATATGGTTTAACCTGTGTTTTTTAAGAGGGCTCTATTTTTGTTTTCTTTATATTCTGTGTGTAGATGGATTTATGGAACGGTTCTGTTTCGTGTTTAGTTAGGCAGTGTCTCCTCCCGTGTACGTACTGTTCTGTGTGTCCCTAGTGTCGGTCTTCTTGTTTAGTTCTTTGTTTATAGATCCCCTTGTCTGTTTAGATATGTGTAGCCACATGAGGGCTTAGCCGCTAGCAGGGTTAGTTAGCCTCCAGTAGGCTAGCCTCTAGTGGGATTGACTGCTAGTGGTTTTGGTCGCTAGTAGGTTAGCCGCTAGTTTGGAATAACCTCATGTGTGCCTTTCCTTTTGTGTTCAGTTCCCCCCTATTAGGTCAGTACTAACCCGGTTAGCCACTAACTTCATTAGATAGTAACCTGGTTAGGTCATCATTCCTTACATCCATATTCCAGGAAGCTACTAACCCAACTAACCACTAACCCATCCTGTCTCTAGTCCTGTCTCTAGTCTGTGTTCTGTCCCATGTCTTGTCTCGTCTCTAGTCTGTGTCTCCAGTCCAGTCTGTATCTCCATCTCTAGTTCGCGTCTCTAGTTCCCCTATGTGTCTTTAGTTAGTTCCAGCTCCATGTTTCCCTGTGTCAGTGCTCAGTTCCCTGTGTGTAGCCCTAGTTATAGTTTGATTTTGTGGTTTTGTTTTCATTGTTTGTTTGTCTGTTTTTGAGTTTGTGTTTAAATAAAAAGACTTTCTACTCATGAACCCCTCTGTGTGTATGCCTGCTCTATATGCCCACTGCAACTACATCAGCCGGTCTGGCCTGTAGTAACAGCCAGACCGTGACAAATAACAGATAGCATGGATTTTTATGCAGGTTTTTGGAAGTTCAATATAACAGATGATGTCTAAGTTAATATGGAGTCCAGTTCGTTAATGGAAGCTAATGTAGAATTTTGGAAAGTCCAGTCCTGAGCTATTGAGCTAAATTCTAAATTCATCTTTTCAACCAACTTTTTATCACTGTGAATCTTTCTCTACCATTCTAAAACCAAATACTTCTTGCAATTCTATTTTATTATTATTATTATTATTATTATTATTATTATTATTTGAGGAATTCATTCTAAAAAGTAATTTTAAGATACTTTCATAGTCTCCTATTTATAGATCATTATTTCCAACTCCCCTGTGTTCCTTTGATTCTCCTTGCTTCAGTTTTGACCTCTGCCCCACCTTTGGAATTTATCAATATGGATTGACCCAAGAACCTTATTTTCTTGAGGTCTTGCCACTGCTCATGGATATGAATTGAGTATAGGGAATAGTTCTAATAAAGAAACACTTATGTCCACCTATCTCTGGAGGTCAAATGTTACAGTCCTTGACATACATGTAGGGAGCATATGTGTGAAAACTCATCAGTTCTGTCTAGGGCACATTGTGTTTTATAGTTGTGCCATGTTTATACAGGTGCTTTTGTTAAATAGAATATTTTAGAATCATCAAGAAAAGCGAGTAGGGTATATGAAATTACATGCTGGGTCAACCAGGGTTGTAAAATTAGTGACTTTGTTGTTTGATTTGGTGCCAATAAGTGTGCTTTGAGCAATGTTATTAACTGGACAAAACCAGCCATGATCTGATCATTCTTTCCTAATAAGGACTAATCATCAATCAACATTATTTCCTAACCAATCACCATTTTCCCCAACGCCCAATAATTGATCACCTTTGTTTCCCAACAACCAATCACTTATCAACATTGATCCAAATGACCAAAACCATTATTTTAAACATTGTTTCTCAAGAGCTAATCACAGATCACTATTGTTTCCCAGTGATCAGTCACTAGTCACCATTCTTAAAAAAAAACAATACCTGTAATCATTTATCATCATTATTTACCAACAACCAATCACTGATCAACATTTTTCCCCAAGAGCCAATTACTCATCAACATTGTTTGCCAACAACCAGTCACTGATTGCTATTGTTTCCCACAGTCAACTATTGATCACGATTGTTCCCAATGATCAACCAATAATCATTACTTAATACTGAACACAATCATGAATATATAATTTTTTTTTTCATGTGATCAAGATACGTTCACGTTCTAGGTGAAATCCTAAGGTTCATTACTTTTTTAATGCAATAAAGATATATTTTATTGTATTCTATTATCAATAACTAAGTATCTCAAAAAGATCTTCTTTCCCCTTATAGCACATCTTGATATGCGAATGAGAATGGTGATTCAGTGAATATGCAATTAAGTCAATGATGTCATTTGGCAGCTTCTAGCCACTGTTTGAGCATGCCATAGTTAACTTCCCCCTGAACAAATTTGGCAGCACTGAGGTCACTACTGTGTACAATGTATCCATGTGATATAACAAGCGAGGCATGTGTGAGGGAAGCAGAACGAACTAAAAACAAGCTGAGCAGCGAGATGAGAACCAAACCCTGTGGAGCTGAGTTCAGAAGAAGAGCAGATGCTGAGTTTAGAGACAAAAGCAACTACGTTATCATTTTCAAGTAATTTTTCACCTGGGGCACCAAATTGCTTAGGGTCACGATTGGTCACGTTCAGTGCTATAGAAATGGAAAAATAAAATTGATATTTAAAAAAATGAGAAATGTATTGTTATTCACCTGAATATAAATGTCCAATATTTTATCTTCATAAAATACTCACAGTGATGGATATGAGCAAATATTTTTCCAAGATCTGGATAAAAGGTTAGTGCGTGAGTGACCAAGTGGCTTTGAACTAAAACATTTGCATTTTGATTGAATGTGACAGAGACACAAGTGTGCCCTGGCCAGAAGAGACATTATGTTCATAATAATACACCGGATTACTTTAATATCAAGAGACATTTCAATATGGGTATTCAAAAGTGTGATTATCAAATGGCATATTTATAGCCGTTCTCCTTGGAAAGTCTCTCCTGCAGATTTCCCAGCGGCCACTGCAGGATCAAGAGGTTCCTGAGCATGAATACATTAAATCAATCGATTTCCTTCATGTATTTATTCTGATTCGTGAGCTTAGCATCCTGTAACATCAACACTAGTTTTTTTATTATTATTATTATCTTTGCTCTATATATATATTTGTGAAGAAAATATACCAAAAACCTACACATCTCCTTAAGCAGTTTTTCTTTATTTTTATTTTCAACATTGTGCATAAATACTGAAGACATCTAAACTATGAAACAACACATTGAAATATATAGTAAAAAAAAAAAGTGTTAACCATCCATAATATATTTTGTCAAAAGTAGCAACATTTACAGTAGCTTTAATGACAGCTTAGCACGCTCACAGCATTGTCTCGTCAGATTCACGGGTGGTTACGTGGAATGGTTTGCCTTGTTGAGAGTTCATTTGTGAATTTCTTAATGTGTTTTAGACCATCGGTTGTCTTGTCTAAAGTCAAAGTGCTTTTAAACCTACCAAATTATGGACAGAAATACTCAATTAAGCAAAGCGAAATCACAGTCCATCATGGCTTTAAGAAATGAAAGTCAATTAACCCCCTCAAAAATCCCCAAGTGCAGTCACAAAAATATCAAACACTATGATGAACCTGGCTTTCATGAAGATCATCCCAGGAAAACGAGATCAAGAACTGCTTCAGTTGCAAAGGATAATTTATTAGAATTACCAGCCTCAGAAACAATTTACAGCACCACACATATAATGCTCACATAAATGCTTCTTAGAGTTCAAGTTTTAGACTGTGTAAGTCAGGCCTTCATGGTTGAAATGCAGCAAAGAAACTTCTGAGGAACAACAAGCACTTGCTTAGGCTAAGAAACACAAGGAATGGGCATTAGATCAGTGGAAACTGCCCTTTGGTCTGATAAGTCAAATTTGATTTTTTTTTTGTTGTTGTTGTTGTTGTTAAACATGGGAAAGGTGAAAAGAAGGTTCCTGGATGTATGGTTTCCATTGTGAAGCATAAAAGCATGAAGGAGGAGGTGTGGTGTGGGGGTGCTTTGCTGTTGTCACTGTTCATGACTTAGTATTTACAGTGGAACCTTGGATTACGAGTATAAAGCGGGCTCGTATTCCAAAAACACTCATAAACCAAATAGACTTTTCCCATAAGAAATAATGAAAACTCAAATTATTCATTCTACAGCCCAAAACAATGAATACATAAAAAATTAATACAACATATAAAGTAAAAATAAAACAAATTAACCTGCACTTAACGTTTAAAAAAAAGAAAAAATAAATCCAGACAGTTAAGTGTTTCCTTTTGTGCGCGCAGGTGCTGTATATTTGTGTGTGTGTGTGTGTGTGTGTGTGTGGAATTAGCCCCTCGCCTCATCTTAAACAGTAAAACTCCTCCTCTCTCCCCACAGCTCGCTTTTTAAGTTTCAGAACTAACATACACAATGCAAACACTGTTTTAAGGGGAAAAAAAGAAATCTCTCTAATGATACTCGCGTGGGCATACTAACGGAATCACTGCTGTAAAGTAAAAAAATAACAAATGAACCACCTTACTTTTGAAAAGAATCGCGACAGAGCCGAGTTTTCTGTGGAAAAAAAGCGCGTGCGTAAAGCACCGGGGAGATGTGTGTGCGCGTGTGTGTGTGCGCGCGTGGGGCACAGTGTCAAATTACGCTCGCGCAAACAGAAGAGAGAGGGAGATGTTTATTATAAGAGACGAGTGTCACGGGGGGCGTGGCGGTGGAGGATCCAAGTGCAGAACGAGCGTTTGTAGAGAGTGAGTGCAGCGCTTTTAATCAATGGGATCCGTGAATGCGGAAGTGGTGAGCGAGCGCTTGCTGTTTCTCTGAATGGTCTCTGCGGAAGAAATTCGGAAGCGCGGAGTTCGCGAGAAGTAGCTCGTGGAYGAASARCTGGCCGAGGTCAGTAGTCGTGAGTCGAGGAAAGTCCGTAATCAAAACTCGTGGTCGAAAAACAAAAGCACACAATAATCTGGCAGAGAGCTGTTGTCTGGAGGAGTGTTAAATAGAGAGCTGTGATGATCTAGGATTTAGAACAGGTGTTCTGTGAGGCAGTGAAAAGCAAGGAGTGGGATGGAACATGGAGCAGGTGCGTGCAGGTGTGTGCAGGTGTTTATGACCTTACTTGAGATGTGGGCGTGACCTGGCGTGCCGTGACAACGAGCACTAAGGGGACTCTTATTTTGACACAGGGAACGCAGCAGGGGAGACGATTACCCATAATTCCTGCAGCGCAAGAGAGAGAAAAATAATTGGCTCAGTTGTGATCACTTGCCGCTCAGTGTCAACATGATACATGATACTCGGCGCTCGTAAACTAATACTTGCTCGGTTTCCGATTAAAAATTTAATAAAAATCTTTGCTGGGTTTGCGGAACATTTATAAACCACATTACTCGTAATCCAAGGTTCCACTGTATACTGTATATTACCAGAATCCTCCCCAAGCGCCACTTCTACATGTTCTATAGACATGATCACCATGAACACCCCTGCAAAGAAATCATTGACTTTGCAAAGTAAATGATTATGTCTGAATTTACAAAGACTTTCTTATTTTGCTTAGATATCTTTGATCTGAACAGTCTTTGCTACCTGGTTTCTCTTCTTTAGTACCTGCTCCTGATATCTTGTTTGCTGATTGCCTGAACCCTCACTTGTTTTTGTTTACAGTTCTGCCTGATGACTTAGATCTGTTTACCTAAGCCTGATTTCATTAAACTCATTAACCTGAATTTGCATCTGACTTAACCTCCTTACATAACAGTGTACTTCTGTGGTAATATAATATTTGGGCAGCTCTGAGACACAATATTGAAGAAACCATGTAATTACTGTCATCACAGTGTAATTACTATGTAAATGTAGCAATGCATGATAATTTACTGACATGCTGTAGCTGCAGAAAATATCTTATCCCAACAGCATTTTCACTGTTATTAGAAAACCGATTGAATAATAGTCATATCCTGACCAGAATCAAGATAAATTTGGAGTATATCCAGGTACCACATACTCATGCTCCTTTACTGTACATTCCCGGAGGAATTTAGCATAGCCAATCCACTACTGGCATATTTCGGGGCGCTGGGAGGAAACCCACAGCCATCCACAGCATTATTTAGTGTTGATCGTACTTTTCCATAATAACAATAGATTTTTAAAAGATGCCTAATAAGGGTTAAATAAATTGTGCTTTATCCCTCACCATTACAGCTTGTATTTTGTTTTGCATTCTGCCAATCCACTCATGTTGATTTTGTGCAAAGATAATTTAGGTTACATGGCTGGGAGTAAATTCCATATGGAATTCCAATTTTACCATACCATGCACCGCATAGAGTGAAGAAACCATTGCTACATGGCGTACATGGCCTAAGGCTATAAAGACAGCCTTGCTTTACCTGTTTTAGAAACTATTGCTGGCACTTCTATGAAATCACCACAATGCTGGTGCTGATGATATCAGCAAGCGCCCAACACATGTACTGAGGCAAAAAAAACACATGAATTCCATTCAGCCCATTCTCTTTCAATTCACATGACTGCATATCAAATATATTTCTGGTCTTGGAACATATGGCAGCATACTGGCATAAGGGTTTGCACTGTCACGTTGCACCTCCGGGGGTCCGGGCTCAATTCCTACCTCGGGGTCTGTGTGTGTGGAGTTTGTATATTCTTTCTGAGCTTGGCGGATTTTCTCCGGGTACACTCCGGGTTTCCTCCCACAGTCCAAAGAAATGCAGATTCCCAATGCAGAACTGGCATTCCCAAATTGACCGTAAGGTGTAAATGCATGTGTGAATGATGATTTTTGGAACCTTGGTTGTCCAAATAGGGACTTTGGAGGCCAATAGGAATAAATAAAATGGTAATTGCCATTGGCCTCCACAATCCCTAGTTGGACTACAAAACATTAGATTTGTAATTTGTAGATTTGTAAAGACCAAGGCAAAAGACAAAGGAAAAATATTAGTAAGCAACAAATACTCAAATTATTCAGACAAGCCCTAATGTATAAAGAAATGAAGGCATCTTCTGCTCACTCCAGTGATGTTAACTCCGAATATGATTACTGACCAGATCAAGAAAGCAAAATAAATGAAAGCATTTCTAGAAAAAAATTACTCCTTGACATGCGACTCCTGCCATCATTAACACAAAATAAATCTGAGGTTTGGGGAAGCTGATCAATGATTGGACAGAGATAATTGCCCACACCACATGTAAGGCCATAGTATGTGCGTATCTCGTGGGGTCCTTATGGAAATGGAGAGGCAAGGGAGAGAGGGAGAGGAGAGCAGAAGAAAGAGAGGAGCAATTGTATGAGGCTCAGCTTGCAGAAGGAATGCTCCTTGAACTGAAGAGCACCTCAGTGTCAATAGAACATGCTAATCCCAAACTAAGAAATGTAATCAAAGAAATATCAGTGCTGTCAACTGCTTACTCTAGATTTGATACTTTATTTCACTTTTTTTCCCTTCATCGATATTATTACTGATGGTAGGTGTGTTTGTGTGTGTACAGATAGAAGTGGGAATAAAAGATGGATGTAAATAGACTAGCATAACTCACCTAAATCTTCTTCCTTAACTACAATTCAATTTAACAAACAGTAAACCTTGACTGTTTAGATTTAAACTTACAACTTACTGTAATAAGTATTTTTGTGACGTAGTTGTTAGCACCTCCAGGGTCCAGGTTCAATTCCTGTCTCGTGTCTGTGTGCATGGAGTTTGCATGTTCTCCCTATGCTTGGTGGGTTTCCCCCGGGAACTACAGGTTCCACCCACAGTCCAAAGACATACTGTACAGATTAGTCCACCTGCCATTCCCAAATTGCCCATAGTGTGTGTGTGTGTGTGTGTGTGTGTGTGTGTGTGTGTGTGTGTGTGTGTGTGTGTGTGTGCGTGTGCGCGATGGATTGGCACTTCCGTCTTCCTCCTTAAGTCTCCTGGGATAGCCTCCAGGCCCTGCATGACTCTGTAATCAAATCAAATCAAATTCAAATCAAATTCAAATTTTATTTGTCACATACACATTCATACACAGTACGATATGTAGTGAAATGCTTAGGCGACTGCCCGTGACCTTAGAATAAGAAATGTATATATAAAATGGTGTAGACAATGAGTAAGTGTGTGTTGTTCAAGTGTTATCCCAGATTCACTTACTGATAATGAATTCCATTTCTTATATCATAAAGTTGCTAGTCTTTTCAAAGCTACTCTATGCTCACACTGCATCACTGACAAATAAGGTTGTTCATTACAGTTCTCTGGATCCTTTGGATTTAGCACCTACACTACAGTATGAACACACTACCCTACTACAGTATCAAACTGCCCCTTGCTATACTTTTGATTTATGCTGGTTTGTCCTATGCTGGCTGAATGCCCTTGTGTGGAATGGTTGGCTAAACAACCTGGCCTTGCAGTACATGCAGACATGCACTCTCTCTGGCCAGAACTTTACTTACATTATTGGGGTGACTAGAGACAACAGCCCATCCATCCATTCATCCATCCATCCATTCATCCATCCATCCATCTAACAACCTCTGTAGTCCAACTAGGGACATTGGAGGCCAATGGTGACCATTGTGTTTATTCCCATTTTCACAACAGTGGTAGGACCTCTGATCAATCTTCACATTCAATATTCATTACAGTCTATTTAGGAACACCCAGACCCTAGAGTTGCAAGGCCACAGTGCTACCAGAGACAACAGTAGGACTCAACTACAACAGTAGTTTTTTACATCAAAAAGACTGGTTATATCACCTGATATTATAACTCTATTTGTGAAAATCATTTAGAAGAATACTGTACAGCCTTTTAAATGTTTTTTGCTTACAAGACAGGAACAATTAATGGTCAGCTCATTTCTCCTATATTATCACATGCCTCAGGTCCGGCACTTTATAAATGCCCTTCATACTTTTAATCTTTCAAGAGAGGCTCAAATCTCTGATAATATTGTTAGGTCACACTCTTCTACTTCAGCTTGACCCAGTTCATACATGCCTTCTTAAAGCATGTCTGATAGTTATTCTCCCACTAATAACATCGATTATCTACTTCTTTTTTTCTTACTGGCACAATTCCTGCCTCACTGAAAAGAGCTACGATTAAAGCTATGTTAAAGAATCCTGGTTCTGACAATGGTGATTTCAATAATTATAGGCCAATTTCTAATCTGCATTTTCTTTGTAAAAATTTATTGAAAGTAGTTGCTGCATACGGTGGTGTAGTGGTTAGCACTGTCTCCTTGCACCTCCAGGGTCTGGGTTCGATCCCCGGCCAGGCTCGATTCCCGTCTCTGTGTGCATGGACTTTGCATGTTCTCCCCGTGCTTGGTGGGTTTCCTCCGGGTACTCCGGTTTCCTCCCACAGTCCAAAGACATGTAGGTTAGGCTAATTGGTGTTCCCAAATTGCCCGTAGTGTGTGAATGAATGTGTGTGTCTGTGTACCGTGCAATGAATTGGCACCCTGTCCAGGGTGTACCCTGCCTCGTGCCCTAAGTCTCCTGGGATAGACTCCAGGACCCCCGTGACCCTGAATACAGGATTAAGCGGTAATGACGATGAGTGAGTGAGTGAGTTGCTGCATAGTTTCAGAGCTACCTTGGAATCAATGAGCTTTTCTCCATTTTAATCTGAGTACCGGCACCAAGATGACCTTGGTAAAAATAACTAATGATCTTGGCAGATGGAAGACTCTAGCCAGCTTCCCATTCCTGTTTTTCTGGACCTTAGCTCTGTGTTTGGAATAATATCCCATTTGATACTATTAGAATGTCTCTTTAGTACTGGGATTCGTGCCACTGTACTGTATGTGCAACTGTTTGTTTTCTATCTTACAGATAGGATGCAGTTTGCCCAGATTAGTAACTGTTAGTCTGTGAGATCTACCTTCACATGAAAAATACCCCAAAGGTCTGAGCTGGGAGTTACCATTGTTATGTGGATGTCACTGTGGATTTTCCTGTTAAAGAAGCTGATTCTTTCTCGCACTTAATGATACCTGCTCCAATGATGCTGGAGTATTGATGACCAGCAATTACCTTAAACTGAATACTGGTAAATGTGAAATGCTGGTTGTTGGTTCCAAATCTGCTTCTTCAAAAGTCATGTTTGGTATCTATGCAGGGTAATACAAAAGCAGTTTTTGGTCTCCATATTTATATTTCATTCCATTCATGACAGCTGTCCAGGAATGGATTTTTATGTAACTTATGTAACTTATGATATTTATTTAGTTTTTAAAAACACATACACATAGAATTAAAAGGGGGGTGGGGGTTCTAACTTTTGAACATGACTGTATTTCAATTGCATCTTGATTGCCATCCCAAAGCAATTTACATTGGCTGGCAATTGTACAGAATTGTACAGGCTTATTATGCAGTCTAAACTGTCAGGCCATATCACACCTATTTTTGATCAGTTGCATTGGCTTCTTACAGTATGCATTTATCAGAATTACTTCAGAGTGTACACTACTAATGGCTTGTTGCGATCCTCTTTTGGTGCCGTATATATATACATATATATATTTTTTTTTTTTTTTTGCGGGGGGGTTCCCCAATTTTCTCCCTAATTTAATCGTGTCCAATTCCTCCCCATCACTAGGGGGCTCCACATTAAGGTTACCCTATCATGTGTTTCCTCCGAACCACGTGACGCCAGCCGACCACATCTTTTCGAATTGCTTGCTCACGCGCTGTTGGGGGCGGCGTGACACACTCGGAGGACAGCGTGAGCTCACAGACAGCCCTGAATGGTTGTAGAGCCATGATTAATGTGGGAGCTCTAAGTACCTTTCATTCCTCCCATCTGAGAGAGCTCGGCCAATCAGCTCTCTCTCTGCGAGAGGTCACAGCATCCGGGAATCGAACTAGCGATCTCCAGATGATAGGGCAAGCACTTTACCACTGCGCCGCTCAGAGTTCCAGTCAGTTCTCAAGACCTTTTTCTTGTTTATGTGTGCTATGTCTAAAAGGGTGAGCAGGGATGGCTCTGTGGTTAAGGTGTTGGACTGTGGAAAAGGAGGTTCCCAAACCACTGTTGGACCCGTAAACAAGGTAAATAACTGCCAAAGAAATGGCAGATGTATATCCGTTGCCCAATGTGCCAGGCAGAACATAGACCAAACCATCCATCCATCCATCCATGCCTAAAAAGGTTTTTAGGCATAGCACACATAAACAATACAGTAAGAAATAATAAGAAAAACAACAATATGAATAATAATACTAATATAAGTAGAAGAAGAAAAGATTAAGAAGAATTATTACTGAAGATGAATGTAAAATTTGGAAAATGTAAAACTGGCTTTATTACTATAACTGTGCTGAAAGTGGTTTTAAATGAGATATTTGTCACATGTTTAGGCTTTGTCACATGATAGTCATGTCATGATCAAAAGGTGATGACTTTGTTATTGGTACTCAGCAAGGAAAAAAAGAAGTGAAATGTTCCATCCAGAGATAT
>QMIH01000966.1:120020-133136 GCA_003987875.1 Clarias batrachus
TATATATATATAAAGCTACCGTGACCATGCATCCTGTAGCTGCAAAGTGTGCGAAATTATACCTATGCCTAATCAGAACAAACAAAACCTTATTCACTGTCCCGTTGTCTCGTTTTAACAGCAATGTTTCCCAGACTCTGTTGTACACTCGGGTATTAGTTATGTTCCTAATAATTAATGCCAGGTTTAGACTGTATGATTTCCAGCCCATTTTGGTTTTGTCTTTGAACACCTGTGCCAATATGGTGCCATGATAACCAAAGACAGTCTGGAACAAGGTTCTGGCAGGAGGCACAATATAGTGATTTTGTAAGTCCATCCTTAAAAGATCTTCATTACATAATTTGACATGGACAACATATTATCACTCAATCTGGTTAAAAATGTGGACAAGATTTTATGCATGCAAGTAATTATTTTTGAAAGACTACTGTAATTGCACAGTCTAAAACTGGCTTGAGTTGAAACGCTGGCACAGACAAATTGAATGTGTGATTTCTAGATAGTACTGTTGCAGGGTGAAAATACTGGGTAGAAGTATATACAGTATTAATACATATTTATCCAAATAGATAGATTCACAAATATATAGCACTCAAGTTTAGTAGGGAAAAATCTATAGAAATACATTTCTGTAGAAAAGGTTCTGGGGAAAAGTTGGATGCCTTTTGTTTTAATCCGACCCTCCCCATTTGTTCTTTGGTCAGGATTGGTTCACTTCCCGGGAATTGAATCTGGGTCACAGCAATGAAGGCCCTTGAGCAAGGCCCTGAACCTTCAACTGCTCCGATGTATAACGGGATAAAACATTTAAGTCGCCCTGGATAAGGCTGTCTGCCAAATGCCGTAAATGTAAATAACATAGTACCTCCTGCTCCGGTTCGCAGCATTAAATAAGGATGGAGTTTTACTGGGTATGCAGTACGTTGTCTCCACATGCTTCACTTCAAAATATTAAATCGGGGCAAACTTCTTCTTCTGAAGCATTTTTAAAAAATAATGTAATAATGACAAGCAAAATGTAAACAATGCAGCTTGATAAAAATAAAATGGAAGAATTCACTTGAACAAAGAAATGATCTTCCGACGCCAGCACCTATAATGATTTGTTGCACAGCATGGATTTTAATATGATCTATAATCAGTCAGAGACTTAGATAAGCAAGGACAAGAAGAGCTCTTGTGTAACTTATGGATATTTTATAGCACTGTATAAATAAGAGAATTCTAAACAACTAATTGGGACTTCATTTAAAATGAAACAGTCTATAAATAAAGGAAAAGTGCACTAGAATATGAATGTCTTCTCAGAAAGTTAGCTGAAAATATTCTAAAGCAGGATAAGTGGAGCCATAAAGTTAAATGTACTGTACAAGATTGACAGAACTGTCCACCCCTCCGTGGTTTATTCTCCACACCCTTTAGCTATATATTACCAGCTAGATTTTAAAACTACCTTTTCTTCTGGGTATAATTACCTCCTTTTTGTATTTTGTTTTATGTATTTAAATAGCTAATGTAGCATGTAGCTACATGTAACAAGCTAATATTGGAGGACACTGAAAAAAAAAAAACGATCCATGTACTGTATCAAGATATTTACATCAAAGGCAGAATTTTAACTCAAAAAACTATGCTGAACAAAAAAAAAATTGGGAAAAAATCAGTAGGTTAGACTCAATAAATATAGTTAAATATATTACAAGGCGTTCATTAAGGCGTCAGGGGTAATTCAATGGTTAAGGCATTGGACTACGGAAAATTTAAGTTGTCCCTGTTGGGCCCTTGAGCAAGGCCCTCAACTGCTCAGATAGAGGTATAACGGGATAAAAATGTAAGTTGCTCTGGATGCCTACAGTTAATGTACATTTCAGTAAAATAGACATAATATCAATATGTAAAACCTGCAGAAGGCCAAAATTATTTTGATTTTAAAATAAAAAAGAACACAAAAAGACTCTTATGTGTTTGCTGAATAGCCCATTCCAGATTTAGTCCCCATTTGTTCTTTAATAAACTACAACCTTCTATTAAGTCATTTTGTAATGTGGCGATGGGTATTGATTTCAGAGCAAGAGTCTTAGTAAGGTCAGGGCTTTGTGCTGACCACTAAAGTTCATCCTCTTCAACCTGGTTCAAGCCATGTCTTTATGGAGCTTACTTTGCACTGGGGAGTTCTCAGGCTTGAACGTTTTGGGGCTTCTTAGTGATGGGGCATGGGTAGATAAGTGGTGAAGGTGCTTGACAGCTGTCCCTCTGTTCAAGTCCCAGCACCAACAAGCTGCCACAAGCTGTTGGAACCTTGAGCAAGGTCCTTCACTCTTAGCGCTCAGATACAATTGGGCATTGAGGTGGCAACCTGACCCCTCAAGAAACTGCCACTGAAAGGACATATATATCTCTCAAGGTGTGGGGAGTGTGCGTCATCTGATATGGCTTATGACACGTTATCTTACAAAACCTCATTTTTGTAAATTGCAAAGCTGTAGCATCCAAATGCATCAGATCAAAGTGTGTGCTTCCAACATTGTGGCAGGAATTTGGGGAGGAACCAAACAAAAGTATGATGGTCAGGCGTTCATATACTGTACTGTTAGCCTACTGTACTGTTAATACAGTATAACCTACTCTTCATCCTTTTAGCAGGCATATTGATTTGATTTTCCACAGGGTTAAGGAGATCTTCAGAGTAGGAATTCTGAGTTGCGAGAGTGTTTTCTTTGGTTTTTCCAAGTCAGAGTTACAATTTTTAGGCAAACAGCATAAAAAGCGAGAAGAATCTAAAAACCTCCCACTCATGCAACTTTTTTCTGTTGCATCCTGCGGGATCCCAGTCCTGACGCACACTTCTAGTCTCAACTTTTTGCCCTGTGAAACTTTCTGCCAAGCTTTAAAAAAAAAAAAAAAAAAAGGAACCTCAGTAGTGTGCTTCTATTCATATCTGCATTCAAATCTGTTTAGAACACGTTCTGTTCAGTATGAATAATGTATTTATTTTTGGGTTTATCAGCAATGTTCCTAGATACTATTTCTCTCCAAATCTCCTAAGGTTGTAGGTGTATACCACACATAGTGTACAGGTTTTCCAAGCCCCAGATGAATATGTGCATGTGTCAGACGATGATGCTTCTTGAAAGGCTCGCAATGATAATGACAATAATAACAACACCATTTGTGGCACAGTAGTTTTACAGTGTACAAAGGTGGTACCAGGGTTGTGCGGACATGACCAACTGTCTCTTAGGCAGTACTTTGTCCATATTTTGTCTGGGATGGACTCACTCTTTCTCTCCCTATCTTCCTCTCTCTCTCTCTCTCTCTCTTTACTTCCTGTGTCTATTTTTAATATAAGTACTTTTCCATAGATTGAGTAATCTGATGACAGTGGCATATGTCTTTTTTTTTTTTCTAGTCGAAATAATAGCAAAAAACCATGAGGGAAGTCTTTCCTCCACGTCTGCCTGTAATAAGAAGCGACAGGAAGGTGAGCATTGAGCGACCTGAAAATACACAGTGGGGAAACACAAGCAAGAATGCAAATTGTGCTCGAACATGAATAAACACATGCACGCTTACACACACACACACACCTGGTTCAGGAGGCTGGGGCATGGGTGTAAATGCTGCTGTGCTCTGATTTCATTTAAAAAGAAAAAAAAAAGGAAAAAAAAACAGCTTGCTGTCAAACAAGTCATGCGTGAGAGAGTCGGGTGGGAATCAGCATGTGTTGGTTGGGTGTGTATAAAGCATGGAGAAGGGCTTTAAAACAGACTGCTCTTTGACCTCACACTCATTCCAAACATGCTATTGTGTTGTCTGAAAAAACAAATAGTTGAAATTGTTCTTTGTTAATTACGATCTAAAGAAAAAAGTACTACATTATATGAAAAAAAAATTATGATATGTCATAATTAACAACAATTCATCTGCTTAGGAATTGCCTCTAAGTTGATCTTTATTGTTTCGTTCACGACTAATGTGAGCTACAAAGCTAACTTGCTTCTAAAACAAGGCTGAATCCCAAATCCTCATCCTGATTGAGGAAACTACCTGGCGTGTTGGGAGAATTGGATTGTACCGTTTAATCCTCCTTGGGATTTGACCTAGGAACCCTGGAAGTTATGATATTCTAAATCTCATGTAATTTAAAATCTACTGTAATATGAAGAAAAACCTTATGTTCAAAGGAGATGTAAAGGGCTGTCCACCACGTCTATGGTTTATTCTCCTCACTCTTTGGCTGCTTGGACCTTTGGATCCGCACACAACTTGTGCACAGGTTTTTAGCCGCACAACCTTCACATTTTTATCCGGGCTTTGGACCGGCACTGCATCCACTGGCTGGGGTTTGGACATTGCGTGGGAATTAAACCCGGGCCTTCCGCACAGCAGGCAAGAAACTTACTAGTAAAAATTTGCTACTAAAAACTGCTTTCAATGCTGTTAAATACTGTGCCAGTTGCCGGCTCAACTGCTAGTCACGGACGGATATGTGTAGGTGGATAAATAAACAAAAAAATAACCTTGATTTGCTGATAATAAATGGTGTTTATGGAACTGATGATATTCAGTATAACAGCACTCCCTCTCATTTCATATTGCTTAATTATACCTAGTCAATTAATAGCACTAATGGGTTACTACTAGCACCTGGCAGCAATGCTATCCGCATGTTAAAATCTCATTATCATGTAACAAGAGCTCAGGGCATTTCCCCTTTTCACCAGGGAAGGACAATCTCTTCAATTTGCTTCATGGTCACTTCTTATGTTCACGATACAAGCACATGCTTATAACGAACACTTTCTAAGGCATAGTTTTATTTGTCTGTTATATTTTTCACTATTGTGTTGCTGATTTTTGATTAATCATTTCACCTTGTTAGCTGTGGATGATCATGGTTTACAGTTTTAACCTAACCTCTTTGCTAAGACCTGCTTGAAAATCTGATATACTGTACATGTAATCGTTGCTTTTGTGAGCGTGAATTTGTCAAATATTTCTTTATAGTACAAGAAAAATAAGTATAGAGGATCAGAGTCGGTTGCTATGTTGAGACAGTCCTCATGCTACTGGATAGAAAGTACAAGTTCGGGAAACAGCTAAGCTAGCCTAGTGCTAAGATATTATCTTTACAAATATTAAGTACTGCTAGTTTAAGAATAATCAATTTAGAAACGTTTTTAACTATCAAATGATGTGAAAAAAAAATTATATCTTTCATCTTCTACACCACTTATCATTACTGAGTCATGGGGGGCGGGGCTTAGCTCTGTACAGGGCACCAATCCATTGCAGGACACACATCAGGCAATTTGGGAACACGAATCGACTTAACCTGTTTGTCTATGAACAGTGGGAGAAAACAATAGTACCAGGAAGAAAAAAAAATTAAGTATGGCTGCAACAGGCAAACTCCATGTACAGTACACAAACCCGAGGTATGAACCGAACCCTCGACCCTGGAGGTGCGAGGTCATATTGCTACCCACTACACCACCGTGCCGGCTCATGCTTAATATCTTGTTCAAAAATGTTATCAACTATATTGATCAGGAGAGGGACAGTAGATTTACCACGGAACACCATGAAAACATGCAGTCATCAACATGAGGAACAAAAAGGGCACCACAGTGTAAACAAGACAATACCTAAAGGAAAGCTGCCATGACTCCTGCAGCATTAAGGGATTTGTACTGGAACCAAATACCTGACAAATACTGATTGCCCTCTGCATGTGGCAACAAACTTTCATGCCATTAACAAGCCTGGGCTAAGACGTGGGATGGCTGAAAACATCACAATTACCCCAAACCTAGTGGCAAAATGTGCTATAGTCTGATGATAGCAATTCCAAAAGGCTTAATAATTTCAGAATCCCAAAAGGTATGTTTGGCACAAAAAAAGCACAATCACCAAAGGAACACTATACCCATGGTGATAGCAGCATCCTGCTTTGGGACTGCTTTTTCTCTGCCAAACCTGGGGCTTTTTATCAAGATGAATCACCAGTTGATTTTCGCACAAAACATTCAGGCATCTGGTGTAAAGCCAGAGATGAAAAGGATTTTCACCTTTCAGCACGACAGTGACCATGAGCATACGTCCAAATCAACAAAGTGATTACATAATCAAAAGAAGATCAATGTTCTGAATGGCCCAGCGAGAGCACAGGCAACTAATATGAGTAGAAATCTGTGGGGTGACCTGAGGTGGGCTGTGCACAGGAGACATCCTTAACAATCGATGGATCTAAAATGCTTTTGTAAGAAAGAGTGAAAAAATATTGGCAAGTCAAGATGTGGCATGCTGATTAACTCTTAGTGTTGTTATAGAATGAGAAGGTGCTTCAACAAAGTATACTCATAGACAAACAAAAACATATCACTATAAAAAAAATTATATAAAAATATGCACTGGTTCGAAAACAAAACATTGTTTTTAGATTTTAGAACACATTACCTGTGGCATGGAACACAGGTAATGTAAAATTATTAGGGGTAATGTGCATAACCTAATACAAATCCTTAAGGAGCGCTGTGCACATGCAAAAAAAATTTGCATGTCCAGCTGACATATCTTGGTATGAAAACTAAAGAAAACATTCAGATTATGCACAATTTTGTACACAATTATGTCACTATTGTATTTTAAGTAAATTTTGGAATAGTTTTTTCACTACATTTGTTCATTCATTCATCTTCTATCCTGCTTACACTGTTACCCCATGATGTTTAGTACTTGGGGCGGGGTGCACCATGGAGAGGGTGCCAATCCATCGCAGATAACACATACACTACAGGCAATTGAGAAAGGCCAATTAGCCTAATCTTGCATGTCTTTAGACGGTGAGAGGAAACTGGAGTACCCAGCACGAACAGTAAGCATGCAACCTCCATGCCAGAGGTGGGAATCGATCCCTCAACCCTTGGGGTGTGAGGCCACAATGGTAACCAATGCTAACCACTACGCCACTGTGCTGCCTTTCACTTAATTTGGTATTTTTTATTTTATTTTACAATAGCCCCTAAAACCCTTAGCCTTTTCAGAATTTTCTTTATGTTTGGATTTAGTTTTTTGCATTAATAATTTTAATAAAAATATATAGGATTGTGCAAGACAGAGTGACATATCCATTTTCCCAGCACAATCTAGGCAATATAAAGCATTCTTTCGGCTGCTCCCGTTGAGGGGTCACCACAGCGGACCATCCAATCTGCACACGACTTGGCATTGGACTTACGCTGGATGCCTTTATTGATGCTTTCCTCCCATTTTTTTTTATTCTTATCAGGGCTTGGGATCAGCACTGCATGCAGTTTCTGGGTAGTAGTGATGGTAATGTCGGACAACCCACAGCTAGCAGGGCTCAAACCGGGTCCTCAGATCCCCAAATCAACAACCTAGTGCCTTTGCCGCATGACCCACCATTCCCCTACAACATAGGCAATATGGACTATATGAAAGAAGCAGCACAGATACAAATTATGTTGATACCCATGTTTTTATGGCACGGTTGTTTCTATGATCAATAATAATAATAATAATAATAATAATAACAATAATACAATTTAATACATTTGATGACATCATTCCCATATTCCGGTAATGGTAAAAATTTTGGCATTTTAAAAGTAGTGATAACTTTGGGTTGGCACGGTGGCTTAATGGTGAGCACTGTCGCCTTGCACCTCCAGGGTCTCAGTCAGGTTTGATTCCCATCTCTGTGTGCATGTAGTTTGAATGTTCACCCTACGCTGGGAGGGATTCCTACATGTACTCTGGTTTCCTCCCACAGTCCAAAAACATGCAGCCTAGACTAATTGGCTTTCCCAAATTGATTGTTGTGTGTGAATGTGTATGTACCCTTTCATGGATGTCGAGGATGTACCCCGCCTTGTGGGACCTGTGTATATATATATATATATATATATATGTATATATATTGTTGTTCTTGTTTTTTTTTAATCAGTCATTTATCAGTGCTTATAGCCACAGGTGTCTTAAAGCTGTAATAATAAGGAGTTCATTATGGCAAAAAATGTGTCATGCTTGTAGTTTGAACTGGCTCATGCTTCTAAAATGATTGAATCATCCTGTATGAAGAGCTTGATGCAATATGTATCGATAATGTAACAGAGGTCAATAGCTTTTTCATGTATTGATTTTATTTCCATCCACATGAAGGGGACGTTTTTTTTTTTCCTTCCAACAGTTTTTCTTGTTGTGTGTGGTTCAATGACAGCTTAAGACCCCACTCACAAGGACAAAGAAAATGCACCACTATCCTTCAGTTCAACGAGAATGATGTGCAGTCAGACACACGAACACCTGCTGATGTGAAGAAAAAAAAAAGTGTGCCCGAGTTCCATTCGCAAGCACTCCCATGTAATTTATTCCCACAGACACAATCGCCCATAAGACCCCTAACCAGTGATTATGGGAATTATATCTGGCACAGCAGGCCTTTGAGCACAGCAAATTAGCCCATGGGTACCAGTTGTTTGGAGGCCCTAAAAAATTGGTTAGAACACTTCTAGTAAGAAATGCACAATTGTAGAAGCACACACACACACATTGAAGAGTGTTTGTCAAATAAGATCAAGTCTGCTTGAATGGAGGGTCCTTGAAAATGTCATTCATAGTCGGGAGACGGAGAGAGAAAGAAGAATTTTAAAAGAGGGAGTGAGAAAAGACAGAAGGAAATGAGTGAGAATGAAAGAATGAGAATGAAAAAAACAGAAGAGTGTCAGATCGAGAGGGGAAAAGAAAAATATGGTGAGAGAGCGAGACAAAGAGAAGGACTTACTGTGTATGAGAGAAAGAGAGAGAGAGAGAGAGAGAGAGACAGACAGAACAGCTTGATTCTTTCCCAGGGGAGAGAGAGAGCTTCAGCATCCACAGCTGGTGCTGAGACTTCTCCCTTATAAATATTCGCATATTTAATTAGCCAGAAGTCCTCTCCGTACAAACACTGTCATGAGGCTCGGATTCGTCAGTCACACCGCATTCAACAATGACGTGTCTAAAGGGTAAATCAACCCAAAATCCAATTTGGTAAATTGTAAAACCCATTCACACAACACTGGTGAGGGATTCATTTCATTACAAGTATATTAGTTCGAAAGGAAAGGTATTATGAGCGAATGAATAAACATATTTTAAAGCCGTTTGCTCCATCTACAGGCTGAAAATGGCTGGATCCGCCTTGAGCCCTGATTTGATGGAGTGCGTTTGGGTGGCAGGTGCCAAAGCGCAAAAGCATCTGCGCTTGTCTAGAATACAGACTTCTGATTAACTCACTCATTCTGGACTGAGATTTGAGAAAAACTTGAAGTAGCGGTAAGTTGAAGGATGGGCTATAGGGGGTCTGATGCGTTTTGTACACACTTCTATCCGCAAGACTCGGGCTCTTTAAGGGTGCAGTCTGACTGGCTTTCTACACATCTGTGTGTCTGTTTGCACAAGAAAACAAACTTTGAACGCCCTGACAGAATGAGGTGTTCCAAAGAAGATATAGTGATTCTAGTGTCGAGTGCCCCGACGGAAAAACAGTCACACTATTATCAGGAGATTGTAAGCTTGAATCCACAGCCATGACTTTGTGGCCAGGAGTCAAAGAGAGCAGAATTGACTGTGCTCTCCGAGTGGGAGGGATGGCATTACTCTCTCTTGTCAAACAGAAAGACACTAGTCAGCGATGGCAGTCTGTGTTTGCAGAAGGGCAGTTAGTGGTGTGATGAAGCATGAGCTGCAGTTTGAAAACATGCGGTTGCTGGCTTCATGCTACTCAGAAGCATATCTCAGCCTTTACCCTGCCTAATGAGTAGTTGTCCAGTCATGTGGAGAAGCTACCTAGTGCGTGGACCAGAAACAATGCAATAATAATCATGAGGAGAAAAAGAAGGGAGAGAAGAAAAAGAAGTGAAATCTTTAATGCTTTGACATTCTGCTCAACTTTTCAGTAGAGCATATTTTAAGTTACTATATCTAATTAAAAACCTGCCTTGAATTTAATCTGATTGAGCCATCTCTACCAATCGGTTGAGGTACGTTATGCTCAAGGAATCCAGTAATTGTCTCTCTAAATAGTAGGGTTTTTCAATTGATTTTTTCGCAAAATGCCATGAAACATTTGTATTGTTGAACCACAACACAAAAAGTAGCATTTTATGGTAGTATGTCTGTTTGTTAATGTATTTATACTTTTACCATGAAGTGACATCTCAACCATTTGGAAGAGGTGTATATTGGGGCCTGTTAAAATCCTTGATATAATTGATTGTTGTTGTTATTGTGATAAAAGAATAACAAAATAACACGACAATTACAGTCATTGCTCTGTTGAATGAGGATGTTAAAAGGTTCATTTTTGAGAGTTTGTAGTAATGTGTATTGTATACTGTATGTTATGAACACTTTCTAGCAAAACTTTATAATAAGAGTTTGCTTATAACACAAGTATTTGTCCACTCTGTGGTTCACTTACTTTTTCCACTAGCATTTTAAATGTTGAATAAGTGTATTCAATAAAGACATAATAGTTCAGAATTTTTTGTGGTATTATTTTAGGCACATTACTGTATATTTGTCAAAATTCCTGACTTGAATGAAGATCAGATCACATTTTATGAGAAAACCATAAAATTCCAAAAGGTTCCAGTACTAATTCTTCCCACTTTATCTGTTGTATATAATTTTCCCATGACAGGATTCATTGGCAACTACCATTGGCGTTAAGCATTCTGTAGTAT
Source organism: Clarias batrachus (assembly GCA_003987875.1). NCBI lineage: Eukaryota > Metazoa > Chordata > Actinopteri > Siluriformes > Clariidae > Clarias > Clarias batrachus. The sequence continues at coordinate 130,775 of QMIH01000966.1, forward strand.
GTTACTGTCAAGAAATGCCAATAGCAAAACAGGTGTCCATACTGTAGCTAGATTTCTATTCAATGATGATGCTAATCTTATCTTTGATTTTATGACCCTGCAAAACATTTGATGTCTACAATGTATAACAACCAAAGTTATAGTAAGTCTACTCATCAAGTAGATGAAGTTTTACTCGCCATCTATACTGCTTAATCCTGTATTCAGGGTCACGGCACCCTATCCCAGGAGATTTAGGGCACATGGCAGGGTACACCCTGGACAGGGTGCCAATCCATCACAGGCACACACAGACACACACACACATACATACACTCACTCATTCACACACTACAGGCAATTTGGAAACGCCAATTGGACTGTGGGAGGACATCGGAGTACCCGGAGGAAACCCACCAAGCACGGGGAGAACATACAAACTCCATGCACACAGAGACGGGAATCGAACCCAGACCCTGGCGGTGCAAGGCGACAGTGCTAACCACTACACCACCGTGCCACCCTAGATTAATTTATTTTCAAGTTATTTTCAGGCATACAGTATAAAACCAGGCTCCTGTATTCTCAAAAGAGAAGAGATCCGTCAACTGGATTGGAAGTCAGTGTTAAAATTTGACCATGTGGTTCATATGTTGTGTTGCCGATTTTTGACCCAACGATAGCAAGTTTCTGATCAGGGATTGGTTGTTTTTATTCATATTCAGAAGTTTTTGTTCTGAGCTCAAGAACGATAGATTGTGAGTTAAAAACCCTAGAACTAACGGAGCCGTTGCAAAGCCAGCAAACTGGCAATCTAAACAAGAACAGAACAAAAAAATCCAACTGTAGATTCCAATTGAACATCTTGTACAAAGTGCGTCCACCTTGAAAATCTGAATTTAAATAATTTCTAGATTCATTCGAAGCAAATTTATGCACATTCAGGAAACAGCACTTTGTGTCTTTGTCCTGTCAGATACGATGTAATACGTAGGTTCGGTTCCTTTTGCAGGTAATCCAAGTGGAAGGAATGGATTAATGACGCCAATCTAGGTAAAATATTGCTTTCACAGCATTAATATGCTGATGAGACAAGCATGTTACGTATAGTACGTGTTCTACCCCTCGGTCAGATCAACAGTTTGGTTTAGTTGAGGTGGCAGAAAGAATATTTTAACACAAATTCTGTATCGCATGTCAGTGAATAGAATGCATTTAGGCTAACAGCATGAATGATAAAGCAACAAAACATTTTTTACTATTCGGATATAACAGCCCTGCATACTTTTTTATTTATTTTTTTTGAGTATCAAGGCTGAGGCTCATGAGTGGAAACACACACCTTTTACATCCAGTGTCTTTTCCACATTCAGTGAAAAGTATTTAAAAATGATAAATGCTACAGTACATCTTCAATGTAGATGCTGGTACCATGTTTGTCCAGTTGGAAGTCTGACACTAAATCGACACCGTGTTAAAAACTTGGATGGAATTACATGACAACAGCTAACAGCTAAGACTTATTTTCATGTTTGTTATAGTTGAACAACTTCATATACAGCTTTGAATTTGAACAATATACTCGACCCTGTTTGGTAACTTCAAGCAAGGTCACAACATTTATTTCCATACTGATTGCATTAACATTTGCCCAAGACCTTGTATTGATGACAAGAAAATGAAATCACTCCATAAAGTCTTCTCCAGCACATTCCATAGATTTTTAATATGGTAAAGGTCACACCCTGTGGTGGCCCAATTCATGTGTAAAAATGATTCTTCATGCTTTCTTTACAGATTCAGTCCTGATAAATCTTGGCATTGTTGCTGTGTGATCAAGGAAGAAAAAACAATGTTTGGTCTTTCGGTACATTCAGGTAGGCCGCTGATTTCAATTTCCCGACCAACTGATGCATCACTTCATGCGCTTCCCTTCTTACCCTGATGCAGCCCTGGCTCTGAAATAGGGTCAATCTGGATTCATCAGATTGCATGACCTTTAAAGTTCAATCTTCATGCTCATTAGAAAGTCTTATTTCCAATTAGACTCACTAACAATGTGAGTTCTCTTCTAATTGTATGTGGAAATTATTTAACTTTTACTATTCAACATAATCCTGACAATTTTTTTTCCTATGATGCAACTTCACCAAGAGTTTAAGTGATCCTCATCTTCATTTTTTTTTTCATCCACATTTCTTCTGTGAGCCACTTGGTTATCACTTTTGCCTTATGGCACGGTGCTCCATCGTGCTGGAAAATGCATTGTTCTTCACCAAACTGTTGTTGGATTGTTGGAAGAAGTTGTTGTTGGAGGGTGTTTTGGTACCATTCTTTATTCATGGCTGTGTTTTTGGGCAAAATTGTGAGTGAGCCCACTCCC
>QMIH01000966.1:133242-185860 GCA_003987875.1 Clarias batrachus
CTTTTTGCAGAAGATCAATCTGTCCCTGATGTTTTTTTTGGAGAGAAGTGGCTTCTTTGCTGCCCTTCTTGACACCAGGCCATCTTCCAAAAGTCTTGGCCTCACTGTGCGTGCAGATGCGCTCACACCTGCCTGCTGCCATTCCTGAGCAAGCTCTGCACTGGTGGCACTCCGATCCCGCAGCTGAATCCTCTTTAGGAGACGATCCTGGCGCTTGCTGGACTTTCTTGGACACCCTGAAGCCTTCTTAACAAGAATTGAACCTCTTTCCTTGTAACGCCACAATATCCTTGCCTGTGAAACGATTTTTATGCAACACAATGATGGCTGCACGCGTTTCTTTGCAGGTCACCATCTTTAACAATGAAAGAACAATGATTTCAAGCATCACCCTCCTTTTAACATGTCAAGTCTGCCATTCTAACCCAATCAGCCTGACATAATGATCTCCAGCCTTGTGCTCGTCAACATTCTCACCTGAGTTAACAAGACGATTACTGAAATGATCTCAGCAGGTCTTTTAATGACAGCAATGAAATGCAGTGGAAAGTTTTCTTTCGGGATTAAGTTAATTTTCATGGCAAAGAAGGACTATGCAATTCATCTGATCACTCTTCATAACATTCTGGAGTATATGCAAATTGCTATTATAAAAACTTGAGCAGCAACTTTTCCAATTTCCAATATTTATGTAATTCTCAAAACTTTTGGCCACGACTGCATACTGTTGTGTGTTATGGAAGACCTTAATCTAGCACAAGACAGTGTCTCTTGGCACACTGACTTATGAAGGTTAGTGCCTCCTGTGACTGTGCTGCCATCTGCTGGCGTGTTACAAAACTAGTCTCAAAACTTTTTGATACCACCTTTATAAATCTTATAAGCCTGACTTACTTGAGTAGAAGTACATCAGACTATGTTATATAACTTCTGCATTCATGAAATTTCACATGCTCCTTCCTATCCCTAATAAGGAAAGATATTATTACGTAAGAGATTTCCCAAAATGTGGAGCATTCTCAGCCCTGAAATGGCATAAAATATATTCTTAAAGCAGATCATTCAGTCATTACAGTGAAAGGTAATACCCCCAACTGCTCAGTGGTATGCTTGGATTGTAAATATTTCAAACATACCCTGTCTAAAGGGAATCCTTCTCGAAAAATGAAATCCAGAAATCATATTACAGCTTCGAACACTTGCAGCATGATCAAACAGGCAATTTTCCGGATAAATTGTATCAACAGAAATGCATCCTGCTTATTCTTTTTCTATTTTTTTTTTTTACTTCCTTCCATCCTCCTATGATTACAAAACTACAGAAATCATGTGACATAAGAAATTACGGACCATGTCTAACCTGTTTTGTATTCAGATTTAAGGATGCCAGGTTTAGTAAAAAGCATTGCACATTGGTATGTATGCAGCACATCGCTCCGGGGAATAAGGAATAGGAAATATGTGCGCTAACGATATGAAACTTGCAAATATCTTAGATATGGCAGCACAAATCTGAGGCGGTGTCAATTAGCTGGATATCCAGATTTAACCTGTCAAAGCGAAATCATAACAGCTTTTATCACCGTGCACACTGCGGAGTGTGAAAGGCATCATCTTTAATCACTTCCTCTCTCCTCTGCCTTCTCTCTCTCTTTCTCTCTCTCTATCTCTCTCTCGCTCTCTTTCGCTCTTTCTTTCTTTTTTTCCAAGGTAAAAATACGTCCCGCACAATGCAGGCTCCCCAGACAGCCGTGTTGTTTACTGCACATTAACAAAGGAAAAGGCAAAGTCGAAATTCTGACACAGGCTAAAGTGAACGACGTGCCACAATACCAGCGCTGGGAGAATTTTTATTTTCTTCCTTTTTTTCTTTCTTTTTTTTTTTTTAAAGTTAAAGTTGGGGGCGAAATTGAGTTTTTTACTTTGGCTTGAGCACCTTTCTCTTTGCAGGCAGGTTTTAAAATAAAACTGCCACCGTGCCTGCCTGGCTGCCACTGAGTCACATTTCTCTGGGGTTGAAGGGTGATGAGAGTCTTTTTATCAAATGACATAATGTATGCGCTGGTGCAAAGTAACTCATCGATGTGCCCTTTGAGTTGATCTTTACCAGAAATGTGTCTACTTTATAATGTTTCTGGGTAAAAAGGCGATTTCTTGGAATACAATCTGAATGAAATATATAGTACATAATATCTAGTTACAGGTGTTGGTCTATGTGTGTATGCGTGTCCATTCACCTGTTTTTATCCACCTTTCACCTTTGCTGATAAGAAAACCTAAATAGAAAAGGCAGAGGTTCAACCTAAAGGGTAATGTCCCAATTTACGTCCAAAGTTTTTTCACAAAGTATTTCAGTATTTCCGTAATGAGTACTAAAAAAAAACTAGCATTCTAGCGGATTCGAATGAAAATGAAAAAAAAAAAAACAGGCATATTTTAGTTTTAATAAGATTTCATAAGATTTTGCCTTGCTTAACATAATCATTGTTGGGTCAGTGCCGACTTTGACGCCGATAAAAAAAAAAAACAGGATTAGGAATAAGTATAGTAACCAGATTAAGATGGTTCGGACCTGTATATCAGGGGTATATCAAGAGGAGATTTTTAGAGATGGAGTTGCAAGGCAAGAGGAAAAGATGAAGGTCCAAGAGGAGGTTTATGCATGTGGTGAGAGAGGACATGCAGGAGGTTGGAGTGACAAATGGTCCGCTGTGGCGACTCCTAATGGGAGCAGCCGAAAGAAGAAAAAGAAGCTTTGGTGCGTCAGTGGTGTCTAAAAGGGTTAAGGCTATGAGTTCCTGATGGGAAGGTCAGGGGTTCAAGGCATTCTATCGAACCCTTGAGCAAGGTCGTCTGCTCCAGGAGTAGCGTATCCTTGCCGACACTGCCCTCTGACCCCAGGTTCTCAACAGGAATATGTAGGGGAAAAAAATCATTTTGCTGTAAAGTAAATATAACAAATAATCAAATCTTACTATTCTCTGGCTTTTCCAATCAGATGCATTTAATTGTATTTGAGCTATTTATCTAAAGGAAACCCACTGGATCTGATGGAAATAATAAGAAATTATGTAAAGGCACATGATCCAGCCACCCAAATATATTACAAATATTAACAATTTCCAACACTATAATCATATTTTTGCATATAAAAACATTTAGAAAAGAATGTAAAAAAAACGTGTAAATGAAGTAAAATATTAAAATCTGCAGTAAAATCCACTAACACAAGCAAGTTTTAAATGGCCCCCAGGCTCCAAATTTAGCATGATATATGGTATCATGCTAATAGGAGGGCATTGGAGGTAGTGGTAGGTTTTTCGCCGGCCATGCGGAAAGCCCAGGTTTGATTCACAGCCAATACCCAAAACCCCAGCCACTGCCGGTCCTGAGCCTGGATAAAACTTGAGGGTTGTGTCAGGAAGGGCATCCAGCATATAACTTGTGCCAAGCTTGTGTGCGGATCAGATGGCCCGCTGTGGCGAACCCTTTGCGCGAGCAGCTGACCAAGACCAACAACAAGGTATAATGCTGATAATGCTGATTGTTAATGAGTTCAAACTGTTATAAGTTTGCAATTACGTTGTATAAAAATTGCTGATGGTGGCGCTATTCACAATCCAACAACATCCAACATCTGTGCAGAGCTTTAGGGGGGCTGTTGTTGTGTTTGGGACCAATACGATGGCAACCGATCCTTTGGGTGAATCTTCCATGGACTGGATTAGTTTAATCCTCCATGGATTGGACTAACATTGGTTGCTCAATCCAGTTTGATTCTGGGGAATTTGGAGGGTGGGTCACGGCTTTAGGCTCTATTCCTGCTTGGCCCCATGCATGGTGGGTTGTGGTGCATTAAGTATTATGGGTGTCGGGGTGTCAGGCGCGCCCATATCTTTTTCCACTCCTCACTCACTTCAGGATGCTCACTTGGTGTGCGGGATCTCCTTCTACAGGTTTGTGAAGGGGTGGGGTGGCTAAATCTGGCTCGGCTGGAGGGAGATGATCACCTATGGATCTCTGGTTGGCTCCACTGTTTAAAAGGAATGTGTGGAGCTTAGCTCAGCATTTGGAAGCCAGAAAAAAGTGGATGTCCTCAAGGAGAGTGGCATGCAAAGGAGCCATGCCATGTACCCCTGGGACTAAAGGTGTGTGGAATGTACACAGACAGGTTTTTGTCCACATGGGTAATTTTGACATGAAGCGATTTCCGTTCATGCACTAAATCTTGGACGATTGAAAACAGACTTTTGGAGAACTTCTTCCAGGCTGAAGATGTTTAGGAACTCAGGAAAAGAAAAAGGACAGGGAAAGAAAACAGACTTTTAAGAGTGTGTGCTGCATGCACCATATCTCCTGTGTTTGATGTCAGAATGTGACAAACTCAGGAACAACTTGTTTTCAGGCTTCATATAGGCCAATATGGCTGTACAGTTATGGAGTTATGGTTTCCCTTACTGCCTATTGGTTTGGCCTGCTTTGACAGCATGTTTTCGCATGTTAATGCAGCAAAGTTTTTTTTTTTTTTTTTTTGTAAGAATGAAGGAAGAATTTTTTTTTCTTTTTTTTTAATACCTACATGCGGACTCCATAGCAAAAGTCCTAGTGTAGAATTAACATTGTACTCTATGTATGTAGATTGTGGGATAAACTGTACGGTTTAGAGTTTTTTTTTTCTTTTTTTTTCATTTGTTTTTACTAAAAACACATATGAACCTCGAAAAAAATTTTAAAGGGTTGGGGAAAAAATGTCTTCAGAATCGCTAGCAACTTTCAGCATGCTTTGTGAATTTTGCCTGTGACAGTTCCCCAGAGATGTTCAATCGAATTTATTTGGTTCTGTTTTCTTGACAGTATCTAACAATCTAATGACCTATTTTAAAGCATTGCAACCCTGACTGGACACTAAGTACTGCATATTCATGTTAACAAACATGGTCTTTATTTGAGCTTTATATAAATGCTTTCTGCTGGCTTGACTTCTATGTTTTTGTCCCATGGGGTCTGAGCACTGAGATACTCTGTGAACCATTCTGATAACTTTAGAAAAACAAACCAGCAAAGAAAATATATAAGGATGCACCTCCTATTCATATATGCATATTTCAAACCTATATCATCTCACATGCTCAATACGGCTTATCATGTTCAGGGTCAGGGGAAGTCTGGAGCATATCCCAGGGGACTGGAGGCACTAGGTGAGATATACACCGCACGGATGCTAATCTATCACTGGGAACACTATGGAAAATTTGGAAATGTCAATTAGCCGAAAACTTGCAAAAATGAGAACCAAAAAACGTCCTTCAAGAAGCTTGGAGAACTATTCATCATCATTTTTTTTTAAATACAAGAAAGTCCAACTCTTTGGAAGCAACATGAAGAAATGAGGGGTGGCTGTAGAGTTTTGCACAGTACTGTCCATCTACTGTATATTTATAAGATGAATCTGCATTACTGCCAATTCCTGTGAAGAGTTAATAAACGTCTAACATTCTCAGAATGACATTTCCATTGTACGTTGACTTGAAGTCAATGAGCAGGGCTAAGACTGAAAGGGAAAAGTGCAGATAAAAATGGCCCAAATAACTCGCTTCACCTTCTATTCTTTGTAATTCCAGATAATGAGCGCATGAAGCAGGAAGGCACTTTGGAACAAATTATGGAAATTGATTTAAGTCTTTCAGGAGAAACACATCTAATGATTTTCACTCCGCAGCATTTTTTCTTCAGCCGTCACTCACCTCGAGATCCGGCACACCTTCCTAATTCAAGAAGTGCTTTTCCTTCATAAGTGCATCAGCATAATGTTCACTTGTGGAAATTGGTACTTCTAAATGAAATATTCAAAGGAACATTGGGTTCTGTCATTTGGCTCAGGGCTACTCTGAATTTTGACATAACCTCGGCTGTCAGAAATACTCACGTACTTTAAAAAGGTCATACTACCCAAACTGCACAATTTGCCACAGGTTAGAAGAGAAAACTGTATTTGTTTAGAAATACTAAATATTTAGAGATGTAAAATCATTGATATTCACATGCTCTTGCAATGTATTGAATAACTGGTACGAATATTTTCATATGACTTTTTCCAGTATTTATACAAGCTTATACAAGTTCTCAAATAGACAAAATAGATCTTCTAATAGGTGTGCATCTACAAGGCAGATTACAGGAGCTTGTACAGTATGGTAGATGCGTAACATGAACTGTTAATTTAATAAATGAACACATATAAGATTTTATCATATATGGCAAAGGTTTCAAACATAAATGTATGTGAGTATGTATTATTTATTATTATTATTATTATTATTATTATTATTGTAAGTCTCAGTGCTTTACAACAGTCAGGTATTTTTACTCCGTGAGGTTCTTTAGGACTTTTTGGGATTCTGATGAATTTATTTAATTTTTCTTCACTTAAATAATTAAAAAGATGGACAGTTTATATATGTTACAATGTAAATGCTACTGGACTAATTTCCCGAAATTAAACACTGTAATTACTTTGGAGCATGCTTTTATTAAATTCACTTTGGCGTGCTTCACACCACCAACATATCATTAATTTTCCTAAAACGTCTTACATCCCCAAAGTGTATTATTTCCTCCAGATTTGAATAAAAAAATGATGTAGCCTACAGGTATCTCAAAACATCAGTGTGTAAAATAACAGCATTGTTGTTGTGTATAGAATTATAGAATTACACATCTTAATTGAAACAAAATAAACTGATGTCTTGGTAACAAAACACTTTTTTTTTTTTTTTTAACCATTTCCAATGTGCCAAATTATTGAGCTGCATCAAGCATGAAAAAACTGAGGAGTTTTGAAATGACAGGAACTGGCTTAATAACTCTTTATACATGATCAAGACCTGGAAGGATAGTACTGCACCGCCAACTTTATGTAGAAAATGTGGTTGGGGGGAAAAAACTGGAGATCACTTAAACACTTAGTGAACCAATAATAAGAACCATAGCTAAGAGCATTTCTATACACACACATTGGATTGGGGATAAACAGCTGTGGTGGCAAATTGTTAGGGAGATTGGATTTTGGAGCGATTGTAAAAGGTCATGTGGTTTGATGAGCTCAGACAAAGACACTTACAGAGTGATGAGTGCGTCAGAAGACAAAGAAGAAGAAGGGAAGCTCATGAATTGATACACAGAGGTAAAAGGCTCTATTTTAAATAAAACAGACGGATCCAGATCCTGAAGCAAGGTCTAGAGCAAGTGAAGAGGAAGTGGTCCAGTGATTAACAAACAGGTAAACAAGGCAATACTACTGTAGCTTTGCCTAGTAGAAATCAGGAGATCAGGGGACAAAAACAATGAACATAAACAATGAGGCTTGGGATACCAGGGCACAAGGCTACGTAGCTGATCGGTGCTTTGCAATGACTATGGATGAGTTTGTATGGTCAGTAATCAGGGGGTCTTAAGCTTCTGACTTGGAGTTGAAGGCCACAGTTTCTCTTAGGAGTTATTGTGTCTGGGCACTGATTCCACTGTCCATGTGACAAGAATGAAATAGTGTACTTCAAGGCTTTGGCACAATATGCTCTTCTTCTTCTTCTTCTTTCCCTGTTCCAGTTTCTTTTTCTTGTTATTTTGGCATAGGCTTTATGCCAACTGCCCCTTCTGTTGCAACCCTCCCACTTTTATCCAGGCTTGGCTAGTGTGACTCGACGTAAGTGTGCCCTGCAGCACTGGCTAGATGTGAGGCACAGGCCTGAGACAAATAACTGAGAAAAATAAGTTGAATATTATAAGAACTACAAATCGCATTACTTGACTAACCCGATAATACTGTAGTACAAATAACAGCATGAATAATATTCACAGCAGGGTTTTATATGTTTTTTTTTCCTCGCTTTTTGTCATCAGATCAACTTTTGCTGACCGTACCAAAGACCAAGTGCAGGTGATCGGGACGTTCTCTGTGGCGGCACCCAAACTGTGGAATGACCTACCCTTGACCATTCGTGAGGCCACATCACTGAGGGTGTTTAAGTCCCATCTCAAAACTCACATGTTTTCTCTGGCATTTAAACCAACATGTGTGTGATGTGATGTTAATTGTGTTCCTTTTTAATATTTTTATTTTTTCTTAATTTAATTCACTTATTTTATTGTATTTTTATTCTATTACTATATTATTTTATTATTTATGTGAAGCACTTTGGGGCATTCTTGTTGTTAAAGTGCTATACAAATAAAGATGAGTTGAGTTGAGTTGAGTTGAGGTCTTTTGCTGGCATCAGCAGGAGGAGCCTTACCATTTCCACACCACTGCAAGAATCGCAAACAGGAGACAGTTGAGGTACCGTAAACGCTGATAAAGCAGTACAATATACAAAACACTAGGGTTTGTTCTGGCAAAAAAAATATGAATAATCCAAGTTGTTGAGAAGCAGTTCACGGAATAACTATAGCAAATTTCAAAGCTGCATTAATGCTATTAAGAGGTGTGTTAACGCTAATCAGAGTTAATACTAGAGGTGGGTTAATGCTAGCCAGAGGTGCAGAGGTGGGTAGTAACGAGTTACATTTACTCCGTTACATTTACTTGAGTAACTTTTTGAAAAACAATGTACTTCTATGAGTAGTTTTACTGCGCCGTACTTTTTACTTTTACTTGAGTAGATTTGTGATGAAGAAACGCTACTCTTACTCCGCTACATTCCACTCCACTCCACGCAAAACACATGGTTTTTATTAACATATGTTTATAACACTTGTTTAACCTACAAGTAAAGTGGCTAGAATACAGAGTCAGAGTATGTTAATTTTAAACATAAATAGAGGAGACGGCGGGGATCCATAGCTTGTAGAACCTTGTGAAGCTGCTCCAAATATTTCTGTGTTTTATTCCCAAGTGGCTTGGATCTGATACTCACCACACGAGTGACATTACTAAGGCAGGGATTTCCAGGCTGACATGATGTCCCAGGGATGTTCTAGTTGGTCAGGACCCTTATGATGATGCCTCTGTTGGACGTAGTGAGAATGAGGAAGGGAGAGTATGGCTGTCCTCAGTCAGTGCAGTATGTGGACGTGCTGCTTTTTGGCTAGGTATACGATTTTGTAAGACAAGGTGAAGTCACTGGCGTGTGTTCCTGGTTGCAATGTTGAAAGGAAGGAAATCTGCATGAAATATATTTTCCACGTAGAATTTTTTCTGTCACTATAATAGTACAATTTATGCAACCTAGTTGTATCATTCCACACTAATATCTACAGTAGTATGGTTTTAGAAAATGCTTTTGAAAACATCGATGAATATCTTGTATTGAGGTATAAGTGCTTTGTTCGTTGATAACTGCGTGTTGTGAGTGTTTGTAATTAAATGATCCTGGTCAGTGTAATATTTAAATAAAGAAGAAAAGAGCAGCATGGGCACTATTAAGGCTGAATTAGCAGGAAATGGCTGCTTTTCACCTCCTGCTTACAAAGAGAGCAGCTTTATTGAGAAGTCAGATTCCCCCTTTGCTTTCTTTATTTCATTATATTTTATTGTAACTCTGGAGATACTGCTTCTGCCAGCTCAATATTTGGAACTATATTTATTTATATACTTTCATATAACGCCCACATATTCTCTCTCTCTCTCTCTCTTTCGTTCTCTCTTCCTTTCTCTGTAAAAGCAGTTGCAGGCACTCATGACAGGTCCTCATCGTTGTGATTCATAGATCCAAACGGTGCACATATTACATATTTTGCATTGTAAAATCTGGTTTGTAGAGAAGCAAAGGGGAAAAAAAACATGCATGACAGAGAGTCAAAGAATTCAATTTTCCTGATATTCATGGTCGAGGTGTCAGAGGGCTACAGAATACAAATCCGAAGCTTTTACCTGCAGAAGAGGAAAAAAGAAAAAAAAAAAAAAACGTTTTTTTTATTATTTTTTTTTATTATTCAAATTGTAAGTAATGCACGGGTGCAGGGTTTTGATTTACATCCTCACATGTCAGGCATTCCAGCTCTGCATGATTGCCCACAATTAAACAAGCAACCTGTGCTTTCACAGTGTGTTTTCATCCAATTTCCATTTTCGCTTCCCTACCGTTGAATTTCAGTCACCATCTTAACTTTGTCAGCTTGAACTCGGCATCACTGTACACTTGAGCTTATGCGGTTGCCATTGCACTTTCTTTTTCCCAAAGAGACAAAACTACTCATACATCTACACAACACATATTACATTCTTAAATGCTTAATCATTACAATCATTGTACAGATTTACATGCAATAAAAAAATCCTTCTCTTCCACCTTGCCACTATATTTTGGCAGTGCAGTCATGTATTTAATGCCGCCTTGTCCACTTTGCCTTGCTCGAACCCCCGCTGCCATCTTAAAGAGATTTTAAAAAATTATCAGCATGATGTTTTTTGATCCATCCTGTAAACATCTTCAAATCTGCACATTGAATATATATATTACAACATTTATAATATTTTTACCCTGCCGTACATTTTGTCTTCTTTTTTTTTCTTTACACTAATAGACTTCCCATAAACTGTAACAGACCTGTTTTCTCATAAGACAGTGTGTAAAGCCGATGAAATCACTTCACTGCACAAAGGCTTACAAGAGGAAACAGAGAGCTGTTTCAAAATCACTAGCTGAACAAGGACATCTAGGGGGTGAACGCTGGTATATCGCCTCTTAACACTCTTATCGCCTCTTAACCCACAGCTGGGCGGCTTATTAATAAATGACACTGATCTGATCCAGAATAATGACATTAGCGGTTGAAAAGTTCTGTACTCATTGGCTGTTAAGAGAAACAAACATCCACTTAAATCCACTTCTCCTTATGTCAGGTTTGATCAATAAACCCACCAGGTTCATGATTTGGGATCAAAGAAATAAAGGTCAAATCCTTCTGTTTCACATTTACGTTCAAATAACCTGAACATTGTAGATCTAGATAATAGAAACAGGGATCACAGAGAGACGCAAATCTTTTAATAATAGGATATTAACCAGTTAAACCAAGCGCAGTCATGTGCTATTGACCGATTAACAATTTCTGCACCATATATAAGTCTAATGATGATGCTTCCAGGAAGGACAACACAACAAATTCATTCATTTAAGAAATTTAACACTAACAAATAGACTTCCTGTATGAGCTTGAAGAATTCTTATTTCACTACAAATTGAAATGTTAAAAATTGTGTTTGGTCAATATGCATTCATAGGAGGGGTGTTCAAGTCAAACAGGGACTTGTGATTAAATTTCTTGTGAATGAAGGTGTAAAAGAGAGTGACATTTACGGAAGACTTCAAACACAGTACGTTGAGGAGACTTTGTGTGAAATGTCACAGTAAGTCATTTGAATGGTGCAAATTTGAAAGAAGCCCACAGTAGCCCACATTCCTGTAAACATTCAGCGAGTGGAACACCTGAGCCTTAAAAATCAGCAGATAACTTGTCGCAAATTTGAAGCAGCCATGCATCTGTCTGTGGGAACTGTACACACAATCATTGATGAATATCACATGCACATTACAGGAAATTGGCTGGGAGTTTTTGCCACATGCAGTCCTGACTTCACTCCAATCCATTTCCACATGCTTTGACCATTAAAGGAGTTCCTGGGAGGCGAGCGTGTGAAATGTGAAGCAGGCATTCCGATCATGACTCTGGCGTACTGAGGAAAAAAAATCTCCCTTGATGTTATCCAAGCACTAGTGAAATGCTGGGATAAGTGAAGTAGTGTAGCAGGGGATTATATAGAGAAATAGAGGCAGTTTTTGACTCTCTTTCCTCACTCTACTGTGTTCTTTTATTCTGCACAATCAAAAGTCCCAGAGCTTCCAGTGTCAGAACCTTCAGTTTTCTGACACTTCAGGACATTGAGGGTTATGCTTTTGCATTTTTTATGCAACACGATGAGTTGTACAATGTATAATAATGTAATAATGCATGTTTGTGTTATTAATTTGAAGAGAGAGAAACATAGGGACTGATGAAAGAACAGTTGTTTAAAGTTGTTTGCAACTTAAAATGGACTTATAAAATTCAACATTCACTTTTTAGCCATTTCTAGACATTCAGATGGGTCTCCAGTCTCTGTTTCTTTGATTTTTCCTCCGACTCAATGCTTAGCTCCGTCAAGCTCTGCTGTTCTAAGCATTTTTACGGTAAACAAAGCTAGGCTAGGAGCTGACGGCTAATGACCAACTTAGCGATATTTAGCTCTTAAGAGGGCCAGCATTTCCTTAGCAATTAGCAGTGAACCGTTAACAGCTAACCAATCTTTAGCTCTGAAGAAGAGCTAGGTAAGCTGTTAGCGTTATTTATATAGCACATTATAGCATCCAAAGTTGAACTGAAATGCTTCACAGCATTAAAATTAAATGACATTTAAATAGCAATAAAATATACAAAACGCATAAAATGATTAAATACCAAATGCCATTCTGAATAAATTAGTTTTAAGTTTTGCTTTAAACAGAGGCAGGTCAGTAATATTATGTAACTCAGGTGGAATGGTGTTCCAGAGTTCAGGATTTCCGTCGTCTGCACTTCGAACGAGGGAACATTAGTAAGTTTTGGTTAGCAAAACATAAAGCTACTCGGTTGATAAAAGCTTACTGTCACACACGAGTAAGAAGGTGTAGCTAATCACTATTAGCTAACTTAGAATTCTTCAGATCTTAGTTGTGTTGTAACTTTTAAATCATAAAATTTTGAGTATGTAATCATAAATCACCGCTCTTACACATATTGTTTTTTTCCAATGTATTGTTTGTTAGAAATGCAACTGAGAAAGGCTTGATAAGGTCCCGAACATGAACGTTTCTGGTTCTGGTGCAATTTGGACACCACTAAGACGTCTAAAAAAGGTTTTAAGAATAAGTTCAAAATAAATAAATAAATAAATAAATAAATTTAAAGAAATGATGTTTGATTTAATTAGCTACAGCCACAGGTATAAACCTAACGTATTGCTTATTTTGGGACCCAGACTTCATCATTATAATAACAAGGTATGATTCTTTTGTTCCTGTATATATCATTCTGTTTTCTTAATCGCTGTTATTTTTGTCTCTCACCTATTCCTTTTGACTACATGTTTAAACATTATATAATTTCTCTCTACTTATATATTTGTATAGTTATAATGAGATTTCCAAGCCTCAGGCCCCTTCGAGCGGTTTAATTCACCTCATCAGTTATTATCTTACTAGCTTTCGCCCGACTCTTTTATTGCCATTTTTGTTAATATTTGATACATTAAGGAATCCTAATTCTATAGCTTAAAACATATACTAGACATACAGTACGTGCCTCCAGCTTTGTGGCAGAGGCACATACTGAAGGACCATATAAGTTGGTAACAAAAAGTTTCAAAACAGGTTTTGTAACATGCCAACAGCTTGCAGCACAAGGATGCACTCACAGTCACAGGGAGCACCAGCCTTCATAAGTCAGCGTACCAAAAGACATCGTTCTGTGTACATTGGGAGCTGTGCAACTGGTGCTATAGAGTGAACATGAAATTCTGCGTCAAACTGGGCGAGTAACAACGGCGAGTCTTTCGAGACAACATTGCTGCCATTGTTAATGTTTCTTAAGGAACAGTCCAGGCAATTCCCACGTGTGATTTGAACATGCGCTGGGTTGCTGCCAAGTTCATCCTCAGGCTGCTGATCCAGGAGCAGTAGAAACATCATCTCAATGTCTGTGAAGAACTCTGTCAAGGTGCTGTGGATGACCCGTTCTTCATGTCGAGGCACATTACCGGTGACGAAACCTGATACCCTGAAACGCTGAAATGAAGCAACAGTCTCAACAGTGGAGCAGCCCATCATCACCATGACCAACAAAGGTGAAGCAGATCCACAGCCACCCAAGTGCATGCTTATCGTCTCTTTCACCATTCAGGGCATTGTGCATCGAGAATTCGAGCTCAGGGGCCAGAAATGCAATAGTGAATTCCACTGCCAGGTCTAAAGGCGTCTGAGTGAGGATATACGGTGAAAGGGAAACTTTTTGATACCACCTCATGTATAGATCTTGTACATGTACATCTACACCATATATATTCAAAAGCCGGAGATTGTTTAATTGTTTATTTAAAAACATAAAAGGAACAAAACGAACAGATTTGATCAGATCTGCGTAAAGTGAAAAGAAGGAAAGGTTAAAATAGCATATTTGCTCAGGCATAGCACACTAGTGGTGTGACAAAGATCGAGATCAAACAATGCTGTAAATGACAGTCGACCTACAGACCCAACCGATCCTCCTTCACCCTCCGCTTGAAAAAGTCAACATATCCATTATATTTAAGGCAGATCCAGGAGCACTAACTTCTCATCTCGGACAGCCTCCCAGGTGGATCGGCTTCGCGACAGCTGTAGATATTTAGCCATCATCCTCAAACAGAATTATTTCAGTTCTGCTCATGTCTGCTCCCAGGGTTCATTATTAATGCATGACTCAGGGCTAGTCGGCTTTGACGCAGATGCTTTACATTATTTACAAACTGGAAACAATGTGGGAGATGTGGATTACAAGGTGGGAGACTTTTAGAAAAATTGGAATAATGGATGAGGAAAAAAAGGGGTGCATATATATGCAAAAGAAATCCTTCAGACTCGTCTATATGCTTTGAGACATGCATATCTGTCGATCTCTTTTTTAGAAGAAGCATATCACATGTGCGGTACGACCAGAGATGATTGTGTTGTTTCTGCTGCTTTCTTTTTTCTTTGGTTCTATGACTTTTCTATCTTGTTTAACAACCAGGTACACCGGGAATTTGGCATGGAGCGGGGTCAGGACTATACGGGACAACGTGGCAATCACTCCCAGCCGAGTTCCTGTAATGTGCAAGTAGTGTCCATGTATGCAGTTCCCATAGACAGATGAGCCTTGTGCAAGTTGGCTGTCGATTTTCAGCGATCAGGCATTCCAACGCGAATAACGGCACTGGGCTCCAACGAACCTCAGCTGTTATCATCATTCATGGACGTACGCCTTCTTTAAAATGTTTACGCCACTTTTTCTTTGAACTTTTGCTATCTGGTCAAAGCTACAGAGTACCGAACACCAGGACAGTCAGGCACAGGAAGAATTTTTCCCCAGGCAATTTACCTCATGAATAGTTAAATGTTTTCCTCACTGTGCAATAAAAATATGTGCAATATTAAGATGTGCAATAGGTGCAATACTGTGCAATACCACTGACATTTATTTGACTTCTTTGATAAAACCCCAGATCCTAATCCATTTGTTGTCAACTTTTCTTTTTTTTTTAGTGTTGCATGTGTTGTCTCTGGAGGCTTCCGTCACTAGAGTGCTGTATGTGCAAACATACTTGGCAAAAAGCTCCTTCTGATTCTGATTCTGATTCATCTAAACCAGTACTGCTACTAAGAGTCTCATCACCATACTGTGCTTTTTACATGGTCATCATTCACAAGGCATTTCATCACAAGTCTCTGTTTGACTTGAATGCCCCTGTGCAAAAGTTTTTTGAGCCACCCCTCATTTCTTCATATTTTGCTTAGAACCTGACTTTCTTGAATTTTTTAACAATAGTTCTCCAGGATTCCTGAAGGATGTTTTGGGAGGCTCTCATTTTCAGTCCAGTCCGTGCACCTGACCGGTTTTAAAAAATCATTTTTTGTTGACATACAGTATAAATCATTGAAATCTAACTTAAAGAATGAGCCAGTGAGAAACCAATGCAGATGACGACAGATGATCAGACGGTGATTAGTACAGTATACTGGTGATGCTGAAGGCTGAGTGGTTGGAACAGAAAAGAGGGGAAATGAAGTTGCTGCTGAGGTTGTTACTGTAGCAACCAATATATAATGTATATCTTTAGGCACTTTCCAGTCTGTCATGGTAAAACATTTGATCCATTTCTTCCATTACTTTCATTTTTTGTGAACAGTTGAGATATCAATAGGAGTCCTGGGGAAACCTGATGTCACCTGAGACAGGTGTCAATAAGAGTTACATATTCATGAGGAGTCATGGATTATTCAGTGAAACAGAGGCTCTGATGACAAGACGTCACTTTACCTCAAATAAAATGTCTTTCTGAGTGTTATAATTGAATTGTTTTGCTATGGACAAACTACCAGTTTATGAACTACCAGGTTTGTTTACTCCCCATTTTCTCGGCTTTTCTGCTCAAGTTTGAAATTTGAAATCTTTTTGAATTTTTTTTATTTATTTTTTTAAGTTTCAAAATTGCACTGGGATATACTGCATTATACATAATTATTAACATTAAGAAATGAGCATTGGCTCAAACAGTCCTTTGCACAGGTGCAATGAAAACAGATATGTTACGTAACCAGCTTCTATCCATACATTAAATTTTCTCAATTATCAGACGCTCTCATTGGTTCCGATAACGTTTGAGGGCACCATAGTAAAGGGCGCACATGGATTATGGGGATTCATTTCAGCAGCGTGATGAGTCACAACACGGAGCTATCTCAGCACTGAAAACGGTACGATGACGGTTAACACCCACCGATGTGACTGTGAGCTGTGAAATCTATACAGTGAAATAACAGAGTGAAAATCCAATGCTTATTTCCGTCTTTCTTTTTCTGTAAGCCAAAGACAATGACATCCAGGATTTAAAAAAAAAAAAAAAAAATGAAGCCTATAAAATATGGTTGAAACAGAAATGTGTCCTACCCTCTTGGATGTGTCCTTCCTGTGCACTCAGATATATCCTCCACATTCCCATCATTAGGAAAATCTATAAATATTTCCTGCTTCTGTCAGGCCTTTGTCAAAATCCAGTGAGTCATTGCAAAGTCTTGGCTATGTTGTTGTCAGTAGCATTTTTTCATTGCTTGGTTTGTTTCAAATGCTCCGGCTGTTAGTCTGTGCAGCTTCCCATCTGTAGGATGCCCTCATTTTATAGACATTAATACACAGCACAAATCATTTTAATGCTAAATACAGGATGTGGAAACAGCACTACACTCTACAAGCTAGCACAGTCCTGTCCTATCCTACTGTCTTGTCTCACCATGCTTTCACTTTGTACTACAAGGAAGCCGATTCTTTGGTTTATGCAATATAAAAGATTTAGAATGCATTATCTAATGTTTTAAACACATAACGTTCTACAGTTTATAACACTGGACAATCTTCTAGTCATTGGTCACAGCAGGTCACAAGTTATTATGTCAAACATCCATCCTTTGTCTCGTGTAGGGTCTCCGGGGGCCTGGAGCCGATCCAAGGGGACCAGACAAGGTACACGCTGGATTGGGTGCCAACTAAATGCCAACCAATCACAAACATGTATACTTTATATCTTAGGACTGTACCCCAGTTGTACCCCAACTTATTAAACACCCATAAAGTGATTCCTCATGTCCCCAAAACCACACTTTCACAATTTTAGTTTTGAAATATGCTTTTTTTTTTTTTTTTCAATTGATTAAATATTCTGGCCAATCACTATATTCAGATCGTCAGCTGACTTCATATTATGCCTAGAGCCTAGACCTGAGCTCCTGAGGCTTGTACAGTGGTCACCATGATGGTTTTATCGCTTTTAATAATATCAGTATCTCCTTAGTTGTTTTCTTTAGTTGATGCGGGCAAATAATTTGACCCTTTTGAAATGGCAACTTTTTTTGGTTATTATGTATTATTTATTTTATTTTATTTTATTTTTTGGTCATTTTTCTGTTTAAAGCAAAATTTAAGACGCACTTAGAATGGCTTTTGTTATTTTAAAATACATTTAATTGATGTATTTTTTTTATAATTTTATAATTCTGTTTTATTTTATTTTGTGTTATATTTATTAATTTTGTGTTTTGTATTATTTTTTATTCCTATTGCCATTTTTAATGCTTTGAAGCGCTTTGGTTCAACTTAGGTTGCTGTAAGGTGCTATATAAATAAATGTTGAATGATTGATTGATTGATTGATTGATTGATTGATTGATTGATTGATTGATTGATTGATTGATTGATTGAAATGCATTGTGCTGTAATGCATTAAAATGCAACGAAATGCAACCTCAAAGAGAATAATACCATTTTCAAAAATGTTTTCAAATCTCCAGACTGCTTCCAAGACAATCTATGTCTGTCTGGACAGGAACTCAATCCGATTCTTCAAGGATTTGTTTGGTTTAATTCTTGGGGATTTGTCTTTTTTATGCATGGCTATTTTCGCATGACATAATTGCCTGAAGATTTATTATTTAATTAGGTTCTGTGAAATAAATAACACGGTGTCTCCGTCGTGACTAGACTGTTGGCCTGGATTCGCAGACCTTCATCTAAACTAAAACTTTTACTGCCAAACATAAAAAGCACATCTGTTCCCTGCAGGTACTTCAGGGCTCATCGTTATGCAAAAGATGAGCTGGCATTTCTTTCTGCGTGTCGTTTTAAAGCCATACTGTATATGCAGTGGTTAATCAGACTCATCTTTATTACCTGCTGGTGATAGACAAAACTTCATGCCGAGTACCAGATGGCAAGACTGAGACATAAATCTGACAGACGATTGATAGATGAAGTTACATAAGAAGCCCATCTGACTGAAAAACAAATAGTTTCCAATTCTAGTCGACTGATCGAGACAAATCACTTGTGTAATTTATGAACTGGTATAGGGTTATAGAGTATAGAGTTGGCAATAAATGCAGGCTTCACTTATTGCATACTTTAATTTATACGTTTATCTGTACTTATACAGTTTTGTACTCAGATTAGTTCATTTTTATTCAGAGTATTTGTTCACATTTAGCTATCTAGGGTAGACAGTCCACCAACCACCATGGGTTTGGGAAGTGGGTGGAAACCTAGGAACCCAAAGAATACCCATATGGACACTTATTAGAGCATGGGCAACCCAAGGGCCCAGGAGCTGTTAACTCTACCCTTTGGGCCACTATGCTACCCTGTGCATGATTTGCTTTCGACTAGTAATTATCAAAGGGCTGTGGTGGTTGGGGCTCTGGATTGCTGATCAGATTGTTGGGCGTCTGAGCCCTGTCACCACTGGGTCGTCATTGTTGAATCCTTGGGTAAGACCCTTGAACCTACAACCGATTCAAATAAGCCACTACATGCAATGGCGCTCCCAAGCCTGGTTAGGAAATGGGAGGGTTCGACAGGAATGGCAAACGTGTGCCAGACCTTTCGGATTAAATGATCCGTTGTGCTGACTCTTCCATGGGTCTTGAAGGGTCTTGAAGGACTGCAATTCAGTCCTGGTCCTGCTTTTTTTGACTTGAAAGAAAGGAATCTCATTTTTTCGATGGTTTACTGACATCTGAGGCCTTGGGGTGAGTAAAGAAAATTCAGGCCATTGCATTATGAATAATTTTTGAGAATGTACTTAATGGAAGATACAGGACCAATCGATGCAAGAAGGATAGCTTATAAGACAATTCTCAAAGGCAATGACAAACTCAATGTGTGGCTATGCATCACTGGTAATAGACCGTATCTGATTCTTGCTGGGATTAATTTCTATTTAACAACAGTCCCTCCAGGTTACAGATACGCATCTGATCATGGAAAAGGTAATATAAGTTACGTGATGTAGGAATTCATCTCCATAGCTATACTATTAGTAAGCCAGACCAAGTGAAAAGCTCCAAAATGAACAAGTGCAAATGTGAATTACTGTAGCCTGAGCATCGAGCATTGTGAAACACCACTATGCGGTATACATGTGGACTCTCTACGGGTCATTTGATAAAACCCGCCCCCACAGACAGTAAACAAACTGATGCTAAGCTTAAGCAGTGATTCCAAGTATGGTGTTGATGAGCTTAACTGGGTCAAAGTCTCCCGAGAGGTTTAGTGGGATCAGGCTTGATGTCCGTGGCTGATGATGTGGCTTAAAACTGCTCAGTCACCAACACAGAGGATGTTGAATGTGCTGGTTTGACGGATCCTGGAGCTGATTCTTAGTGTATTGTTGTGATTCAACAACAATAAAGCACGTAGCCAGCATGCTCAATATGTTTTAATGTAAGGGAACTGATTTGATCTTGAGCCTGAGCTACAGTATATAGTCTGTGTACGTTTTCTCCAGGTTTCTCTACATTGCACCTGGGTGTGAATAAGTGTGTTAGTGTGTGTTTGCATTGGTCCCTGGAAGGGACTGGTATGGCAGGATGTATTCCCCTCTCAAGTCCGAGGCACCTGGGAACCAGACCCACAGGTAAGCTGGTCACTGAGAACGAACGAATGAATAAATGCAACGACTGATTCTGAATTATACCCACAGTGGTTCCTACATCTCACAACAAACAACACTTTTAAACTTTCTCGACTGAGTTTCACCCCGTTCGCAATGACACTTTATTTCAGACGGGATATGTACCAGTATGACAAGCAACCACCACTGTGTGTTATGAATAAATCATAAGGCAAACAAAAAGGGATATTTGCTACACTGTACTTTTGCATTCTGAACCATGTTGTCAGAATCCAACTTAATATGATGTATATCTATGCATGAAGCTAATCAGAAAGTAGATTTGATGCAGTTGAGTGATGCATGATATAGTACCATACTGTATATAGTACAGTACTATGTAATCTGAACTTGTTCTTCTTCCCCTGGATACTTCCCCTCAGATGGCCATGGTTTAGTTGGTAGTGGGATAATGAAGCACCCCAGATCAATACATCCATAGATGTTTGGCCATATTATAAACACACCGGTTGAGACACACAGGTTTAAATGGCTATTTAAGGGAGGTTTCCACACATGTGATTGATTGTAATTGTAATTAGTGTCTGTGTCAGTCAGTCAGTTTCTCAGCTCATGAGGTGGTGCACGGCCTTGGCTGGATATTGCACCATGGGGAAGCACAACTTTGAGGGAAATACAGGCTGCTCTGGAAAAACATGATGTTGATGTTTCAAGGAGCCCAATAAGCAGGTACTTGAACACAAATAACCTGCATGGTTGAGTTGCCAGGAGTTACTGCGCCCATGCCACAGAAAGGCAGTACGCCAGACAGCACCTAGACAAGCCTCACAGCTTCTGGAGCAGTCATTTGGAGTGATGAGACCAAAATTGAACTTCATGTTTAGACAGGGGCCAACATGGCCTACGGTGAAAAGTACCCCTTCCCCACTGTAATGCATAGAGGTGGATCTCTTCTGTTTTATGCTTGTTGAGCTCCAGTGGCACTGGAAAGTTGATGGAAAGATGAATGCAGCATGTTATCAGAAAACACTGGCAGACAAGCTGCATTCTAGGTGCGCATGGGACGATCTTAGATGCACCAACAAGACAATGATGCAAAGCAAAAGAACAAGTCGACCCTCCAATGGCTACAGAAGACAACGGTGAAGGTTCTGCAGTGGCATCACAGGTCTTCTGACCTCAATAACATTGGGTCACCTTGTGCAGATCTCAAACTTGCAGTTCATTCAAAAATTTGGCCAAAAGAGAGAATTAAGGACCTTATGCACAATTATGACAAATGACCACAATGCCATCATTGATGCTAAAGGGAGTAATACACGATATAACGAACAAAAGGTATCAAACTTTTGAACAGGGATTGTTTTCTTTATTGTCATGGGGGTTTTTTTATGCCAAACCTATGAATATGAGTCCTATAAGAAATAAAAATACATTTGTTTTGCCTTCTCACTCATGATTTCTTTAGAAAAAAATGGTACATATATACATACAGTATATTATTTAGTGATATAATGTACTTTGATAAAGTATTAGGTTGTTTGTTTAACTTTGCGTTATGTGTAATATACAATAAGCTCCCAAAACTATTGTATATTATTCATTGTCATAGTATCATTTATTGACACTATTGTTATTAGTCAAGTCAAATGACAACTAACTTAAGGACACGTCAATGTGCAAAGTCTGCTCTAACCCATATGACACGGTTTTAAAGCTAGCGCATTCCGACCGTGATATCTTTGGTCTTAATAATTGAACTGCGCTGTAGTGTAAATCTTATTGGTCTATATGTGATTCATTTTCTCTAATAGTAGCCCTGACAGTAGCTCCAGCTATAATTCAAATCAGAATCAACTCTTCTATCGCTCTGCTTCTAGGGCAGAAACACAACGTGGACAGGTTCAAATCTTCTGGGAACCTTTGTTTAGCAGTTTTGGAAGGAGTCTCCAGTGTCAATGCATTCTAGGAGTCACCTTTCTGCTATCTTTAACAACTTTAACTATAAACAGATAAATTTATGACACTTGGCAGCACGGTGGTGTAGTGGTTAGCACTGTTGCATTACACCGCCAGGGTCGATCCCCGGCCAGGCCTGATTCCTGTCTCTGTGTGCATGGAGTTTGCATGTTCTCCCCGTGCTTGGTGGGTTTCCTCCCACAGTCCAAAGACATGTAGGTTAGGCTAATTGACATTCCCAAATTGCCCGTAGTGTGTGAATAAGTGAGTGAGTGTGTGTGTGTCTGTGCCCTGCGATGGATTGGCACCCTGTCCAGGGTGTACCCTGCCATGTGCCCTAAGTCTCCTGGGATAGACTCCAGGCCCCCGTGACCCTGAATACAGGATTAAGCGGTATAGATGATGAGTGAGTGTATGACACTTCAAAGAAGTAAAAGCCTCAGATCTCCCTCAGATCACATGCCACCTTGTTTTATTTACTGCTACCAGTTGATTTGCATTTGGTGCACATAGTAAATTTATTGTCCATAAATGTTCATTTAATTGCTTTTTTGTTGGCATATCTTTTAACTGAATATTGAAGTCTTTAGCTTATGTTTGCATTCAGATTGACTTGTGATATAGCAGTTCTGGATTGTTTTTTTTTTTTAGTTTGTGTTTATTACATTGTTTCATTGTTCCAGTGGTTTGACTTAAAGATATATTCAGCTTATCGTATGAACTTAGGTTCATAAATTTTGGAACAGCAATGTCACGACTATTTCAAGGGGGTTGACAAAATGTCACATTAACAATTCAGGAGCAATAGCCATCTTCATACAACCCTCACCCCTTGTGGCTCATAAGTATTGGAACAGCACAACACACTTACAACCATAATTATTGCCTTTAAATACTTAGATGACAATCCTTCACTCCCTGAGGTCTGGAAACCATGCACCCGAACTGTAGGTTTTGGGTCATTATTCATCTGCAACATGATGCAGAATCCTATTGGGTTTTGCAGCATTTGGCTCGATTTTAGTGCGAGAGAATTCATCCTGGTACTTTTATCAGCAGTCAGGTCATCAATAAACAACAGTGACTCAGTTCCATTGGCAGCCATACAAGCTTACAGTAGGTCATAACACTACCTCCACCATGTGTGACAGATGATGTGGCATGCTTTGGATCTGTTCCTTTTCTTCACCATACTTTTCTCTTCTCATCATTAATCTTGGTTTCATCAGAAAAAAAAAAAATCTGGCAAACCCTTCTGGCAAAGTCTCACCTGGCCTGTCTGTTCTTGAGCACTGTGGTTAGCACCTTGTTGTGAAGCATCTGTATTTACTTCATAAATCCATCTCAACTTTAGACTTTGACAATGGAATGCCTACGTCCTTAAAATGTTCTTGACCTGGCTAGATTTTGTGAAAGGGTTCTTCACATGAACAGAATTCTGCAGTCACCCACTTTGTCTTCCGTAGTCTTTAAGCTTGCCAGTTAATTCCTTCTTTTTAAGAATGTTCCAAACTGTTGTACTGACCACTCCCCATGTTTTTGCTACTGATGGGTTTATTTTCAGCCTAATGATATCCTTCCTCATTCGCAAAGAGACCTCTTTAGACCTCATGTTGATCATTGGAGTAAACAGATACCTAATGCAAATGTAACACTCATCCAGGTTTTTTTTTTTTTTTTATCTGCCTGATTAGTCATAGAGTAATGAAGGAGCAAGACACGACCGGCCATGCAACAATTGTCAACCCCCTTGAATTAAAGCTGAAAGCAATGACTTTGTTTTGAGTGTTTCATTTCAAATTCAGTGTGGTGATGTACAGAAGCAGTGAAACTTGTGCACATAACTAAACATTCAGGTGCTTGTCCTATATTAACACACTGTTTAAGGGTTCGTTCATGTTACAAACATGATTCGATTCTGACTGTTCAATTGGTCAGATCGTAGTCACATGTCAAGACAGTTCACATTCATAATTACAAGTGACTTTTATCGGACTCTAATGTGGATGCATCTGTCCTCTGAAACGGCACACATGCGCACGACGACACATCTTTGCTTGCGTCATCAGGGTTAAAACATATTTGTGCGACCGCTCATTCACTGAAGTTAAACAACAGATGAGAATTTACCAAAAGTATGCTTTGGGATTTTGCTCTGGAGGACGGCAAGCAGTTAGTCAGCTGTACTTGTTAAGGTCCAGAAGAAGGATGAAAGCCAGAAACCTCGCTTTAGCTGTTTAATCAGTTGTTGCCAGTGCTGACTAACGTGCAAAAGTGCTGTTTGCAAAAAGTCACAGGAATACTGATCTGCCCATTGTCAGATTTGGGCATTCAGACTGCCCTAAAAAACAACAACAAAGAAAAACAGTCAAAATTGGAATTGAGTCACTTTAGGCTGGTAATGTGAACATAGTCAAAATTCATCAGCTTTTAAATAATTTAAATGTGCTGAGCAAGCCTGATCTAACTTATTATAAATTATTCAGATTTACCGTATATTAATTCATGCATTTGTAGTGAAGAATTTCAGTCACTGACTTTATTTGCAAATGAAGTAACACATTTTTTATAAAGCTGTGCTCGTGAATGACGTCACTCACCCAGGTTTCACAAATCATCTCTCCCAAAAAAAAAAGTAATTAATCAATTACCATCAATTACTATTCAGCAACTGCTCTTCATATTAAGTCGATAACGTTTGGGGGAAAACTGGGATGTTAAAACACAACATTGATAGTGATAAAACAATTTGAGGAAATACTGTAGGAAGCACAAATATCACACATAGAAACATAAAAAAACAGCATTCTTCTTCATCTGTTCCCTTTGAACACAAGATCCTTGGCATGTTTGTTTAACCTGCATGTTGGATATTTGACAAAATATCTGTTAAGGCATGTGCCGATATTGCATTTTTCTAACATAATAAATGGTTAAAGGTTTTTTCTTTTTTTATTATTATTTTTTTTAGAAAAGTCGAGCTATAGTTCTGCTTGCGAACGTTTTCTAAAACCTCGTTAACACAATTACATGATTGCCTTCAAACCTGTCTAAAAATTACGCCTTTCATGCAAGGCAAGCTTTATCCTGACTCCCTAGGCAGCCTCTACCTGAATGGAACACTGGGTTACTAATGATATTATGTGTTCAGAGTAAGAGAAATGAGTCAGGTGTATATCTTGCTGTAGTATAGAACTGGTTATCGGCGCATGCCTAACATAAATTTGCATTTGCGGTGGTAGAAATATGTTAATTTGTTGTTGCAGAGATTTGGAACATTCTATGAACGTTCTAATTAAGGAACCTGAGAGTCGGTGCGATCTTGTATCTGCGGAAATAATCTGAGATAACTAAATCGGATGCTAATTTCAGCCATTTACAAACGTTTATCTGTAGCTGCCACTGAAGATGCATTATTATCACTTCATTATTGTTAGTCCTGAAATTGGAAAATAAACCACGATATTATGGTGCACTGTGTTCACTCCTGTTTCATAAGTAATAATTTTGCAGGACATTCGATCAGAGATCGATAAAGGAAGCACCTTATTGACCAAATCGCATTTTACCACTAAATCTGAATTTTAAATAAAAGCTATGCTAACCTCTGACAGGATCCATGTTATGTCATTTAGACTGCAATTTAATGAATCTAAAAATTAATCGAAATGAAAGTACCAGTATCAATTTAAAAGCTACAGAAGAAAACGTACAGGAAATAAAATAGTACGTCAATTTATAAAGTTTGCCATCAGTGACTGTTTATAATTAAAACAGCCTGATGCATCTGTTAATGCACCAATCAATTGTCTTGCCCATGTACTGATGGGTATTAACAGACCTGGAGCTAATAATGTGATGTGAATGCCAATTAAATAATTAAGGATAGTTTTATATGCCTGGATAATATCCTGATCAGACATTGGGCTGCCATGTCTTCAGCTTATTTTGACTTTATCAGCATCACCAACCCTTTAAAGAAAAATCCACCCTGATTGACGTGCGCATAACAATGTCATTTTTATATTTTAACGTGATCTTGAATCAGTCAAGATTTACAGGACTGTGCAAAAGTCTTTATGCACATGCAAATAAATGCAAATTAAAAATACTCTATAAAGCCAGTAAACAGTGATTAATAAATTTTTTTAAAAATCAGTAGGGGTGCTCCGATCAGGATTTTTGGGGCCGATCACCGATTTCCGATCACTAAAAGCTGTATTGAGTGATACCGATGCCGATCACAGGGTCTACTCGAAGCCTTATCATGTAGCATTATTTATTAAACTATATCAAACAACAATGTAAACTAAGATTGAAATTACAAGAAGAGGAATATCATGAATTGACAACCATATTTATTGGCAAGCAACATGTGCAACACGTCAACTTAAAACATAGCAGACAAGCAGGACGTGAGTTGCCGGAAGTTCTGCAAGCATCTGCGAGGACTGTCAAATAATTAAACATGTTTTGTGTAATTTAATTAAACATGTTTAATTTTTCACGCGGAAAGATGGAAACGTAATCACTGCGTAAAAACTCGCGGTGAATCATGATGAACCGAACTTACGGGGAATTACTGACAGCTGAGTGAGCGGTGGCACGCGACTTGCTGATCTCTCCCGCTCTCTTAGCGCTAGGCAACTTTGAAAACTCATGTTCCTTTACGTGATTAACCTTCAAATGCCTGATAAGGTTTGTGGTGTTAAATGCTTTGGGTGCTTCCCGCCTCGTAGAATTGGCTTGTTACACAGGTTGCCGATTGCTAATGTATTGTCTTTTTCACACAACACGTAGAATTGCCAGACCGGTGAAGCCATTTTATCAGCTCGGAAAAAAATTTCCCGCGAGTTTTGTGTCATCTGATCAGCTTTTCTATATAGGCCATTATAGAGACTGCCGATCAAACTTCCCAAAGCAATTATCAGCCGATAATAAGCGACCGATCAATCGGAGCACCCCTAAAAATCAGTAATTGGTGTGACAATGCTTAGAGGACAATTGAGGACAATTTGTGCCACTTTATAAGAAAACTAGCTGCTAAGTTTTACTCAGCATGTGGCAGAATCACCCACAGTTCTTCTGACGACCTTAACAGTTGCACCTGATTATTTTTTTTGCATGCAAAATGCAGCGGATGCTATTTTGTTTTTGCTATTTTGGTCTGAAAAGTAATCGCTTACATAATGTAACGCTTTCTTTTCTGCCATGCAACTTTTTTTCTCTAGTTTTCTTACCACTGATGTTTGAAAATCAGAAATGTTTTGTACTGACTCAACCGTATTGCCGGAAAGTTCCATAGGAAGATTTGTACTAAAAAATAGACTTTTGCATAGTACTGTACTTTGAAATGCCTTTCACTTTAAAAGTTTCCTTCATTACCCACAATACTGTTCGTCTACCTCCTGATAAGGGTACAGTGGGATTTACCTCAGCTCTACCGAAACACATCAATGCAGCAGGGTTTTAGTCCTTTACCCAGTCCAGCTCTTTTACTTCCTCATCTGTGCTCTCTGCGCAAACTGATCAACACTAATCAAATAATTTGCACTAGAATTGCTAGACATATCAGAAACATTTCAATATAAGCATATTACATGAGGTTTAGAGTGAACATTTTCTTTCATGGACTAAAACATACGGAACGTTTGTTGTGTCATATACGTTATAAAAGCAGCATAAATTAAAAACTATTAGTTTGAATGATTCTGGAGAGACGTAGTGACGAATGTTGGTCACACGTTTTTAAGTAGAATTCTCCCGTCAGGTTCCCCAATTGATCTGAAACCAAAGTGTACCTTTATAGCTAATCTGAGCAACAACAAATTGATCAAGATGAGACAAACCAATGTTTTTGATACAAAACAAACCTAACGGATCACTTGAACTCCACAAAATGTCTGTAAACCATTTAACATCAACTCGATCCAAAAGTGCAATTTTACTACTGTATCCCAGTTCAGTAGTGCTTTTCCTGCAAGTAATCTTTCATTTTGTTTGGTAAAGGTAGTTTCTGAATCAGGTCAATCCGTGTGTATTGCCGAATAACAAATCGGCACAAGTACTGCAGCGAACGCACTTGCATGAAACGAGATACGGGATTGGTCAATCGGACTGGGTACGTCACAGACCCTGGCTGCCGCGATCTGGAGTAACAGAAGGCGCCATATTCCGAGTCTTTGATAGAGTGCTCGATAAGGTCAACGATGGACGTGTGTCCTTCTACATCAGGCTGTTCGTAAAAACTGAACCTTCCGTTCGAATGTTCGATCCTGGTGTGAAGAGTCTTGCCTTGTGATCGGAAGCTCAAGCTGAGAAGATAGCGGTCGTCTGAGCTATCGCGCACCAAAAAAGAACCGTCCTGAAGGTTGAGGAGCTTGTCCTCAGCTTCCCATCGCGTTATAGGTCCCCAGTACCAACCCTGCTTAGCGAGTTTCTTCAGCTCTTCCGTAAGGCTCGTCACAACCATTGGTCCACTGCTTTGAACTGAATCATATACTCTACTAACACCAGGAGCGAAATTAGGGTCAAAATTCAGATGCTGCCTCACTCTTTCGGCAACATGTGAATCAGCACCACCAAATCCAGAATAGGTTCTTGGAATTTCGCCGCCAGAAACAGGGGAAAGCGAAGGCGAAAGTGAAGGAGCCTCGGATCCTGAATTTTGAAGGACTATTCCCGGGCTACCGAGTACAATCCCGTTCACAGACTGATCCATGAGAATATCTGATGTTAAGAGATCATGGTCGACATGGCCTTGATCCACATTTAACAGTTCGTCATTGACTTGTTCCATCACCTCTATCGGCGAGGTGCCATCCAAGCACAGCGAGTGGGACGATTCGGGGTACATTCCCTCATCTAAAGGCATTGTGTACTGGATGTAATCCTGAGGTCCAATAACTACAGGCACATGTTCTTCCATGTTTAAATGCAAGTCACTGTTTGGAGTCTCTAAAGTTTTCAAAGACTCGCTTCGATCATCAAAAAGTCCCTCCATTTGGATGTCATGGAATTCTTTCCTGACACCGTTAAAGGACGGACTGGAGCTAGGTGTGTGAACCATGGCTTTTACCTTCACCTCCATCTTAATACAGGCTTCCTCAGGGTCAACAGCTCTTATGGGCCAAGGTGAAGGGCTGTAATGATGACTCCGCAAAGATGCTGATCGTAAAGGGCGCTGGGCTTTAGCTTCGTTAAAGCTTATGGGGACTGACGAGGATGAGAATGTATCGTCGTCATCTCCCAAGCCCACTGAGGTTGACCCACCTTTACTTTTAGGTTTCTGCTTAGAAGAAAGCCTCCTTTTTAAGGTCCCCATAAGACTTTCGCTCTTAGATCTGTTCTTGTGGGCCCTCGCGTCCTCACCATGGAGGTCACAAGCTAGCTCTTTGGCGTAACAGCTTCCAAAAAGTGAGTCGTCTTTTGTGAACTCGGGGGCCAACGCCGGCTTCTGGAGCATCACAAAATCTCCATCCTCTTTGCCCTTGATGTTGAACGACTTTCGGAACGTCTTAAGGCTGAACGTCTTCTTCATCCTGATCTTTCCACGGCATGAGAGGTGATAGCCGAGGGTTACTATCCTTCCATGCAACTGGGAAATGCTAATCACAAAGCAGTTAATCTCGTCATCTGTGCGAAGAAAAAAACAACAAAAAAAACATTAAACAAGTTGAATGCATTGTGTATACCTATCTAAATTACTATCTTTAGTGTGACTACCTCAGACACTTAATTAAGGATTAGTAAAGTGATGTTTTTTTTATATACAATGGCTGATCAAAACAAAGAAAAAAAAATCACACATGCCAAGCTTTCATTGACCACCTTAAGTTTTGATTATAATATGAATGTGCCTGTGTCATCAGGTAAGGAAAAACTCTATAGATGTGATAACCTGGTCATTAATTATGCTCAGGTCGTCAGCTGACTTCATTTTATTGCCACATAATTCCAGAGGCCCTGGAACAGGGTAAATTTTGACTGATCAGACCACATGACCTTTTTCCAGTGCTCCAAAGCCTAACTTTAACAAACTAAAAAAAAATGTGACTTTTAAATATAGCTCTGTTTTTCTGTTGACGTTTTTAACATGCAAATTATCAAGTGTTTAAGTGATCTCTATTCATGATTTCTTTTTCCAACCGTGTTTCTTTCACAAAGTTAAAGGTCTCGATAATGCTTAACCAAGTTCCAGCCATTTCAAATCTCCTTAGTTGTTTTCTTTGCTTGATGCAGCCCAAAAATAAAGAAGCCCTTCTGAAATGGTGACTTTTTATCGAGCAGTGTATATAAATGTTATATGATTTAGTAAGACTTTTTAATACACTTTTTAAGTGTACTGTTTTTGTAATGTTTCATCAGTAACTGACTACAAACATTGTACAAACATTCATGTATTTCTGCGCAGCTCTTTCTTAATATATTTTTTATTTTGCTTTACATTATTCACGTTTTGCGAATTTTCAAGGAAAGTGACGATTGCAATTTACTATAAACACACATAGCTACATCAGGGATTTAATACGTGAGGATTAAACATTACATGCTGGCTAGTTAGCTACCTAGCTCTACAATAAACAAAATAAGTTTGCCAGTAAATCCTCCAACCTGCAACTTAATTATTTATTCGGGCATTTAAAATGTCTTTATTTACAGAAATAAGTGATTTCCGCTTAGCAAGATAATCTTTCATTTGCGTAGCTTTAACCCAGGTATGGGCCTAACTAAGCTAAGCTAACCTAGGTCAGTTTACACCAGGCCTAGACATACCACACTGATACTAAAAACAAAATAATATAAAATGTAACAACTAAAGTGCTGTTTCGATACATGAAAGTTTATTAACAGCCCTTAACTCAGACTGTTTCAATCTATTTAACGTAAAAGCAAGCAAAACTAAGCGAGCTAGCTAACACTAACAAAGCACAAATGAATAACGTTAGCTTAGCTAAAATAAACATTAAAGTATAATATCAATTAACATAGCACTTACTTCCAGAACACAAAAAGTGAAATCCACGTCAGTTGTTGTTTCTTTGACAATTTATAACAGCTTGTGACGGAAAGACAGGAATGATGTGTTAGCTAAAACGCTAACTTCTGAGCTATCTGGCTAACTTAGCTAGCTAATGTGTGTACATCAGTTTCACACAGCGCGTTCAGGGCGTCTGCATTGTGGACCGGTATGTTAACGGGTCATGCGCGTGAAGCAGATTTTATAGCGCTTCAAACTTCATTTATTACCTAAATGAAATATAAACAGATAATAATAGAGCTAGGCTAAGTTGAAGTTAAGCCTCCATATCGTTTCTTCCTTTCTTGGGGGCTTTGCTGTTTTTCTCCTTCCTCTCAGGGTTGCCAGATTGAGTCCCTGATCACCCTTTCTAATCAGAATAAGCTACAGTGACAGTCAAAAGTTTGGACACACGTTTGCCAAACCTCCTCACACCTCCAGGGTCGACGGGTTGATTCCTGCCTTGGGTCATCCTATGCTTGGGTTTTCTCTGGGTGCTCAACAATACAAAAAAAAATTCTATCTGTATAAAATAAATTGATGATAACTACTATGAACAAAAGTATAATATTATGAGAGGTTTGATATTGTAAATGAATATCAGTATTATGAAGTGTACTACCAGTCAACCATATGTTAAAAATCAAGAAATAAATGAGTTACGCTAATTTCCATGATACATATCATCAAAATGTTTTTGCATCATCAATTGCACTGTGTTTAACAATTAAATGAGTATTTATTTTTATTGTTATTATAATTCTGAGCTGCGTATAAATAGGTCGCACAGGAAGTCCAGGTCAAGGGTTCGAGTCCTGTCTCTGGTATCTGCATGGAGTTTGCATGTTCCTCCTGGGCTTGGTGGGTTTCCTCAGGTTGCTATGATTTGCATACCAAAGACATGCAGAGTAGGATAACTACTCCAAATTGCTCATAGTCTGTTAGTGGTTGTGCATGGTGATGGAATAGCTCTCCATCCAGGGTGTACCCCGTCTAGTGCCTCAAATCCCCTGGGATGGGTGCTGCACTACCCTGTACAACAATCTAATAGAGTACAACAATGTATTAGATAGTATAATTTTATATTATATAATTTTAATATATATCATACTATATATAATATACTTTATATATTAATTATATTATTATTATTAGTAGTAGTAGTACTATATTATTTATTATATTATATACACCATTATATTGTTGTACAGTTGTGCAGCACCTATCACAGAGTCCTTGGTTGTATTAAAAAAAAAATCCAGCACAATAAAAAAGTTTTTTTTTTTTATCTTATATATTATTAATAAATTGTATTGTATACAACTGTAATACAACAGTATAAGATTGAGGTGTTGCAAGTAAATGCAAGTGTATACACCCAATGCCTTATTTACTACATAATCTTGTTAATGTTTAATAAAAAAGAGACTCCACCAATGGGACTCAATACTTTAGTAGTCTTAATTGACTAAATAAGTAAATTGAGTTTTAAAAGAGAGAGAGAGAGAGAGAGAGAGAGAGAGAGAGAGTACTACTTAGTGCTAGTTAGATTGTAGAAAACAACCTCCTAAAATTTTGATTCATTCTCGTACAAAAAAAAAAAATATTCTGGCGATGAATACTTGTTATATATACTTATGATATTTGTTAGGTTTATTCATAAGTTTTATAAATATGACCGACAGTCCTGGTCAGGGAGCACTAAATCTTATACATTAAAGGGCCATAAAATTAATTTAATACTGAACAGTTACCTAGTGTTTTGATTATACAGTAGCAACCGTAACCTTCAATAGGTCTTCCACTTAATAATCTTTCTCATCAAATCCAAGTGTGATGTTAGGTAGAACAGTAGGAAGGCACTACGCCCAATCTGGCCACCCTGTGTCCCTCACCCACTCCTTTGTTGCTCTTAAAAATGCTGGTGATGAAGGAATACTGTATATAGCTCCTTTATACCTCATGTATTAAAATCATCATCATCATTATCATCCACCGATGTAAAATTAAATAATTTGCATAATGCATAAGCATATATAAACCCCACATATCTGAAAGCAGCATATGAAAAAAGGAGTTTCTTAATGAATTATCCAAAGCGAATTATAGTCATGATTTTCAGTCTCTAAGAATAATGACATTGTACAAGTACAATTAATTTAAATAATTCTGCACAGGCCACATCAGCATTTTATTATGACAACAATGGACCTTTAATTTTTTTCATTCTTATTTAACATATTATACCACTCTCACTCACTCATTCATCATCTATACCGCTTAATCCTGTATTCAGGGTCACAGGGGCCTGGAGCCTATCCCAGGAGACTTAGGGCACATGGCAGGGTACACCCTGGACAGGGTGCCAATCCATCGCAGGATTAATTCTTTTTATCGGTGGGGTGGGGTACACCCAGAGCACAGACACGCACACATACACTCACTCATTCACACACTACAGGCAATTTGGGAATGCCAATTAGCCTAACCTACATGTCTTTGAACTGTGGGAGGAAACTGGCGTACCTGGAGGGAACCCACCAAGCACGGAGAGAACATGCACACAGAGACGGGGATCGAACCCGGACCCTGGCGATGCAAGGCGACAGTGCTAACCACTACACCACCGTGCCGCCCATATTATACCAATTAAAATCAAATAATTGCATCATGGTGGTTTAGTGGTTAGTACTATTGCCTTACAACTCCAAAGTCCGGGTTTGATTCTCACCTTGGGTCTGTGTGCATGGAGTTTGATGGCATCGTGCCTTGGGACAGGCTCCAGGTCATAAGTATACCATTAATGAAGCTATTTAGTAGCATATCTTAAGTTTTTCAGTCATTTAAAAACATCTAATGACTCAGCTGTTTAGACATGTAGAGGGGTTTAATCTATCAGAGGAGATTCTTCATGCAGATCTTTTTTGTCTCTTGAGGGTTGATGGGTCAATCTGAGCCATGCTAGTGTCTGCAAGAGAAGCTGGTGCAGAGGGAGGTACAGTATGATAAGTTCTTCAAGTAAGAGGAGTCCAGTTCATTTTTGGCAAGCGTCAATGTTTTAAATTTAAAGCAGACAGCCACAGGAAGCCAATGTAGAGAGCTTAGCAATAAGGGGATGCAGGAAAAATATGGAGAAACTGAAAACAAGCTATCCAGCTGAATCAGTTACAGACGTTTGAGTATATGCACAGGGAAGCAAGGTACAGTAATTAAGTTTGAGTTCACAAGGGACTGAACAATCCTTTTCTTGGCTTTCAAAGACTGAAACTGCTACAGTATATGTGTCAAATATAACAAAGGAGAATCTCTTACGACCCGAGTAAGGCTTATGATAAATGTAGAGAACGATAGCTTCCCCAAAGTTTCATACATTGTCATGAGGAGTTATCGAAGGAATCTCTAGCATCTCAGTCTGCCTGGCATTTAGTTTCAGGTGATAAGCTGACATCTGTGACAAGATGTCTGCCAGACAGGCCAAGACATGAGCTGAAATATGACTCTCCAAGAAAGCCAAAGAAGGGATGAGTTTGTGCCATCAGCATAGCAATGCTAAAAAAGCATGTGAGATTGTTACCTTACTGAGAATGCAGATATAGAGGAAGAATAGAAGAGGACCAAGCACTGAGCCTTGAGGAACACCTTGCATAATCCTAAATACTTTCACTTGTAAAATCTGTAGCATCTCATTGAG
This sequence comes from Clarias batrachus, assembly GCA_003987875.1. Taxonomy (NCBI): domain Eukaryota; kingdom Metazoa; phylum Chordata; class Actinopteri; order Siluriformes; family Clariidae; genus Clarias; species Clarias batrachus. Next base: position 168,121 of record QMIH01000966.1, read on the forward strand.
CACTCATTTATTAATGTCTGTGTGTCCTGCAATGGACTGGCACCTTGTCCAGGGTGTAACCCACCCCGTGCCCAAAATCTTCCAGGATAATCCCCAGGTCCTGCGACTCTGTATGTAAGATGAATGGGTGCTTAATGAGATTTTATGTCATTTCTATCTAAGTTGACATTTAAATAACTAAACAATATTGAGGTTTCATTTTATTTATTTTATTGTTTTGTTTTCATTTATTATTGTTCTTGTCAGGAAAAAAAAAAAACATAAAAAAATCCACATGGGATTATTTGTCCTACCTCAAGAGGAACCCGAAGGAGGGAGACATGATTTGTTCAGCATGTCCAGAGCATCACTCACACTGATTTAGTACCTCAAAGTGACAGTTTGTGCCAATGGCAAGGTAATCGTAGGTTCCTGCATGAACTGAAGTAAATCCAGAGCAGAAAATGTGTCTTGTTGACGTTTCAGACAGAAATTGTATTGTTCTGACCGTCCTGATTTGGTGATGTTTCACATTCTTAGATTCTTCACGTTTCCGTTTGCGATTCTTAATTTGGCAGTCATTTTTAGCTGAAGCAACCTGCTGTTCTAGAAAAGAGCCAAAAAAGTGAGATGTGTGTAGGAAGAACAATAAAAGCTATATGGAAGCTATATGAAGCATGATTCATACGCCATATGCCCCAAAATGTAAAAGATTCGCTTTATTCTGATCTCTCTCTCTCTCCCACTTTGCATTTATTTGAGCCAAAATCTAACTAAATACAGCCAGTCTTACCAACACCTCTATCTGCGTTGAAAAAGTCACATGTTTTGTCCATAGATACCACACACAACAGTGTGGAAAGGAAGCAGCATAGCCATTTCAGAATCATTAAAAATAATTTGTAATCTACGATCTATGATCATGATCAAAACTATGATGAACAAAGACCAGATACAGAAAACATGTAGGGAGAGAAAACAAGACTGCTTCACTCCTTCGAGCCCCTGTACCCTCTTTAGGGCCCTTAAGGTGTCTGACATACATTGCATTAATTACACATGCGGCAGATGGAGTCCAATCCAGTCTTACTGATGTTATTGCGTCAGCTGGTGTAAAACCCTGAATATAGAAAACTAATTATGGTTTTAAAATCTTTCTATTAATTTATATTAATACTTTCATTCCAAAATATTCCTAATCAGATTCTTATCTTTGGTCCATGATAGCTACTAATCCAGAAAAGTCTATTCTAATACAGTACTGTGCAAAAGTCTTGAGCAAACCCTCATTTCTTTATATTTTGCTTCCAAAAAAAAAATAAAAACAGACATTCTTGTATTTTTTTATTGTAGTCTTCCAAACACACTCCCAATGCATTCAAAGCTTACCTCGATAGAAAAACCCACGATGGAACACTCTCAGTCATGGATTAGCCTCCCCAAAGCACGGATCTCAACATTACTGAAGTGGTATGGGATCATCTTGACAGAGAACGGAACAAAAGGCAGCGAACGTCCAAAGAAGAGCTTTGGACTGTCCTTCGAGAAGCCCGGATAACTATTCCTGAAGACTACTTAAAGAAATTACAAGAAAGCTTACCTAAGAGAGTTCAGGCTGTGTTGAAGTACAGTATAAAGGTGGTTATACCAAACATTTACTTTAAAGCTTTTTTATAATTATACAAACTCTTCCTGTATTTACATGTATGTTTGCGCATGTTGCAATAAATCACGGTATCTGCAGGCTTGTGTCATGTTTCTAGTTTTTCAAGTTTTTTTTCTGGCCAAAACAAAAGTCACATGCTATAAATTTTCATTCAGTTGTGTTTAGCTTTGATTGCAGCACACAATGTGGTGGTCGGTTCATGGGCAAAAATTATTCCTCATGCTCCCAGAAACACTGTTTCACAATTTGGGTCCTGGACTATGCCTGTGTCATCAAGGAAGAAAAACACCATTAATGTGATAACCTGCTCATTCAGTACATTTAGATCATCAGTTGATTTCATTTTGTTGCCACATAACCTTGTTGAGCCTCGACCTGACCAACTGAAGGAATTCCAGGTCATAACACTGCCGCCAGAGGCGTGTACAGTGGCCACTAGGCATGATGGGTGCATCTCTTCATGCACGTCCCTCCTTGACGCTGATCACTCTGGAATAGGGTCAATCTGACCTCCACATGACTTTGGTCTATTGCTCCAAATTCCATTCCTTTGCTCATTTCTCTTTGATTAGCCTCACTAGCAAGTGTTTTTTTATGGTCACACAGCTATTTAGTCCCAATCCTGTACTGTAAGTTCTCAGGTGTTGATAATGTGTTGAACGGTTCTTAGCACAGTTCCAATAATATCAAATCTCCCTAGTTGTTTTCTTTGCTTGATGCAGAACAATAATTCAAGCCTTCCGAAATAGTGACAGATTTGTGGCCAGGCAGCGTATAAAGAAATGAGGGGAGGCTCAAGACTTTTGCAAAGTACAGTACTGTATTTGCTTGTAATCTGTAGATTCGTTATAAAATGTCATGTGATAGCTAAACCTGTTTACCTGGGGCTCATTTAATATTTGATGTATGGAATCCTAACTCATATTGAAATTATGAGAGATCCTAGTTATAATTCATTTTATTTTATTTATACTGTAAGGATTGTCCTTAAATCATTAATTTGCACACTCAATATGATTTGCCCTGAACGAAACACTTTACACTATTATTCACTATTACACTATTACACTATAATTCGCTGACTTCTTCCACTTCCTTTCCTATAAAAATTAGCTGATGGCAAAGATAAATCTCTAAGCCCAGACTAAAATCTCCCGAACAGACCTCAGTCATACTTCTAGGATCTTTTTTAAAAAAAATTTTATTTAGGACAGTTGCTCCAATTGAGGATCCATATGTGCACATTTTTTAAGTATCCACTTTAGCACCAGACATGCTAAGAAAATGGATACGTGTAAATCCTGAAATAACAACACTGACACACAGTGGTGTGTTGGCCATCAGGCACACAGGGGCAAATCCCGGTGGGCCGGTGCATCAGTGGGCCTGTCAGCCGTCAAAAACAAACAAGAAAGAAGCAAAAAAAAAATGTCTAGATGAATTTTTTTTAAAAAAAAAACACATCTTTACCATCCCTGTCTGTCTCTCTACCGGCCCCTGTGCTTTTCTGGCTGTCAATCAGGGCAGGTATGAGAGGATGTGGAGTGTGTGGGCTTACTGAAATCATAGGTTAATTTATGCTAGTTAACGTCCATTACCATTCCAGAGTAATTAAGGATCAATGTACAAAAGCTTGCTGCATGGAGATGGCAAAGGGGCTGAAAAAATATACATATATTATATATATAAGTATCTATAATCTAGCTGTTGTATATGGCAGCACTATGGCCCCATGCTTGGTGGGTTTTCTCCATGGAATCCGGTTTCCTCCCACAGGCCAAAGTCATGTAGGTTACTCTATTTGCAGTTCCCAAATTGCACATAATGATGCATCGATCTGGCAACCCGACCTCTTAAGTAACTGCCATAAAAACAACAGATATACCGCAAGGGTATGGAGTAGCATGTGGACGGACACATGCAAAAGTTGTAAGATTCAGTTGCAAAAAAAAAAAAAGTGATACTATTTAATACATGACACAATATGTATATGATAAAGAGGGCTTCAGTTTATATATATATTTTATTGTAATTGTTTACATCCCTCCACACATACAGTATACACAAATTCATACTGTAATTGATCTCTCTACAGTCCAGTCCAGTGTGGAAAGTCCAGTCCAATTCTGAATTCTCGTTCCCAGTACACTCCTGGTGACACACATCCTGATAGATAAAACCATGAGAAAATTCAGTCTTGCGCATCATCTGCATGGTTGGTGCAGAAAGGGGGCTGTGTACAAGAAAGAACAACCCCATACTCACTGTATATTATCACTGTTGTCGGAATTTATGAGATTATTATCGCCTCAAGGTTTGTTTTTCTGCCAGGAGATGGCATGTACATGGCAGTAAGTGGAACCTCTAACAAGTACAGACCGAACATCAACACAGAAATGATTGAAAGAGCAACGCGTCTCCAGTCGTACACGCATCTACAGGGAGAACTGAACATATACAGTATTGCATTGTAAGTGTGGCAATTATGCCCATAAGTATGTAATTTTATTTGAAAGTTGAAAGTTGAATTGGTTTAATTGGCAGATAAATTTCCTCCGACTCATATTACTTACAGAGCATCCATGAAAATCAGGAAAAAAAAATTGGTGCATCCATCAGACAGTGCAGGAGGACACGAGGACAAGAAACCAACAGGTAAAAAAATGAATACAGAAATAACTCTGTGGGTCTGAGGGCCATTTTGCTGAGATACACTGCTGTCTGTGGAGACGTCTCGCTGAGAAAGGGTGTCTCACTGAGAGAAAGGCGCTGATTTTTACAATGATTTTCAGCGTGAGGAAGAAAAAGGATGAGTAATATGGACGCGAGGACACACAGGCCCTGTCCATTTCCTGCGCACCAAGTGATGCGAATGAGTGATCCCAGATCAAGCCTGATTACCAGTACAGGCTTTCACGCAGAGAATAAAGAACAACAAGTCAAGCCGAAACCCATTCACACATACTGTGTTAGACTGGCACAAGGTTTCAATTTAATCTTTATCCACCACATCCGTAAGATATCGGTGATTACCATGGATGAAACATTGGAGACGTTATTCTGTATTGAGGACAGAACAGAAAACCAGAAAAGTCACTTGTGTTGGAAATCTAAGGCCAGTTGAAGATTTTGAGAAAGTAAATTCAGAACGGTAATTATGATGAAATATGATGAATTATTTGAAATTTGATGAATTCACATGCTTGCTCCTTAAATAAATACTAATGAATATGTTGGCCTATCACCAACCACCATGCTGGCTACATGAGGAGGAATGAGGTATACAGTCTTATGCAAAAGTTAGGGCACCCTTTGATAAATAACAGATTTTGGTGATTTTTTTAAATTGAAAAGATATTAACACAGTCTCTCTTTGAAATGGAAAAAAAATGCACAATATTTGCAGCAAACACTGATGCACAGTTACTGCTTATGCCATAAGTTGAACAAAAATAAAAAATAAAAACATTATTATGGCACTGTGCAAAAGTTTGGGCACCCGAAGAGTCTCAGATTCTTTTTACAAGGTTTCAGACCTTAATCAGCTTGTTAAATCTGATGCATGGCAACAGCTGTCATTAGTAAATGCCAATTTCAAAGCTTTAAAAGTAAAGCCTTTATTTTTGTCACATATACATTACAGTTCTTCACATATCCCAGCATAACTGGGGTCAGCCATGGTACAGCACCCCTGGAGCAGTTAGGGTTAAGGGCTTCGCTCAAGGTCCCAACAATGGCAAACTGACTGAGCTGGGAATCGAACCGCCAATCTTCCGATCAGTGACTCAGTGCCTTAGCTCCTCTAAGCAGCTGTGTAAGACTGAAGAAAATGAAAGTTATTGATGCCCACAATGCAGGAGAAGGCTACAAGAAGATAGCAAAGTGTTGTCAGCTTGCAGTTTCCACAGTGAAAAATGTAATTAAGAGATGGCAGTTCAGGGGAACTGTGGAGGTCAAGATGAGATCAGGAAGACCAAGAAAACTCTCGGAGAGAACTGTTTGTATGCTGGTCAGAAAGACAGATCAAAACCCCCATTTGACAAAAAAACTGCAGGAAGATTTCGCAGACTCAGAGGTGGTGGTGCGCCGTTCCACTGTGCAGCGATGCTTACACATACAAGACCTTCATGGGAGAGTCAACAGAAGAAAACCTTACCTTCCTTTAGGCGAAGAAATGTGGTCAAAAAAATCATGGGAACTGTTAATTGAGAGATCATGAGAGATGTTAATTTAAACTTTAGAGTCCTGAAGCAGTGTATTCAGAAGTCATTCTTGTGCGGCATTAAACCTACAGTAGTTGGACATGCTAATAATGCAGAATCACAAACGACACAAAAAACAGTCATGGTTTTGGGAGGTGTGGAAACCCAGGAAACCTGGGAACAAGGAGGAAACCCACTCGGACATGAGGAAAAGGCAGTAATTCAAACTGAAGACTCAAGCAGAGACCTGGAACTGTGAAACAGCAACCATCCTCCTGATCAGTTCTCTAAATGAGTGTCTGTGTTAAACACTCCTATGCTACAAACTGGAGTTTCATTTTAAGAAGTGCAGAAAGCAACAGTACATGCATATGTTAAGGTCTGCAGAAAGGATGTTCAGAAATCATAGATGTTCACATATTGAAGAAACTGCGTGCTGTTACATTCAGCGAGGAACGCTTGTGAAACATGCACATAGAATTACAGCATTAACACAAAGATAAAGTACACACACGCAAAAATCTATTCTTAAAATGACAGAAGAGTTCCCTTCTCAATACCGCCTACAAACTGACATTTCTCTCTATTAGGTCTAAAATGTCACCAAATAAGCGTTATCTAGCGACACGGCCAACAGCTGATACACATCTATCTATATTGACTGATGTAAGATTACATCATACATTACTAAATACACACTTTCACACTTTCGTTTCAGTGCAAATGACTACAGTGTCAGAGCCTAAAAAAGCTTCGAACAGTAGATCTGCTAGGATATGCCAGTATTGATCTCCAATAGGAACAAATCCTTGTGTGTAAACCATCAAAGATTGATGTTGTGCTGCCATTTGTAATCACTGATATATGTACAGTGCAAATGCCAAGGGTGCGCTTAGGGCTTGCCAGAGCATATAAAAGGAAAAAACTGATAGCAAGGATATATATATTTTTAAATTATTGGCAGTGTAGCAACGAGGGATGAACCATAGAGTCAATACAGGCTTCTAATGTCTCTTTGGTTTTTAGATTTTAGGTTTAGTTTGTTAGTTTCTAATTTGAACAATTCACAGGATTGAGAATAAACAGATGTTTAGCAATAAAAATTCAGTTGTAACTACGGGTAACGGGTCCCCCCCCAATAATTAGCATCTTGAAGTAATGATGTATGAACACTGTTGTTAGGTCTCATTCACAAAAATACAACACCATTTAAAAAAGCACCAGACTTTCACAGTCATTTCAATAAAAACAAGTTAAATGTTTCAATTATTTCAAGGAACACAATTTTATTTCCATGCCTCTGAATCATGTTTTGATGACAATCATTTTGCTACCCACGTTTTTGCAAGAAAAAAATGCTCATCATTCATTCTTCAGGGTGCAATCTAGTGCACACAATATCTGAGGTGAGAATCGAACCCTGAACCTTGCAGGTGCAAGGCTGCTTGCTAACCACTACACCATTGTACTTATTCATATTATTAATACATTTGTTAGTTTACTTATTTACATAGATACATAAAAACTTTTTTTTATAGCAGATTTTAGGAAGAGGATTGTGTGCACTGGGTTATATTTTCTTACAGGGTGCCAAAACTAATAGCCCAAACTTGTGTCTTGCAGCTTAGCTGTCACTCCATCGAAGCCCTGTTCTTACTGTACCTGAATCCTAAATTACCACTTAGTGCACTAAGTATGGTGCATAGACTCTTACTGTAGTGCCTGGTACTTAGTACACACTTATAGGGCACGAGGAGACATTCAGGATACAGCCCGCTCTACAGTTCGGCACAGAACCGGAAGTAGTCGAAACTGGCGCCGTGGTTAAAAACAAAGCCGCGTCGGTGCTTCAAAGTGAAAGGACGTTAAACGGAAACACGAGAAGCTTCTAAATGTTTGAAATAAGTGTGTAGTTAGCTACTGCTAACCTTAAAACCGCGCCATGGAGCTAGCATCACTTATTAAAAAGCTCGGTAAGTTGCCGCCTGCGTCCTAAGCCAGAGTTAACGTTTAAGCTAGTCGACTTTAGCCGTGTGTTTGATAGTTTGTGTGTATGTTTTTTTTTGGGAATTATGTAAAAAAAAAAACAATAAGAAGTATTTATTAAATAAACAGTTTCTATCTCAAATTAATATTTAATTGCGCGTGCGCTACACTTTAAATGTGTTTCAAATAAAAACGTCGAGTTAAAGTCCATATACAGTAGATTACTTACCTGTATGGTATTTCTATAATGTTCAATAAAGTGTATCTACACTAACAATTACATTTGACTTTGAAATACTCGATTAACACCCCTTTATTATGTTATTATATTGTCATTATCCGAGTCAGTTTGTGTTGCCATGGTGATTTCTTACCGTTAGCTGTCAGTTATCAAAGTTGTTCAGGAAAATAATTATCTACTTATTTTATATTTATATTAGATAAACATGTTTAAATACTTGGTAAGAAATTGAAATAATTTATTTGAAGCAGAAATGATTCTGTACTGTTTATTCTTATATTTAAAGTCTAGAAACTGATCACTCTTAGCAAGGTCCTATAAATATGCATGAACATGCTAATCAGAAATGCCCCATTTCTCTCTGACGTCATAAGTTGTCTCCATCCATCAATCTAAGAACCTTCCTAATTAGGGACTGTGGAAGCCAACATACTTGTTTCCATTTCATCAACCATAGTAGGGCCTTAGGTCAACATCCATGTTATGATCAATTTGGAAAGATCAGTTAGCCTAATCTGCATGACTTTGGACTGTGGGAGGAACCCGGAGGAAACCCACCAAGCACGGGGAGAATATGCAATCGAATTGAACATGGCGACGGTGCTAAATAGTCTGGTTTTATTGCCATATGCACAGTAAAGAAACAAGCCCCCCCCCGCCCCCCACCAATGAAATTTTTCCTTTGCTGTCCCCCAATGAATGCCACTAAAAACAGTAACACTGTATACACTGTACGTAGTGCAAATTACACAAGTGTATGTTAAAGTCTGCAGCATGTCTGAGAAAAAAGAAAGTCTGCAGTGTTTATGCAAAGCTGCACTGGTTTTGCAAATGATTGTACAAATGATTGTTCGTGTTTATTACTGTGCAGATGATTGTGCAAAGTTCACATTGAATATCCTAAGATCTGTGTTATTAGACAGAAACAGTCTGATTATTAGTTATATTTAGAAATAAGCTTTAAAGGAGAAGTCTACCTTGAAACATATTACACTTGTTTCTATCACCCTACTTGTTATTGGTGGTTGTGGTGCTGATTTGTTGGTTGATGTTGTAGTGGTTTTGTGTCGTGCTGATGTCACAGGGTAACATTACTGATGCAGTTACAATGGTGGTCCATAGTTAAGGGTCCGAATCCCAGCTCGGGTCTGCGTGTGTGAAGTTGTTCTTCCTGTGCTTGGTGGGTTTTCTTAGGGTACTCATGCAGGTTAGGTTAATTGCTGTTCCCAAATTGCCTGTAGTATGTCCTGGGGTAGATTGCCACACTGTCCAGGATGTACGCCACCTTGTACCCTAAGTCTCCTGGGATAGGCTCCATGTCCCTTGACTCAGTATGGGATAAGCAGTAGAGACATTGAATGAATGAATGAATGAATGAAGAACAAGTTTCCTTTTCCTGCGAATACATATGTAGCAATGGATGATTCAGAGGCATGGAAAATATGTTTTTTTGTTAAAATGCCTGTGATGTCATTAACATGGCATCTGATGCTTTGTTAGATGGTGTTGTACTTTCGTGAATCACATTTAACAATATTAATATTACTATACTGTACTTGCGTCTGTAATATCTGAGGGGTTTTTACTCTCATAACTGTGTTCTGTAATTCTGTACAATCACAAGGTTTCAAAATCCCTGTTTGAATTGATCACCTTTTGCATATAAGGTGTTTATAATCATAGCATGACGAGAATGATGAGTTAATTTTTTCCTCACCAAGTATATCACATATTTAAAGTGTTTCAGCGCAAAGGTTTCCATTAACAATAGGCAGTCTTGCAGACCATATGTCAGTGTGAAATGTCGATGTAAGTGTCTGGACGTCATGTTACGGAAGGTGATCATTCTCCAGGGCATGCTCGGTAGATTTTTCTTGTTGTTGTTTGTTGTTGTTTTTATTATTATTATTATTACTGTTACTGTTTTTCCCCAGCTCACTCGTTAGTGGAGATCCGAGTTCGCTCCCTGAGGAACATCGTCTCCAAGCTTCAGCTCAGTCTCATCTACCCGGCCGATCTTGTTCAGGAGAGACAGCTCTTCATCAACCTGCTGCACTGGTTTAACTTCCCTGAAGTCCCACTGCAGGAAGACGTGCTGCAGCTCATTAACACACTCGCTACGGTAGTGTAGCATAAACGATCACACAAACTACAATATAATCTGGACTGCCAGGAATTTTTTGTTATTCACTCAGATTTCATTCATTGAAATGAATAATCTTGACTTTTAAAGTGTCCATGGGCTCCACCACAGTTACTGTGGTGCAGTTATTGAATGTCTTAGTCCTATACATCACAGAGACGATGTCACTCATCCCTGCCATATTGCTTTGGAGGAGTTTTTTTTTTCAGCAATGCACAAAAGTTTCATATTTTCCTTCCCAAGAGCTAGACTTTCTTGTATTTTTAATGTAGTGTTGAGGAATAATTCTCCAGATTTCCTGAAGGAAGTGTTTTGGCTCTTAATTTCATTCCAGTCCCTATACCTGAGCAGTTCCAGGTTCAGTTTCAGTTTCATTGTTTTGTTTTTTTGTTTGTTTAGCCACACAGTGACATATGAATCATTCAAGCTTTGACAAACTTGAAGGCACGAACTAATTGGAAACAGATGATGACCGATGATCAGGCTAGTGATTAGTCTACTGATGATGCTAAATATTGAGGGGTTGAAACAGATGAAAGGGGAAATGAGGCTGCTGCTCAGGTTGTTACATAAGCAACCCAATTGTACATCGTCTCATTAGGCACTTTACAACCTGTCACAGTAAAAATTGTATTTATCTAGGCACAAACAATCTTATTAAGAGTGTTTATCACCTCAAAATTCTAAAAAAACAAACAAACAAAAAAAACAAATAATAATTAAATGATTCACTACATATTACTGTATAAACTAAATAAAGTCTTGACTGAGACTTTGTATATACAGTATTTATTTATTTAATGTAATTCATTGTGCATCAGTTCCATCTTCCTTACGACTTTGTGTAGTTAAAACAGTCACCCTTATTCTCATACATAACCAGTCAGGATATATGGCATTATACTGCTTTTAAAATTGAGTTAATTTGATTTATGTTTAAATCTTAACAAACAAGACTAGAACTTATTCTAATGCTTATTCTAATGCTTATTCTGCAATGCTATTTTTTTTCTTTTTTTCTTCTATATTAAAGCATCCAACCGGTGCACATATGTTAAGAGATGTAGGAGCAGTAGACTTTCTAACCCAGCTCTCATCCAACGTCGACCCCCAGCTTCGAGGCATCACAGAGAGGATTCTCGACCAGCTCTTCCACCTTCACATTCACCCAGCGGATACTTCCTCCGACCAGCAACCGAGCTCTTCTTTTCAGCCCAGTAAGCTTCTAATGCACAACACAGCGTGTGCCATTATGTTGATTTGCAGCGCCGCATAAAAGAACGTCCTCCAAGAGCGCCACCCTATCAAAGAGTACCAGCGGCACCTCTCATTCACCATGCCGGTATAAAATTGATTTATGGCTCCTTACTGAAGCTGTTTTTTAATATTCTCAGTGGAGGAGATGTCACTTAGAGGATATTTCCAGCAAAATACATCGAGGCCAACAGATGCCGCACCAACGGCCAGCGCGTCAGGTACGTTTCCTCAGAGAGACCTCATATTGACTTACAAAATGATGATAAAGACTTAACTTGTTTTATGGTTGTTTTACAACGTTAAATACAACTCATTGTACAGAAATTGATTCATTCGAGTGCTGTGGCATTATGGGAAAATAATCAGTTTTGGAGTAACCACATTACATTCCCCAGTTATTGATTATTTTCATCTAACCGAACCTCCCCAAGTGCTTTATTTATTCCATTCTCATTTATTCTATGATCTTCCTAGGTCACTTTATATATCTGTCCACCATTATGTTTATTTTGTAGATATGATAATTGTAACGTAAAATAGTTCCAACAATGTAGTGTGACAATAAATAAATGGCAATGTATAAATTACAGTCATCCATTTTTGTCCTTGCTGAGTAAACAGCATGGCTTGAACTTTTCTAGACAAAACTGTTACCTTTTTTTTTTTTTAAACTGACAAAAATCAAAGAAAGTGGTGTTTCTCGTGCAACAGAGTAAAAGCCCCGGAGGAGCTTTAGTACGTGAGAGGTGGCTCCTCGAGCGCGTCAATGACAGGTGGCAAATCTCAGCGACGGTCTTTAGTGAGGTTTGCTCAAAGCATGCGGCAGCGCTCGAGGTTCAGCGCAGGACGGGCAGGCCTCAGGCGCACTTCCTCGGGCGAGTCTGCAGGGAAATGGAGAGAGAACAGAGTGAGCACACGACACAAAGCAAATAGAGTGCATCTAGCATGTCTCTGTACTGATAGTGTGCAGGGTTTTTATTCTTTTTCCTTGCCTTGATTTCTAGTCAGACAGGCTTATTTCTGTTACAGCCATTTAGCTGGGAAGAATAACGGAAAGGATGTAATGGAAACGTCTTAAAGTTGTGAATTTTGCTCCCTGGACTCAAAAGTAGCACCCTGTACAGTGTGTACCCTGCCTTGTGCCCAAAATCTCTCCGGGCCCCTGTGACCCTGTACGGAATAAGGGGTAGAGAAGAACAATGAGTAAATAAATAATCATCTAATTTATTTCAAAAATTCATCAAATCCTGTTCAATATCAGGGCTACAGATAAACAACGCCAAAATGTAACCCTTTTCATAAGGTAACCAGATGAACTCATGTAGCTACACTGACTTTACTTGAAGCCATCGACACAAGAAAGATAGTTAGCTGTCTTATCTGATGATGACCGAAGATGTAGTCTGTACCTCACTGTGAGACTGTACCTGGGAACTTTAATAGGGCAAGAGTAGTACACTGGTTAGGGTGTTGGACTACTGATCACGAGGTCCCAGATTCAAACCACATCACCACGAGTTACTCCTGTTAATGAGCTAAAAATTTAAGTTGCTCTGGATAAGGGTGTCTGCCAAATGCCTTAAATGTAACCTTTTATTGGTCAACTCACTCTTTTTGTCTATGGCACCTGATGTAGGAGGAGGAAAGGTTTGGATGGGCAAGGAGCGAGAGTCAAACTGGCCATTTAGTTTTCGTGTCAAGCTTCTGAGAATAAAAAAAAGAAGAAAATTCTTAACATTGTTACGTTACATTTAACATCGGTGAAGTGTTGAATGAATCCCTTAATAATGACCAACTGCTCATCTGTGCCTGCATCCAACCAAGTACATTCACCATGGACAGGGCTCAAAGTACAGAAATGCACATGATACCAAGCCTGCTCTCAATAACGAGCAGTTGCAGAAAGTTCGCCAGCATATGACAGTTGAACAGTCTTACGAACTGTCTTATGTTTGCCACGCTTTCTTTATTGAAGGCAGACCCTGCATATATATACCTGAAAAGGCAAAAGGAAACAAAAAGATCAAATCCCCTTAAGTAAAAAGATATTTTTTTTAGGATGTTCGGTTATAGTGTTGAGAGAGTGTGTCTGTAGGGAAAGGCTGAGCCAAATAAAGTATGCAGTCTTTGCTGAGAGTAGACGAGTGTGAACCCTCTGAAATGAAGATGGTGTTTATACCAAGTGCATAAAAAGTGTTTTTCTTTTATGAAATTGACAAAAATTCATACCCTAGGAAGGAAACTAAAAATAACATGGCCGTCGATGAGGTCATGAGTTAACGAGTTGAGCAGCTTGAGCATCCCTGGCAAATATAACATCCTAGGTGTTTCAAAATGGTGTCCAGTAGAACCCTGCTATCCGCGATTGATTAACTAGTAGCATACAGTTCCGTCTCGCACTATTGCTCCTGTTCCTGTACCTGATCTTTCTGTTACTGTGAGTGTGGTATGCTGAGGCAGTAAATGCTGTGGATGCCAGCTGGCGTAAAAAAGCATAAGAAATGCGTACTGACGGTCGCACACGCTCTGCAGAAAAACACAATTTTGCATGGTGATGGTACTCTTCTTTGAAAAACCAAGGGGTATTAACCCATAAAACTCAAGGTATTGAGCCACACTAGCAACACAGCATTAGTCGATGGTCGATTGTTTTAAAAAAACAAAAACAAAACTGCTTATAGGTAGGTCCTGCCAGTGTGTGTAGACTGGGGAGCAAACAGTGCATTTGAGTTCTCTGAAAAGTCATGTAGAATCAAAGTTATCATTAATTTAAAACATATAACTATTTACTGCTACTGAAATGTGGGAATGATGTTGCAAAAATGTAGAACTCACAAATGCGCTTATTATATTATTATTATTATTATTATTATTATTGCTCACTGTAACTATATATACAGTGGAACCTCGGATTGCAAGTAACTCGGTTTACGAGTGTTCCACAAGACGAGCAAAGATTTTTAATGAATTTTGACTTGAAAAATGAGCATAGTTTACGAGTGCCGAGTTTTTTGACACCGACACACACACACACACACACACACCGACACACACACACTCTCTCCCCAGCTTCACACAGACACACACTCTCTGCGCTACACAGAAACTCTGCTCTGTAGCGGTTCTTTTCAAAGGTAAGGTGCTGGTTCATTTGTTTCTTTTTTTTCTTGTTTTTCTTTTCTTTTTTTCTTTACAGCAGTGATTCCGTTAGTCTGCGCTCACGTGAGTGTCATTAGAGAGATTTCTTTTTTTCCTGTTAAAACAGTGTTTCCGTTGTGTGTGTGTGTGTAGCAGTGCGTCAAATCTAAATCAGATAAACCCTGTCTTCAGTATAGCATACTAGATGCACATTTAAGGCAAACCCAGACTTTGTCACGTTACATCTCCAGGTTTCCTAGTTCAATCCGTTTTTCTCTTATCTTATTCCTGCCTCCTAAAATCCTGATCCACCCATCTTTACTACTTAATATAAAAATTTTCATTCTTTGCTACATTTTTCCCGAGATTAGACTTTGTCTTTAAGGGTTCGATGCTGTATTTATGCAGTTCTTTGCACTCTTTTACTCTTCTGAAATATTGTGTTATTGTAGAATCTGTTGAAGCCCCTCGTTTCACATCAGCACTGAGATGTCTTTGTTTTTAACCTTCCACGTTCTCCTCAGTTTGTCTTTCAGTTGCTGGTATTTCTCCAGCCTCTCCCTTTGGATGTCACGGTTGCTTGGGATTGCCAGATCCATCCCCACTACTGTTTTCTGCGCCTTATCTATTATTTACTCCTGCGCGCAGCTCTGAAGTGTTTAGATGGTGCCATTTGCCGTTGGCTGAGACTGGAGGATTCTTTTGATGATGTTTACATGCTGGGTGACTTTCACTGTAATTGTGGATGAACATTTTGTTTCATTTTTTTTTAAACCCACGGCTCTTTCGCATTTCACATTTAGCCTTGCTCGGTACTATTCGCAAGAGTTTTGCCATGAGCACCAAAAGCTAGATTTACTAGACATGGGGAAAATTGATTCAGTTATGTATCTCAGTTCTTTGTGTGACTCATCTATCCCCACAGTAACACAATAATCGATTTTTAAAACATTAATTCATTTTTTTTCATATGTTCATTCATATGTTTGCATTTGAGGTGGTTATTTGGCACAGTTCCTCTGTAATCCTGTAGGTATTAGTATGAATAAACAGAAAGAACGTCTTAAAATTGTGTATTTTGCTTCCTGGACTCAAAAGCAGCACCTTGTGCCCAAAATCCCCTGGAAAAGGCTCCAAGCCGTTGTGACCCTGTACAGAATAAGCGGAATAGAAGATGAATTAGTGAATGAATATATTGCACATCTGAACAGC
Organism: Clarias batrachus; assembly: GCA_003987875.1. Classification (NCBI taxonomy): domain Eukaryota; kingdom Metazoa; phylum Chordata; class Actinopteri; order Siluriformes; family Clariidae; genus Clarias; species Clarias batrachus. The sequence goes on from QMIH01000966.1 coordinate 183,945, forward strand.
TGAGGGTTAAGGGCGGTGCCTCAAGAACCCAGATTTCCTAAATCTTTTCAAATACTGTTCAATATCAGGGCTTCAGACAAAACAACGTCCATGTATTCACACATCTGCAGGAAGCGCAGCATCATGTGTGGGGCAACCAAGCAAATTATTTACATAGTCGTTTAGAGTTGTTTTAAGGAAAAACAATTATTTACATACTAAATGTCTTGCTATATGCTTTACAGTTAAACCTTGGATTGCAGGCATAATTTTTTCCTGAAGCATGCTTGCATATCAAAGCACTCGTATATCAAATCAAATTTTCCCCACAGCCCAAAAATATTCATATAAAAATAATGAACAAATATAAAGTTAAAATGTAACATTAACCTGCACTTTACCTTTGAAAATAAGTGTGGTTGAAGTAAGTCGAGAAAGGAAAGGAGGAGGAAGGGGGCTACTGTGTGCATGTGTATGTACAAAACAAGACCTAGGTATCATGATAATGTTGTATCAGGTGGTCCCATGTTACTCTCAATGTAACGTTTACATTGACAATATTTCATCGATCTGATTGGAATAATTTCCATAGCACTCCCCCCATCAGGGCTACAACTACTAACCTAATGTCCTCAGAGACATGTCACGCTGGTTGAATGCATCTTTTGGAATTGCTCGCTCGTGCACCGTTGGGCACGGCATAACACGCCCGGAGGATAGTGCTATCCACTCCTTCAACTTGCGTGAACTCGCAGATGCCCTTGATTGGCGCGAGTTCAAAAATTATCTGCACTCTAGATGTAACATTTATTTTAATTAACTTTTAGAAAAGACAAATACATGATTAAAAAAATACTCTTCATTAAAAATCTACGAATTCACCGCTGTCTTAATAGTTTTAGGTCTGCTTTCAGTGACAGTCTGATGTAGCAACATTGGTACTATAGGGAGAATGCTTGACACCTTAAAACAAGTGCAAGCTTACAACACCCTTGGATAGCAGTTCTCTGCGTTTAACCCGAAGTTTAGGCGTCAGCTCTTGAATAAGCATCTCACTGTAACGAGCACTGTTGATTGTTCAACCTTTTTCCTGATTGTGATCATTTTTGACTCACCCTTGTATTTATCCTTTGCTTTGCAGTGAACACTTCTGTAAGATGCTTAACGTTTTCAGTCTTCCCTTGGTTGTCTTTGACTGCAACTGACAGACATATTTTATCTTCGAATGAAAGGTGTGTGCGCTCTCGGGTCATCATTGCTGTCTTACTGTCTAGGATAATTCAACTCATATTTATTATAACGTTCGAGGATTGTGTTTAAACTGTCTGACCTCTTTCTTGTTTAATGCACAGTTCTTTGAGAAGCGGAAATCCAGACTTGGTACGGACCACCTGCGAGCTTCTGCGGGACGTCATCATGCAGGATTTTCCAGCGGAAATATTCCTGCAGCGGCCGAGTATAGTGCAAGTAAGCCGTCTTTATACATAATGATTTTAATACATATAGACTGTTTTTTCTCCTGACATTGACAAACACAGAGGCCTGTCTCATATTAACTGATACACAGACTACTTTCCTTTCTCGGGTTGATTTGTGTATAGACCACACCTCCTTCACTGAGACTTGCGTATACAGAGCCAGTGATTCTCTCCCTGGGAATAACTGGTACATAGCTCATGCTTCCTTCCCTGGGGGTGATGTGTAGTGGCTACACCTCCTTTAGTAAAGCTGAGATATAGAAGCTATAGTATGCTTTTTGCACTTAGATTTACCCATACATTGGCCATTGATCCTTCACTTTGCCGACATGTATAGGGTTTTCTTTTAAAACCACACCTCCACAGTAACTGATGAGCACAGAAGTCGCACCTCCGCACTGATCGGCTGGAACAAAAGTGACTGACGGGCACAGAAGCCGCACCTCCACTCTGACTGAC
>QMIH01000966.1:186414-199227 GCA_003987875.1 Clarias batrachus
GGCACAGAAGCCGCACCTCTACAGTGACTGACGGGCACAGAGGCCGCACCTCCTCTCTGACTGACGGGCACAGAAGCCGCACCTCCACTCTGACTGGCACAGAGTCTGCACCTGTTGGCATCCAGCATGAGTGTTTTCTGCTTACAGCTTGCCATTTTTCGACAGGGTGACTGCTATAGAACACTGCAGCAGGGTTATGAGGGTTCCGAGTTATTCACTGAGAGGAAATGCTGGTCTATTGATTTACTTGGTTTATTACTACTAGACATGATTTTTGTGTATGTGTGTGTGTATTTTTTTCCATTTTCTTCTCCCCAGAATCTGATGCAGCTTCTCAGTGTGAGCCCAGAGAATGATTCCACCTCGCTGGCTCTCCACGCTCTGGCCTGCCTTCAGCAGCTCTGTGGAAGCTTGAAAAGTCGGCTGCGCTTTCACAGAGATCCCAGCTTCTGCTCAGCCAAGCACGGTATAACACACCAGACTTAACACACACCTCTCCACAACTCTGCAAGTGTTTTCTCACTTATTAGTACTTTCCGTATTATTTGATTTTTATTCAATTTCTGTCACCAGTACTTATGTTATGAAGCTATTCTTATAGCTAGTAATTTACATGAAAATATTGCTTGTTCACTTTTACTTAAATTTCAAAAATTCCTAGAAAGGACCCATCTCTCTAAATGTCTCTAATGTTTAAGGGACAATATGAAAGACAAGTTTTCTGAATGGGACTGAATATATCTCTCTGTTCCTTGTAGATCTACTCTCTCAGAACTCCTCAACATCGTATCCTCAGGAGGTAAGAGGGACCCAGAGGTCAGGGGTTTCGACCCCAGATGACTTATCCCCCCGTCCGTCCGTTCTAGGACGTCCTGGGATGAGAGTCCGAGGGGACGGACAGGACGGCGATGCTGTCTCCACCAGGTTCCTATGAAATCATTTTACCATTGTTGTATTTTGTTAAACAGGCTGATAACGTAATTTTTCAAGGTTAATGCTGCAACGTATTTGCAGTTTTTAATAGATTTTTTTTTATCGAAAGGGGTGGAGTTGAGCATCTTTTTTAGATGGTCTGAAATAGAATAAACTTTAAAACAAAGATTAAAGTATATGATTACTGCTGGTCTAGAAATGACATACCTCACCATTATATAAAGGATCGTTCAAGACAAACCAGGACATGAAATTCCTTGTGAATTAAAGTGTAAAACGTACATTAACATTTAAAAAACATTTAAAACATTTAAAGAAAACTCATGGTGAAGAACAGTATGGTGATGAGACTCTTAGCTGCAATAAAGAGTTTGAATGGTGCAAAATATGTAAAGAAATCGATGTTGTAAAAAACGTTCATTGCGGAGCCCATTTCCATGAACATTCAGGGAGTGGAAGGACTAATCGTTGAAAATCAATAGATAACTTGTTGGCAACTTGCAGAAGAGACACATTTGTCTGTGGGAACTGTACAGACAGTCATTCATCAACACCACTTGCACATTACAGGAACTCGACTGAAAAGATATGGCTTATTCCATCCACCATACCGTCCTAACCTTGCTCCAGGTCGTTTCCACGTGTTTGGGCCATTGAAGGAGGCCAACGTTTCAAATGTGAAGCAGGCATTTTCTACATTAACGGTTTCCTCTACCGAAACACTAGAGACATGCTAAGATAAGTGCATTAGTGTAGCAGGGGATTATATAAAGAAATAAAAGGAGTTTTTACTCTCAACTGTATTCTATTATTCTGTACAATCAAAAGTCCTGGTTTGACTTGAACACCGCTCATTTTATCCCAGCATCCTCCATTTACAGGACAAAAAAAATTATTGAGTCTCTCTCTTTTTCTAAAAGACTAAATCCAACGTCCTTGTATAAAGCAACGTAAAAGAATTCATTACAGCTTAGTTTTTGCTTTGTTTACAAAAAATATTACAGAAACCGGCTGTGATTTTTAACACTGTGCCTGTAGCGGGTGATTACAGATTCTCTTTGACTTCGTACGTGCAGCAGCAGCAGCAGCAGCTCTCAGAGAGAATTTCCCCTCGGGCCCAACCTGGAGCCGGAGGGTGAGGATCCGCCGGAGCTCCGGCTGCAGCAGTGGAACATGGCCAGATTTTGTATGGAGACCCTACAGCACACACTTCCTCTCCTCGGGACAGGTGAGAGTCTTCTCTCACTTTACTGTGAGAGCCTCCAGATGTTTTTCCTTCCTTTTTAAACTCCTCAGGAAAAGTGAGAGTCCTCAAACTTCAGCTTCAGAAATGTTCCTTCCCCCACTTTGACTACTCATCCTGCTCTCTCGTGTCTCCTTGCGGATGTTTCAGAGAAGATGAAGGTTTTCCAGAAGGCGCTGGAGCTGCTGTCGGATATCCTCGCGTTGCTGAGGGTCATTGTGTCCCCGAACGAGCTGTGGGACGAGTGCAGCATCATCGCCAACGAACTGGCAAGCGCTTTAAATTTGTTCATGTTACAAGAGCATGACTAATAATATCAGGGGTGTCTAATTCGCTTCAATTAGACATTTGAATAATTCATTTTAGGCTTAGTCTATTCATTTGGAAAGCATTTTTTTTATTCATTAAATTGCACCTCTTGGTACACGGTACACTTAAAATAGTGCTGAACAGATTTTTCTGCAAAGCTCGAAACTCTCCTTCATTTATTTTTAATGCACTCTTTGCAAAACAGTGCTCGCTTCCACTAAAACTCACTTTGAAATGTGTTGCTGCCCCCTGCTGGTTTTCTGTCACTATTGACTCAAACTAAAAAAAAATAAAAAACCCTCTTAGCAACTTTTTTTTCCCTCTCTCTCTCTCTCTCTCTCTCTCTCTCTCTCTCTCTCTCTCTCTCTCTCTATCCCCCCCCCACAGAGAGAGAAGCTGCGGGTGTGTATAGAAAAGCTGGGAGACATCATGTGCCATCACCGTCACGTGGCATCGTCAGAGCAACCTGACTCAACTCTGATTCACCATCGCATGTCCTACATGGGGACTTCTGTCTTCACCATTCGCCTTCTGCAAACACTCCTACCTGTGGAGAAGGTGAGAAGGCATAGAATTAGTAATGACTATAAATAATTAATGCATGGCTGTGTCCTGATGCACGTATGAACAGCATGCTGAGGCAAATCTGTCTGCTTATTTCACAGAGAAAGGGTGCACAAAATTTCTAGTGCTGTTCTTTTAAAGTTAATAAGGAGAATCAAATGGGTTTAGCTGGAGTTGATTGGTAGAGGGCCACAACTCATCCTTTTTTTTCCACATTATATTTTTTGTTTCCTTTTAGCATGGTTTCTGCATGTGAAAATGCTCCGATGCAAAGTGGAGTCACAATTAATATCCTGGAAATGCTCATTTCCTGCCCTGAAATGTTTGTTTATTTATTTTTTTTTATAGTACATTGGTTTGTCACTGATTACATTTTTAAAATATATTAATGAATGACAATAAACAGCCATTCCCTCACAGGACTATTTTTTAAAAATATATTACTTTTGATATTTTACTGAAAAGCCAAAAAGGCTCAAACTCCTCTGTCTTAAGGATTTTCAGATAAACCACTCCATAAAGTATTTCTAGACCTTTTAAAAGGATAAAAGTCAGGACTCTTTGGGGGCCAGTTCATTCGTATAAAAATTATTATTCATGCTCCCAGAACCACTCTTTCAATTTTTTAGTGCTGGAATATGATTGAATAACCTTATCATTCCGTACATTCAGGTCATCGGCTGACTTAATTTTATTGTCACATAAACTTGCTGAGCCTAGACTTTAACTGCAATGAAGCAACTCCAGATCATAAACTCTGCACTCTACTACAGAGGATTATCAGTAGCACTATGCAAGATTTTACTCATGATGCTATTCATGCTGTCCTTAGTAGGGATAGGAATCATCAGTTCATCTCGGTGTTGATTCGATTTGCGTTGCGATTTTATAAGTATCGCAATTTTAGAAAAATCTTGATTTGATATTACATTTTTTTATTAGATTTTGTTAAGGTTGTAAACAAACTTTTTTTACAAAAAAAAAATAAATAATAATTTGCTCCTACAACACAGGCTCAGTGGTACTTGACAGTTTTTGAATAGTTTATAGTGCCACCTGTAGGATCATAGTGGAATGACACCATTTCAGACCTCAAATGCAAAAATTTATAAATCCAAAATGTATTTTTGTAAAAATGATGTTTGGTTCAGTGTAGTGGTGCATAATATACCATACCAAAGAATCGCAATATATAACTGGATATATTTTTCCCCCATCTCTACTTCTTTCCCAGACACGCCCATCACTCGAGTCTGAACTCGTCAGACCACACAACCCTTTTCTATTGTTCCAAAGTCCAAACTTTAGGTTTGCTGTCAACTTGGTAAATTTTTGTTGATTTGTCTCACTAACAAGTGATTTTTTTTTTCACATATCCACAAAGCTGTTTAGTGAGTTTTCACCACGTTATGTGTGTTGCAGTGCTCTTACTTTCATTATTAAACGTAGATATGATTTCTATTGGAGAATATATTTCCCCCCCCCCAACACATTAATGTGATCCGTGCTCAGGCATTCATGGTCCTTTTTATTTTGGATCGCATTTCATTTGCAGAATTGATGGATCAGCACTATTCACTAATAGTGCAGGGATCACTAATGTATTAGACATTTTTTTAACTCAGTTCCAATAATATCAGCAAGCTCCTTAGTTGTTTTCTTTGCTTGATCCAGGGCAATAATTTAACCTTTCTGAAACACAGTTGCATCTTTTCCACACAAGTGTCAGAGTTGCTGTTATAGAAAAATAAATCAACATCATTTGACCAATCAGGGTGAAGATTTCAATATGCGTATGGCGTAAATCTTTAATGTAAAAAAAAAATGCTAAAAAAAAAAGATAATGTCACTTAAAAAAGTGTTTTCTAAATTCACCTTTATTGCATGAATGATGTCAAAACTGGCTGTTCTGACCATGAGAGTGGTGTTCATACAGTAGAGTGAAAACCACAGTGCATTTTTAAAAACGTTTTACAAACTTTGATTTTCAGAGTTTGTTTATAAACCCTAGTTGTTGCTGGAGCACCTTGTTTTTAGTTCTTTTTCTTTTGCTCCTTTTGGTCTGTGAACCGTTTTTTCAGATGCATTCGATTAGCAAATATCTCACACACTGTTGGCATTTGGCTATATCACGGTTGGTGTTAATAGCTTTTGTAGGTTCTTTGCAATAACATCACTTTGTATCACTTAGCAGTTGTGTTTTCAGATGTTTTCTAGTGTGAAATCGTTACCCGGCAAATATTGTTTTCAGTGGCACAGGTCAATGCTGACGAAGAATAAACTCTTTTTAGATTCATTTCACTTGTGTACCTGGACAGGCATTCGTTCATTTTTTACCCCTTAAATACTTATTGTTTCTCTGCTGTGCAAGTGTAGCTTAAGTGACAGTTCTACATCTGCATTACAGTCTGTCAAAGAAATCTTGAATGAAAATATGCCTTAAGTGTACTTGACAATAACATTGATTCTGTAAGTAATTATCACTAAATTACTTGCCACATTCTGTACCTGTAAGTGTATATATGTGTGTGTGTGTGTGTGTGTGTGTGTGTGTGTGCAAACATCAAGCCATGTTTATCATTTGCCTGTCATTTTTCCATACAGGCGAGTGAAAACGTCCCTGAGGGTACGACGTCCGCCATTTTCCATCTCTGTCTGGATTTCCCCTTCAGTCTTGCGTTTCCCAGCATTCACGAGTCAGCCGTGGCCTACCTGGAGCAGTCAAACACCGAAAACCATACCCTGTACCGCAGAGTTAGCCAAGCTGCTACCACGATGGAGGCCACGTGTTCCTTCCTAAAAGACATTCGGGCTGAGGTAATGCGAACATGAATACGCTGAACAAGCACGGTGCTTCTTTAGAGTGTTAACTTTAAGCCAAGTTCTTCCACAACCAACTCACTCATCCATGTGTTTTAGGACCTTGCTTTGTGCACTGGTGCACAGTCATGTTGGAACAGGAATCTCCAAACTGTTCCCACAAAGTTGGGAGCATGAAATTGTCCAAAATGTCTTTGTATGCTGAAGCATTATGAGTTCCTCCTGGAAGTCACGAAAAACAACCCCACATCAGTTTTAACATGACGGCGCACCAGTGCACAAAGCAAGGTCTATAAAGACATGGATGAGCGACTTTGGTAAGGTGCAACTACTGTAAATAGAACACCAGTAGGATGAATTAAAACTGAGATTTCTCATCCAACATCAGTGTCTGAGCTCAAAAATGAACTGCTGGAAGAATGGTCAAAAATTCCCATAAACACACTCCTAAACCTTGTGGTAAGCCTTCTCAGAAGAGTTGAAGCTGCAATGGGGGGTGGCAACATCATATTAAACCTTCTGGATTAAGAATTGGTTGTCAAGTTCATATACATGCGACGGCATGGGAGCGAATACTTTTGGCAGAACTATATCAGATCTATATCTCTGATCTAGACATACACAGTATCAACACTTGACTTTAGGAAACACTTGATTTTTATAAGTGTTGATACTGTAGTAAATAGGAATAAATAGGAAACACTGGATTGTGCTTCTAGAACTATTTAAGTAAAATGTAAACTAAGGGGAAATACACGTCTGGTTATCATTAATCATTGATTACTGTTAGTCATAAATTATTGAATGTTTACAGAATGTTTGTCTGTCAGTTAAGAAAAAAAAAAATCCAAATTTGGAACCCCTCATGTGAAATTGATATTGTGTTTGAATAACGATAATAAGCAGGGGTTAAAGGGATTGAGAATCATATGAGTGCCTTCATTTTGATGATTAAGAAGTTCTAAAAAATAGCAGAATTAAAAATAGGAGCATGAAATAAAGACACATCATCACTGATGCAAAGCGCCATAGGTTCCCAGTGTCATCTTCACAAACAGACAAACAACGGCTGCTTGAGTGTTAATCGCACCCCTTGTGAAGATTCTTCAGGGTGCTAAAAGTGAGGGCGTCGTGCTGCCTTCAAGTATTTTCAGTTACACGCAAGAATAATTATTATGTGAAATTAATATGTGAAAATACAGTGTTGTATAATGTCATAACATATCATAGGGTTTGTCACAGAGTAAGCTACTTTGGCTAGAGATGTACGCTTGAACAAGAGAGCATATGAGGGCATTAAAAAAAACATTTACATGGCCATCAACTGGCACAAAAGTAAAGGTTTGCTTAGAGTATTTACAACTTTCGTGTTACTTTGCCTTAAAGATTTTGCCTTAAGAGGTTTTTTTTTCCCCCCTAAATCAAATATACTTTTGTTGGCCAAAGTTCATTTTTTTAACTTCATTAGTCCAAAGCAATTGTACAAGTTCTTTTCTCATGCATCAGATTACCTTCTTACGACTCTTCCATGTTTCTGCAGTCAAGTAGAATGGTGCATCATCACTGCTGTGTTAGATAAACCTTATTGCAGGTCATTTGGGAATCAGATGTATCCTGCTCATGCCCTGACATCCACAGTTCTCTTTCATTGCCTTTCTTAGTGACGATGGAAATAGTGAACTGGAAATGCTTCGGAAATCCTCCTTTCCTTTTCCTCAATCAATTATATTCAGTTCTTCATTCAGCTGCTTAGAGGAGATTTGAGTTGATTTATTTTACTCATAAAATATACAGCGTAAGTGTGCATTAACATTTGTTTGCATTCACATCACAATGTCTTATAGTGATATAACAGTAATGACTGAAGATAAATAAGTTGATAGTGGTAATGTGCCATTTTAGAATGAACTGTGTTGTTTGGCTCTGCACGTTTTCTGAAAGCATGATATTGATGCTCTCTGCAGGGAGAAAAGAATTGGCTGGAGCTGCTGGAACTCGCTGGCCAAGCTGTAGATGGCTTTCCCTACCATCAGCACCTACCTCTCATTAAGGAATTCATCAACATCTGCTCCTTCCTGTAAGCTCTTTTCAGTATCTGTAATTACTTCAAGAATTATTAACTTCTGTAGGACAAATAAGGGTCAGAGTTTATTAAAGAAGCTGTTAAAGAATGAAGCTTTAAGTATCGTTGCTCTGGGTATAGTGTATGTGTGCATTCTGTGTTTTTAGGTGGAAATCTGCTCAGGCAAGTCCACTGCTTCAAATGGAAAGCCAGAAGATTCTTCTGAAGCTATTATCACATCCTTTGCTGCCAGTGAAGACTGAGACATACGCACGCACTCTGGAGGTGGTCAAGGTACAAATTTAAAATGCAAACTCTGCATATTGACTAACATAATTATCCAGGTTAGAAAAAGTAGAATGTGAAAACTAACATTACATAAGTGGAACTTTTGATTGGGCTGAATGACCGAACACTGTTATGAACTCCCTTTTTCCACATAATGTAGATTTCTCTACGTAATCCCTTGCTATATTTTGCACTTATCCCCATTATCCTCATTAGTGCTTGGATACCATCGAAGTACATAAGAAAGGTTTCTCAATACCTTGGAACTGTGATTGGACTGCCTGCTTTATGTCTGAAATGCTGGCCAGCCAGGAACTCCTTTAATGGTGAAAACATGTGGAAATATATGGGCATGATACAATAAGCATTGGACTATGGTTCAGAAGGTTCTAGGTTCAAATCCCACGACCACCAAGTTGTCCCTTATGAATCCTTGAGCGAGGCCCTTAACCCTCAACTTCTCAGATGTATAATGAGATAAAAATGTAAGTCGCTCTGGATAAGGGCGTCTGCCAAATGCCCAAAATGTAAATGTGTCTCTTCTGCAAGTTGGCGACAAGTTATCTGTCGGTTTTCAAAGATCAGGCGTTCCACTCGCTGCCACTTCATGAGAGATTCCATTACAAGTCTCCTTTTCACTTGAACGGTCCTCATATAATTGAAAACAAAATTACTCTGATTTACTTATCAGATAACGAGTACTAGGCAGCATGGGTTCGATTCCCAGCTAGGGTTGATTGCCACTCCCGTGTGCATGGAGTTTGCATGTTCTCTCGGTGCTGGGTGGGTTTTGTCCCACAGTCCAAAGACGTACAGATTAGGCTAACTGACATTCCCAGTTTGCCCATGTGGCCTGTAGTGGATCAGCACCCTGTTTGTGTGTGTGTGTGTGTGTGTGTGTGTGTGTGTGTCCCTTGTGCTGGCATAGGCTCCAGGACCCCCGTGACCATATAAACAGGATGTTTAAGCGGTGTAGATGATGAGTGAGTGAATGAGATAACAAGTAATAGTTTGCATATGTTTTAAAATTTTATTTAAATAGAAGGTAAATGGAGAAAGTATAGGGGAAATGTGGATTTTTCCAAATAGATGTGACAATTTACATGGAGAAAAGTTACAAATACTGGTCGGTGTAGACATGAGTAGTATATAAATGAAAATATTTTTCACAGGCTCTGTGTAAAAGCTGTTGTTACTGGAGGTGTGGACATCCAGTGAATATCTAATACGAACTCAGCATCACCTTGGCAGTAATAAATCATACATTTTAAGCAGCTTTTGAGTAATTCACGAGGGCATGGACCCTAGGGCATTGTTGTGCATTCAAAAATGTTTTATTTTGTCTTTAGCTTATTAAAAAAGGGCTTGTTTTAATACATGCAGTCTGTTAATTTTCAATTGCAATATGTTTCTTAAGTGATATTTAGGCTTTGTAGGTCATTTTCAAGTGCAGAATTACTCCTGGATGTTTTGTGTAGTTTAGAGCTCTGATAATACTGACACTAATGCTGTAATTTAATTTTAATGAAAGAAAAAATGTAAATTACTTCCCCCTTCAATATCTTTCCCTTCTCCAGTTACACACTGCTGCATTCTGATCAAAGCATTGCAGAAGGTCTTATTTTGTTAGTTCCCTCAGAAACTCTGGGAACAGACTTGACAACAACTTCTGGAACAGACTCAAACCAGGGTCCTTGCTCTCAGCGAAACACTTTTTAACCCAAGAAGCAGATTGCAGTAATTGACCACCCTCCCTACTCACATCGTCTAGCACTGTGAGGCTTTTCCCTAAAATCAAGTCTGCACTCAAAGTAACCTGCTTGTTCCAAAAGTGAAGAAGAAAACGACAGGGCATATGAGACAACTCGCCGAAGAAGACCGAGTGCACTACTTTGAATAGTGAAAGAGGAGAATGCGGCAGTGTATAGCGTATATGCCGAAGGGGAATGTTTTTTTTGTTGTTGTTGTTGTTGTTTTTTTTTAGTTCAAATTGAATTACAGCATCAGTCTCATTACTTAATGTGCATATAAGATTCCATGGATTTGTTTTTCTTTTTATAACGTTTTTGTGAAAATGTATGATGATCGATTGATTCCAGGTAAAAAAAAACACAATTATTATCTTCTGTTTGAACTGAATTCCTATGTTATGAGCTGTGACGTGCAAATGAATTACACAGACAGCTCAGGTCAGGTGGACAGTATTTTGATGCGCAGAGTAAAAGTAGAGATACGATAGCCAAAATATTAAATATTATAGTGAAAGTAGAAGGTAATCATTTTACTTCTGCTTGAGCAGAAGTAAAAAAAGGTACTTACCTTCAAATTTACTGTTTTAAGTATGACAAGTCCTGAGATTGTATTAGCTTACAGTACCATAGTCATAAGTAAATAGATTCTCTCTCTCTCTCTCGCTCTCTCTCTCTCTCTCTCTCTCTCTGGCCCTCTCTCTCTCTCGCTCTCTCTCTCTCTCTCTCTCTCTCTCTCTCCCATCTGTGAATATGCTGTTTTGTTGCCATCTTCAGCTGTCTCCACTTCTGATTTCAAACATCTGTTACATGATTAGTAAAGACAATAATGCATAATAGCCAGCGGGTGGAGCGTTCCTGCTTCAAATACTATTCTTATTATGTAACACAACATGACGAAATGTAGTGGAGTAGAAAGTACAAATACAGAGAAGCCTAATATACACACACACTGTGTACATACTGTAGAACAAAGTAGAGGGATGTAAAAAGCAATCACTACTAAAATTGCTCATGTGAAAACTGTGCTTAAGTACAATAACAAAGTAAAAGTGCCACTTCTAGAAACCGCTGCTGATGTAGATGTATAGATTAATCTATGCCCTCTAGCCATTGTGATTTGAGAATCCAACAGCACTGTGTGAAATGAACCAGTGTTTATTATGAATTCCTAATAACACTTGTATTAATAAAAAGATCGTTTTTTTTCCCTTTCCTTTTCTTTTACCTCCCCTCTCTCTCTCTGCAGGAGTGTTTGGGGGTTCATAACGTGTCCAGACCAGCTTCTTCGATCTGCACCGGCGTGCATTTCATATTCCACCCCCGTGTCCTTTATGAAATCAGTGCCTTTGGCCTTAACGACCAGGCAAAAGAGGTGAGTTTCCTGCCAATGAGTTTCGGCCAATAGGAAGCTGTTAATGTCAAAAAGAGCGCTTAGATTTGTTGACGCATTGCTTTGTAACGATCATAAAGCTGCGCTCTTCCTGTAATGTTAGCAAGGGTCACACTCAATGTAACACTTGACATTGGGAAAGACATATCAGCACGCGCGTTTCATTGTGCCGAGCCTTGTTTGGATTAAATGGTTCGTAAGCTTGACATCATAGAGCCATCAGCTTGCTTTATGTGTGATCCAAAAGGTGAATTCGGCTGCCAAGGATCTTCTTCTGTATCTGCTAAAGGGACGATTGATGATGACTGCTTTGAGTTGGCGTAAATTTAATGAAGCCCTTTACCCGGTTATTCCTGTACTGCAGGTACACACACGCACACATACACAAGCACACACAGTGGTAATACTGCACTGAACGCACACCAAGAGGATATAAAAATACAGAATTAATTTTAATGTATTAATACCATGCTAGAGGCTAAATTTCAATTCCCAGAATTCTGCTTTAAATAAGAGTCTCTCATACACTCCTGCTAAAAGTGAAACACATTCACGAGTGATGAATATTCATTGTCCTGCCACGTCTCATTTATTTTGTCGAGGACGCTCAGTAATTGGATCATCCTGTCAATAAAGCGTAGCTGAAGTCCTCGGTCATCTCTGCAAAGCATATTCATTCGCCTTCATGACTTTATTTTTTATCTTTTCTTTTTTTGATGCGTTAGAGTCATGCAGGCACAGAAGATGCCCTGGGAACCAGCATCCTGCTGATAAGTGGGCTCTCAGATGAGATTGGAGGCACAGCCCATTCCTCAGGAACTCGACTCTCTGCCATAATCAGACTGCTCTTCTCCAAACAGCATGTGTGAGTTCTTCTGACCGACAATTTGGCATTCTGTACAGCAGCTTGGGGGGGAAAAAAGTAAAATAGTGGTGGGTTGTGGGTCTGCCGAATTCACAGCACGTCCTTATGGTTCTTAGATGTGCTTCTGTGGGTTTCCAGTCGGTTTTCGCTTTTTGATGAGCCGTATACGACTTATGAACTTGGTATCCATGTTAATCTGTTATATAAATATATATTTTTTGTTGGTTTGATGTGCTTTAAAATACTAGGGCTGCAACAGAATACTGACTAATAATAAAGTTAATAAATCAAAAATAACATAGATTCACTACATTTCTATAAAATATGTGGTAACTGGGAAGGGTGTAAACCTCAGGCTTCCACGTGATACGATGCAATACAGCTTCTTAGGCGAAAGATCAAACAGTTTCTAAAGCTACTGAACCTGTTATGATTGAATTTCAGAGCCTTTAGGCGTGTAACTATATAGTATAGTGTGACATGATGATAATATCAATGATAAAGCATTGTGTTAATTATGTATCTAATGCAGTTAATGTTTCAACACATGTTTCAATCCCAATCTACACAACTCAAAAGGTTATATAT
>QMIH01000966.1:200855-210855 GCA_003987875.1 Clarias batrachus
TATATATATATATGTATATATATGAGAGAGAGAAATGTACATATAATGCAATTTACTTTATAATGCAATGCACTTTATGGTTCCTTAAACAACACTTTAGCACTATTCGGACGGGACTAGTTTTACTGGGTGGGATTTTAATCCCGTCCGAATCTGCCATGTCTATCTTTTTCTCACACGACCTCTGTGAAAATTCCAGAGCAAACTCGGCGGTCCTCTGAGAAATCTAATCCCGTCCGACTGCGAAGGTCTGTGTTTGGGGAAAATGTTTTTCCAGACGTGAAATGACAGACGTCGGCTGAAAAAAAAATTCAAACTTAAACGTCCCACAGTAAAACCAGTCCTGTCCGAATAGTGCTTTTGTCTCCTTAATAATTGGAGTAAGTTGTTCTGAATTGGCTCTAAACTGTCTAGAAAAACTTACTAGCTTTTTACACAAAGCTGAATCCCAAATCCCTCTCTTACCCCTGAGCAAGGGCTCTACTTGGTGTGAGGAACAAGGGATTGCACACCCTATGCATTTATGTACACCATAATGTACTAGCTTTTATTTTATTTGGGATCCAACCCTGTGAAATCAGCTGATCTACAAATGCGGAATAAAGCACTATTCGGACGGGACTAGTTTTACTGGGGGACGTTCGAGTTTGAATTTTTTTCAGCCGACGTCTGTCATTTCATGTATGGATTCGGACGGGACTAACATCTCTGTGCTTATTACGGCGGTAGGCGTGTCTGTGTTTTACATGTGGGCGTTGCACAAGACCAYGTGTTGWGGATGASGATYTCTRCTGGAGCGTAGAAAGCAGAAACTCGAATACCGGCGCGCTAGAGATTGTACGGTAGTTTACGTTGACCAAAACACACAAGAAAACATTTTCGGCAAACACAGACATTCGCATTCGGACGGGACTAGATTTCTCAGAGGACCGCCGAGTTTGCTGAAAAACAGTAGGTAATTTGMTCTGGAATTTTTACAGAGGTCGTGTGAGAAAAGACAGACATGGCAGATTCGGACGGGATTAAAATCCCAAAGTACCTCTGTAAAACAGAAATTTCTCTAACGTCCCCCAGTAAAACTAGTCCCGTCCGAATAGTGCTTATGTGGAAATATAAAGTGCTGAGAAACTCTCGTAAGTTTCTCAGCACTGTGCACCACCTCTATGGTTAATTACATTAACTTTTGCTCTATATCTGTTCTACACAGAAGGATGTGTATGTGCAAGAGGATGGGTTAACGATCGAGCACTTCAGGTTGAAATTTTCTATTTCCATGGTGCAGATATACCTGAGCACAGCTGGTCTAGTAGATGGCATGTCAGAGCCACAACATCTGTGTCCATCTGCTTTCCATTTCTCCTACCAGCATGAACTTTGTCATCATCTGCATCTCAAATCGAAAACTTTTTCCGTACAGGCAAAAATATTTACTAATATATGTAAAAAAAATAAATAAAAATTATCCAGTCCCTCTATACTCGAAACACTCTCACTGTAGCAGATTGCTACATAACACAACATGGCTGAAGAGGGTGAAATATTCTAAAAAGTGCAGTAATAGCGGTGTATTATTTATTTATTTATTTATGTATTTTTTAATTATTATTATTTTAATTGCTTTTTCACAGGTGGAGTGTGTGAATAAGCTGTACACTATCTTTACCTCAGAGACAGTGGATATGGTCCTGCGCAGATCCGCAGCCGAGCAGCTGGTGGTTGTTTTGCAGGGTGAGAGACGTGTCGACTTCTTCCTCTTAGTCACACTCTTGAGTTTTAGTGGATTATTTCTTGCTTTTGTGAGGCGAAAGGGGCTAGAGTGTGTTCAAATTTAATATATACTGTGTATTAAATATTTTATCATATTAATAGCATTAATCTGTAACACCTAATATAAAGGTTTTCTTTTGTATTCCTTTTTTTAAAAGGAACATGTTTTATCGGCAATAATCAGATTTGTATATCACCACTTGATTGAAACTTTCACGTAAACAGCTTATTGTCTTAAAGCTGTAATCATACAAAGGTTTCTAGTTTGCTTTTTATTTGCTTTTTTAGATGCTGCAATGCACACTGTAGTGAAGACACGGGGACTGACGGACAAACTCGTGTCTTTGATTACAGAGAGTGTGAACACCAGTGGAGGGGTAAAATTCTACTGTTTTTTGCTTTGTTTTGTTCACTCAATTAAATTTATATAAAAACAAAAAATCTGTATGATTATGCATCATGAAACAAACAAACAAAAAGATCAGGAAAGACTTTTTGAAGAGATCCGAGCAGCTTTGAGCTAATGATGTCAGTCAGGAGTTCGTCAGTGTTAATTAGCTTGTGTGGTATGATGAGGGCCTCCCCAGGCCAAAAGCTGCCAGTGCAGTGGAGTGTTTTGCCCTGCTAATGAGGCTAATTACAGGGAATAATGTTTCATAATATCTGGCAGATACCCGTAGAGAACAATCTGATAAGCTGCTGCAGCTAGTTAACGCTTTTATGGAATGTTACAGTATCTCACACACCCTGCTGAGCTCTGCGCTTTTCCTGAAAATCTTCCCCCCCCACTGTACCTTGTAGAGGTATAAACAAGTGTGGAAATGATCAAGATCATAAAATGAAAAGTTCAGAGAGATTGTACTGTAAACATGCTGTGCTAGTAGGCATCATTAATATTAATATTATCAGTGTGATGAAATTTCTCATGAATGAAGGCAAAATACTGGTTGACATTTTTATGTAAATTTTTTTTATGTATTATTAATTTTAAAAGAGGGAAAACAAGACAATGGGTGATAATAAAAAAAAAGTGTAATGGAAGTATAAATGTAACCATTAAATCTCACATACTATACTCCTTCCTCCAGAACCTCTTTTTTTCACTCCTTTTCCAAACACACCATTTCAGTGTCTGTAGCTTCATTAAACTGCCTCTGAACGTCCCTTTGCTGAAACGCATTTTTTTTTCTTTTCTCCTCCCTTCTCCTGCAGTCTGTCGCGTGCCTGTCCGAGCCGGGCATTACGATGCTGAGGAAGTTAGTATACGAAGATCCGTCTCTGCGTCACACACTAGCTCATCAATCAGCTTTTCTCCTCACACTGCTCCGAGGTACCGACTGCACTCTTTATTCTTCCAGCAACTCGGAGAACATAAAACAATACTTAGCAACACACTTCATTGCCATATCATCCAAAGCAGAATTTTTCCCCTCCTTTATTTATGTATTTATTTATTTATTTTTGATCATTTATGTATTTCTTTTTAATGTGTGCAATGCCCAGAGTTAATGCAGTTAATAAATTACATATCTGTATTTTTCTTGAACAGAAATAAAATTCTATTTGAAATTTAACCCTGTAAGAAAAATATGAATGAATTAATTTCCGATCTAAACTTAATTCAAATTAAAAATCACACATGGCATAGTTTTTAATTTGTTTTTTTAATCTCTCCTGTTTTTAACGATGCTATGAATATATATTTATTTACTATTACATAAAAATGACTTGAAGTGTTACGTTGTTAGAAACCAAGTTATAACACTGTGAACACAAGACATTTCAGCTCACACTGATTAATTAAAACAGTCGAGTGACTTCAGTGTCCTGTTTTTCCTTTTAATGAGCTCTAATGAGCTTTAAGGCTCTGGAGTGAGCATTGTTAGCATTTTTGGCTTCATCCCCTCCTTCTTCCTCGTCCATCTTTGAAAAGCGATGCCAATGTTTATTCCGGTTTTCAAATGGTAATTGCCGTTAAGTAATTTGAAAGCAGCGTGTGTGTTTTATTTATTTTTATAATTTATTTGTTTATTTTTTGCCTCACATGAGAATAATTGGACTGTGCTGACCAATTAGTTAATGATTTCAGACATATTTTAGTTTCAGAACAGAGTAGAGGTGGTGGGGTGGGGACAAGGGGGCATTGCTAGGTGTCAGTAAAATGAAAGACAGGAAATATAATATTCCAATAACAAAAAGACTAATATCCATCATGCAAACACCTCAGTTGGAATAGTCTAACACAGCCTAAAAGGAATGAGGAAGTGTAAATCATTGATACTATTTTCAAAAAGTACAGTATGTCACCAAAGTGAGTACACCCCTCACATCTCTGCAAATATGTAGTTAAATCTTTTCATAGGACAACACTGCATAAATGACTCTTTGACACAATGAAAAGTAGTCAGTGTAAAGTTTGTATAGCAGTGTAAATTTATTGTCCCCTCAAAATAACTAAAAATACAGCCAATAATAGCTGAACCCCTGGCAACAAAAGTGAGTACACCCCTGAGTGAAACTGTACAAATTGAGCACAATTAGTCATTTTCCTTCCCCTTTGTCATGTGACTCATTAGTGTTACACTGTCTCAGGTGTCACCAGATAGTAGGTGAGTTAAATTTGGTATAAAAGCTCTTCCACTCTCTCAACCTGGCCACTGAGAGTTCAACATGGCACCTCATGGCAAACAACTCTCAGAAGACCTAAAAAAAACGAGTTGTTGCTTTACATAAAGATGGCCTAGGCTATAAGAAGATAGCCAACACTCTGCAACTGTGCTGTATCACAGCGGCCAAGACCATCCAGTGCTTTAAGAGGACGGGTTCTTCTCAGAACAGGCCTCGCCATGGTCGGCCAAAGAAGCTGAGTGAACGTTCTCAGTGTCAGATCCAAAGATTGGCTTTGGAAAACAGACGGATGAGAGCGGTGTCAAATATCCACCACTTCCGTGATGTTGTGATGGAGGAGTGGAAGAGGATTCCAGTAGCAACCGGTGAAGCTCTGGTGAACTCCATGGCCAAGAGAATTCAAGTCGTGCTGGAAAATGATGGGGGCCACACAAAAAATTGACATTTAACATTTTCACTTTGGGGTGTACTCACTTTTGTTGCCAGGGGTTCAGCTATTATTGCCTGAATTTTTAGTTATTTTGAGGGGACAATAAATTTACACGGCTATACAAACTTTACACTGACTACTTTTCATTGTGTCAAAGAGTCAAGCCTTACTGTTGTCCTATGAAAAGATAGAACTAAATATTTGCAGAGATGTGACGGGTTTGGACATACTATAAATATTATTATTATTATCATATTAGTAAAAAAATTATATTGTGATCTTCATGACTTTATTGTTTCTTTATGGTTGGAGTAAATCATTTCCTTTCTGCGCATATTTGCCCCATGTATGGGTAACATTAGGTGAAATAATGTGTTACCAGGAAAAACAAAAGCTTCCTTTCCTGATCTATACACTCTGTGAGTAACTCTCTCCCAGCAGGCTTTACTTCACATGTTCTTCCACTGCGTCTCTAAGAATAGCTGTAATGACTTTATTAATTAATTGTTGCTTTTTTTAAGCCTCGCTCCTGATGAAGGCCAATCAGAGAGACGTGACCGAAGCTGCAGCACTGATGTGTCTCTTGCTTTTTGATGAGATTGCAACAGTGGATGTGTGGTATGTACAGTAAACATGGCAAAGGATTTCAAGGCTTTTGTGTGCGAGAGGTCCCAGGTTCAGATCCCAGTTCAGTCATCGTTCGTTGTGACTATCTGGCGACTTTCTTTCAATGCACACAGGCTGCCATTAGTTTTTAACATTGTTCCTCCTCCCAAGCACAGAGTGCCTCGATTCATGACTTTATTCACCAGCATACAGAACAAAAACAAATACTTTATCAGGATTTTCTGAAGTGGAAGGGATGTAATGGCTGCTCCACAACAATATACGTCACTATTAAAGTCTAGAGAGTTCAATGAGGCAGTCTTTAATTACTTAAAATGGTTATAGTCGAAAGATTGCTGTGGTACAGTAGGAATAACATGTCGTATTGTCAAGTTGTGGAAAGTAAAGATTCACACAATTTATTGTTATTTCTTTCTGGCAGAGACGCACACAGAGAAAATGCACAAGTCAATAAATTCCTCTATGGTCAGCCTCAGACGTAATTTGGCAGTGACTGGCAGTTATCATTTTTTTCCCCCATCTGTAAGTGTCCCAACCAGGTGTAGCTATGAGTGTATAGATGTCCATGTTAGAGCTCTAGATGGGCGAGTAGTGAGTGCATACCTCTGAGCCAGTGTTCAAGCATTCTTAAAGCAGAGAAGTGAATCTACAGTGTAGAACTGCAGAGATTAAAACTACTCGAAGATTTTGTTTACTTTTTTTTACTTATTGATACCACTAATTCAAAGCCTTATCATGTAAGTGCTGGTCATTTTGTGTATCTATTTATTATTATTATTATTATTATTATTATTATTATTATTATTATGTGAAGGGTTAATGTGTGTCATGTATTTGTTATCAGCACTGGAAAAGATGACACGGGTACAGCCTTCACACCATTTTCGTTGCCCCTCTGCATTATCAGGAGGTAAGTGTGTTGTTTTTCTATTAAAATCATGTTTTCCATAAATAACATTTTGTTAAAATGATTAATAGTATTGCTGAATGTATGGCACTGATTACTAAAGAATCTCCACACATGGCAGTGGCTTGTGGCTTTTATATAGATTGGACATTTAAGTCAAGCTGAATCTGATTTAATACATAAAGTTGTTTACAAGTTTATGTATGATAAATAATTGATTACTTATGATAAATATCAAATAATTCTTTGTGTTCCTTATATAGAGTAATAATCTTTCCAGCACAAGGACTATTATACTATTCACAAGGTGACCACCTGATACGATATCCCAAAACCTTGTGATACCTGATTTTCAATGCTTTTCAGATGCTTCATTCAGATTTTATTACAATTCTAAACAAACTTTACAAATACTTCTATATTTTGCTCCTACCACAGAGGATGCTATGATGTCAATTTATAATATATAGTTAGGTTATAGAGAAACAGTACCATCTCTAGTATTCATATACATAATCATTGAAAGCCTGTTTCACACAAAAATTTGTTCTTTGTGGTATATAGTGCTTTCCCTCGTGGTTTGTAATTCCAAAGTCATATAACCCAAGAATCTGACGCTAAGCTGCCTCTGTGTGTGGGGAAAAAAAGTTATTTTTGCATTTTACATCGTTTCTTAATGGTAGAACCAACCCAGTTTATTTTTATCCAGTCAACCATGTCTTTTTAATATTTTTAATGTTATCGAAAAAGTAAAAGCCAGCCCCGGCTAATCAGTCTCAATCTCAGCTTGATCTACAGCTTTAGCACTAAAGTGTGGTGTGTACGTCTAATCCTCTCTCTCTGTCTCTCTCTGTTATAAAATTCTAAGATTTTTGGTCTGGATTTTTTTTTGTTATTGGCTTGATGGCTTTTCATCTATCTCTGGATGCCTGATAAGAAAAAGTTTTCAAATCATTTAGCCCAGTAATATGTTTCGGGAATAATTACTGTGTAATTGTGCTATTTGTGCCAAAACCATCTCCACTTTTTCCTTTTCCAGCAGTATAAGAATAATCTCCTGTTTAGCATACGCATTTGCAAGTTCTGTTTTAACATAGCACTAAAAATGCAATTTTGTTTTTGCACAGGTATAATCTGCCTTTTCGCGCCGCGTCTCACCACGCAGTGAGTCCCAGCTGCACCGTACTGCCTCCTTATACTGATCTGATGGAGCGGAGAGCTGCCAAAGAGGCGCTGAGCTTCAGCTGGAACAGAGCCTGGCACTGCGGCACCGACACTCTGCTCACACGCAGGAGAGACAACACCACTCACACACCCGAGTAAGACACTGCACACTCCGAGTATCTGTGGCTAGGAGGTTACACGATTTGTGTGTGTGTGTATGTGTATGTGTATGTGTATGTGTATGTGTGTGTGTGTGTGTGTGTGTGTATGTGTGTATGTGTGTATGTGTGTGTGTGTGTGTGTGTGTGTAGTGGACCAGATGCAGCAGTGTCCTTGGCCTGTTTACACCTACCTTGTTTTTTTTCCATTTTATAGGTTGTAGGTAGAGGCTGTAGATAATATTTTCATACACACAGTGCTCTATATTTTAGAGCGTAATTAAGTGTGTATAGTGAGGAGAGCAGAGAGGTCTGTTAAAGAGCTGATTTTCAGTTTAATGCTGTTCATTTAAATCCAATTTGCAGTGATTAATGTGGTACTTACAGCTAGGACTTATCATGCAGAATAAATTGACAATATACTAGACTCCTATTAAATTTTAATGCTTGCCATTTCATGTTCATGTTCATCATATATCATATGTCTTTACAATTAAGTGAGTCTGCTCTGGGTTTTTTTTTTTTTTTTGACATAAATGAGAGCATGTTTAAAGGTAGTGGTTTAGATGCCGGTGAAATATCTCGCCTCATATCTACTAACGATAAATCAGGCAAATTTGTGGTTACAGTAGGTGAACGTTATGAGGTATAAGAAAGTTATGAAGGTTAGATGAGATAAATGCAGATAATTTACATAATCTGCATCTAGGAAGTCAACGTAAATGAGTGCATACCCAGAGGAATGTGGACTGTGTAAATATTGTCTATAATTTTAAACCAGGGCTGTGAACAGATTAAGATGCGAGTTTTCATTTTTTTTAGCCGTTAATGCTAACTAACGCCATTTTTGCTGATTTGTAGCACTTGACGGCAAACACAGACTGTTTGGAAAACAGTTTACAATCATTAGATTGAATCATTTTTGTAAATCAGAACTTTTTTTTTTTGGATGAGTTGAACTTTATTGTCTTTTCCAGTGACAGAAATTCTTCTTTGATAGTCTCCAATAATTTACACACATTAAAAACACAAGTAAACAAGTACATATACATACAGTACTGTGCAAAAGTCTTAGGCGCCATATTATCTGTAGTACAAATTTTGTTATACAAGTTTATTATGTCTGCATTACATACATAACATTACAGCAGAATGTTTTTTCAGATGGAATAAAATAAATCAGTAATGTAGACTCCTGGGTTTTGCATGATAATAGAATGGAGCGAGTGTGACGAAGTTAACAAAAGAACTCATATTCTCCAGCATGCTCAGTAAAACCTAACAGCTGTTTTATTTACACTACTGTGCAAAAGTCTTGGGAACATCCAAACAAAAACCATATGCAATGATGCTTTTGAAAACATTTCTACATTAAAAGAAACTCCTTTAAAAAGCACTAAGCTTGAACATGAGCGGAAGTGTTCGATACAGATTTGTACAGTACTGTAAATAAAACAGCTGTTAGGTTTTACTGAGCATGCTGGAGAATGAGTTCTTTTGGTAACTTTCGTTTTTGTCACATGTTAGAAGAATAGAATAGCCTACTATGTCTTTCATTGTCATTTAAACATGAGGGATGTCCAACAAAATTGGATGCTTCACTCATATTACACGGATATACAAATGACACTTTACAGAAATTACACAAGATAAAGTTACGCATATTGAACAAAAATTTTGATATATCGAAATTTATTCATATTGCACAGAGAATGACAGAGAATTGAATTTTGTGTGTACATAAAAGCTCTAAGCAATAACCTAGCTTAGCAATAACCTTCTAATCCTATGCAGTTTTGGGGAAAATTAAAGTGTATTTTATAATCCTTGTTTTGTTATAAACATCTATAGGAAAAACACAATGCGGTACAATATACTGTACTGTTAACTTTAACCCGAGCATCACATAAACCCTGATCTTTGTTTGGAGTTGGAACAGTTAGATTTTCTTACTTCCCGAGCTCCTAACTTTGTCTATTGCTACAGGTTTCATGCCGATCTGGTTATGTCGGAGTCTCAGGTCGTGTCAGTGCGAGTGTGTGATATGAAAGCAGGGCTTCAAGAGTGCGTTCATGCCATTCGCACAGCCGGATCACACACAGGCGTCAGCAACGCTGTGACGAGAATACACCTCTATCTCCTGACCGATCAGCTGGCTCTTAAACACGACACACACGCCGCCAAGAGCACACTGCAGAAACTTAGCTGGCGTGAAGCTCTAGAGAGGTACAGTACATACATAATCACAGACACACTCAATTTTACGTTCTTTTACATTCTGTTTTCTGCCCTAACCCCAGTGGTGCGTGGTACATTTTC
>QMIH01000966.1:215855-233402 GCA_003987875.1 Clarias batrachus
AATGTCTTGTACAGTAAGCGGTAGGAGTTTCATCCGCAAACTATACTTTTCTTTTCCTGTTTGTCTGAATTGTCATGTTTTCTGATTTGATTTTTATTTTCTTTTTGGATTTATTTTGTTTTTGAATTAATTTTATTTTTGAATTTGTTGTTTTGTTTTTTTAATTTGTAATTTTGTATTTGTATTTTTTTTCGTTTTTAGATTTATTTCGTTTTTGAATGTGTAAAAGCGCAAGTGTACTCGATTATAAAACAATGTTCACTTACATTATGTGAAAGCCGGCCAGCAGGCTAAAAGAAAGGGAAAGCAATCCTACCCTGAGAGTGGACCTTATTGGCAATAATTCCAGCTCAAACCAATCACTGAATTATGACAGAAGAAATTCTGCGTAGCCAAAGAAATGCCCAAGTTGACAGACAATTTAGGGCTTGCTTCTTCTTATTCCTCTTATCCTCAAAGTAACTTCCACTTTAGTCTTTTTTTCAGCACAGCTGTCTTTGCAGTCAACCTTTTATGGAGTTTTGTAGGCATCCCTGCTGTGTCAGGAACAAACTTTGCACTTTAGCGAATAAATATGCAAGTATGAAGAAAATCAGTGTTTCTGAATCTGAAACCTTTTTGTTTCGCTTAGGTAAACATTTACACCCAAGATGACTATTTGTTGGCATGAAGTCATTAAGTAACAATAACAGCCAGTTGTTAAATTAAGACACAAAGGTCAGATGTTCTGGACATTTGCAAAACCCATCAAGCAGCATGATGAGAGAAACTGGCTCTGATGAAGACCATGCTAGGAAAGCAAAACCAAAACTTGTACGTATCTCTGCTGCAGAGACCCTCATTTAGAGTCACCAGCCTCAGAAATCACCAACAGCATGTCAGATTAGAACCATTATGAAGACTTTACAAAGCACAGGTAGCAGAAATATCAACTGTTCAAAGGAGATTATTGCACATTTT
Organism: Clarias batrachus; assembly: GCA_003987875.1. Lineage (NCBI taxonomy): Eukaryota > Metazoa > Chordata > Actinopteri > Siluriformes > Clariidae > Clarias > Clarias batrachus. The sequence continues at coordinate 216,816 of QMIH01000966.1, forward strand.
CGACGTCCTCAGCATTGTGGTGAAGATGTGTCCAAACTTTTAACTGGGTTTGTGTGTAGCGTGCATGTGTGTGCGTGTGATCCGTGTGTGCGTGTGGCATACCATGCATGTGACACGTGTGTGCATGTGACGTGTATTTGTGTGTGCGTGTGTGTGCGTGTGTGTGTGCGTGCGTGCGTGTGTGTCTGACGTATGCGGGTTTGGCGTATTAGCGTGTGTGTGTGTACGCGTGCGTGGCGTATTTGTGTGTGCGTGCGTGTGTGGCGTATTTGTGTGTGTGTGTGTGCGTGCGTGGCGTATTTGTGTGTGTGTGTGTGTGCGTGCGTGGCGTATTTGTGTATTTGTGTGTTGCGTGCGTGGCGTATTTGTGTGTGCGTGCGTGCGTGGCGTATTTGTGCATGTGTGGGTGTGCCGTATTTCTGTGTGGGTGTGGCATATTTTCTGTGCGTGCGCTTGTGTGTGTGTGTGTGTGTGTGTGTGTGTGTATGGGTGCCGTATTTGTGTGGGTGTGTATGTTTTGTGTGTGGGGTAACCATGGCTTATTGTAATGTACTTTTGAGGTGTGTATATTAGATACACAGAAGACAGATTTAAAAAAAAAAACCCCGCACCATCCCTATAAGGGAACCGACAACAGCGGCAGCAGACAATCGTCTCCTTCTGTTGTCACTGTTTAGACGTACTTCCTAAATATGTCATGAATTTTTCATCAGATGTGTTTCGACTTGGCCGTGGTGGCTGTGAGATTAATGCACACCGTGCTGAAAGATTCTGAAAGCAAAACCTAAAAGCTTGCAGCATTTTCTCCTAATGTGCTACCGCATGAAACGTACAGCGAGATAATAATGCGAATGTGTCGTGCGGTGAAGTGAAGGCAGAGCTCGGTTTGTTTCACGGAAGAATTCTTTTCCCGCGCCGTCGACGCCGAACGCTGGGGTTTAAAAGGGACTTTCTCGAGTCGTAAGGAAGGACCGAAGCGAATGAGTTAGCGTTTGATAAATAATGAAATACAAAGTGTTCTTGGCAGCAGACTCAGACGTTTGGATTCTGCTGTATGTATATTTAGAGGATGTAGAGTCTCGAGTTGTGTGTGTGTGTGTGTGTGTGTGTGTGTGCGTTTTCTCTAGGACTGGATGTCTCTATGGTCTCTGGGGCCTGAACAGAGTGCTGATGATCCGTGTTCTGCTCAGCTTGGCCTCGCTTGGTTAATTCCACTGTGGGTGGATCGTGACCCCGAGGTGAGCCGCACAAACACTCTTAAGTACGCATCTTTATATTTGGCATCGACATTTATATTCCTACTGTACATCTCGATACGCCAAATATAAACAATTCCGCTCTGCACACGTACAGACGGTACATGAGACATGACTACACACGACTAGGCACGACTACAATGCATTTGTTTCAAGGAAAGGAGACGAAACCCACTCGCAGCCACTTCGCGTCCTGTGTAATTGTAGTACCGGGGTTAATATAAGACATGTCATTTAGGAAACACACACACACACACACTCGCACACAAAGAAGCCAGAGTGTGTGTAGCTGATACTGTCGAGTAAACAGGAAAGTTTTAAGCTGAGCTTTGATAATCAACAAAGAGCATAACGCGCACAAAGCAGTGCCAGGGAAATGCCTGCCAAGTTTGACTCTGACACTATGTATGTATATACAGTATATGTGTGTGTGTGTGTGTGTGTGTGTGTGTGTGTGTGTGTGTGTGTGTGTGTGCATGCACTCAGGTGCGCTGTGCCAGCCTGGCGCTGGGCGCGGCTCTCTCTTCGTTAGAAAGCGGCTGTGTGATGTTGTCGAATAGCTGCCAGAACATCTCAGGCGGTTTGTGGGCGACGCTGCTCAACATCCTGCTGGAGAGACAGGAGTGCAGCATGGTGCGCAGAGAGGTGGGCGCGTACACACACACACACACACACACACGCACACGCACACACAGAGTGCACAGCTTTTGTTTCACATTTCTAAAATGTCAGCACACTGAGTGCAAGAGGTTGCTGCTCTGAATCTTCTGTATTGAAGCAACAAAGTGCTGCCATCAAAAGCAGTAGCCACACACACACACACACACACACACACACACACACACACACACACACACACACACACATCTCTCTCTCTATTTCCATCTTTCATTGTCTCTGTCATTCTCTCCATCTGTCTTTCTGTTTCTCATTCTCTCTCTCTTTGTCTGTCTTTCATCCTCTCTGTCACTTTCTCAATCTCTCTCTCTGTCTCACTCTATTTGTCTCTTTTTTGTCTCTCACTCTCTCTCTTTTTGTATGTCTCTCACTCTATACATCTGTCTTCTTTTTTGTCTTTCTTTCTGACATTTTATCTCTCACTCTCTCTGTCTCTCACTCTGTCTCTTTCTTTCTTCCTTTGTCTCTCATTCTCTCTGTCACTCTTTCTGTCTATTTTTTTCCGCACTCTCTCCCTTTCATCTTTCCTCTCACCCTGGTTTTCTCCGTTCATTTCTGTTCGATTATCTGTATTTCTCTCACTCTCCTCTTCTCGTTTATATCTCGTCACTTTGCCCCCATCTCTCTTACTCTCTGAATCTCTTCTTCTCTTCTATCACTTTTTTTCTCTTTATCTCTCTCTCTCTCTCTCTCTCTCTCTCTCTCTCTCTGTAACTCACTCTCTCCATGTATCTGTTTGTCTCTTCACCTCTCCGCTGTCCATCTCTGTTTCTGTTCGGCTTGCAATATTACCATTTTCCTTTCTCTAAGTTTTTTTTGCGAACATGCTATCAAAATTTTTAACCGTCTTTTGTTGTGAAGTAAATAAGAAAAAAAATGTTTTTGCCATCCTGCTGTTAGCGAAATATTGATATAAAATGTTTATGATAATATATAGAAAAGTAAATTCTGCAACAACAGTGATCAGCAATATTAAAAGCACTGACATATGAAGCGGATAACCGCGATTCTCTCCTTGTATGAATATACAGTATTAGGTAGCAAATGAACAATCAGTTCTCAAAGTCGATATGCGAGAAACAGGAAAAATGGACAAGCACAAGGATCTGAAAGACTTCAACAAGGGCCACAGTGTGAGTGTTAAAAAGCTGGGTTAGAGCATCTCCAAGAACGGCGGGTCTCCTTGGGTGTTCCTGGTATGCAGTGATTAGAACCTACAGTACCAAAAGGAGTCCAAGAAAGGACAACTGGTGATCTGATGATGGTGTGTCTTGAGCTTGTTAATATGATTGTGAAGCTTGGTGTTGCCCAATCCCACAGAAGAGCTACTGTAGCACATTTTGCCTGAAACGTTATTTCTGAATGCACAATGCATCACAACTTGAAGTACATGGGACTGCGTAACCACATGCTGAACCCTGCCCACTGCGGAAAGCGTCATGTGAGCAGCAGACCCGGACCATGGAGCGCTTTAAGGGCGCTCCAATTGAAATTGGCTGATGAGCACTTAAACTTTTCCAGATCAGATCATGAGCCCCCGAGTGGCGCGGTGGTGAAGTGCTCGTCCTGTCACCCGGAGACCCCTAGTTCGATTCTGGCGTCACATGGTTCGGAGAAAACACGTGATGATCCTCGTCCCTCCTTGAGTGAGTAGTAGTCTTGATGTGGGAACAGGTGGGAAACGGACACGACTAAATTAGGGAGAAAATCTAGGAAAAATTACAGATTGTTACCTTCCATCTGGTCATTCATATAAACGGATATTATCGTGATGACTCGATATGCACGAGAACGCCGCCACATCAACATGCCGCCGCCAATCTCTTTAAAAAGACGACAAATTTGCAACATGCATTTTTTTTTTCTAAAGCGAACCCACATGAGGGAACGTCTGCCACAAGCACAACACAACACAACCTTATTCTCCACTTAATAACCACGCACTGTGAATAATTTGAGTATGAAACGTTATCTGCAAGGGCAGCAGCTAAATCTTGTAAGTCGACACTCACTCGATCACCTGTAGCAGGAGCCCTAACAAAAAGCCCGAGCCTTTCTCTGGAGGGTAAAAACATTATCACGAAAATAATAATGAAGAATGAAGATTGTTATTCATTGACGCAGCATGTGAGTGTAACAGGATAATCACTTTTTAGATAAGCGTTTCGGAGTGTGTGAGAGCGACTTGATGCTTATTTTTTACTGATAGAAATAACAAACATCTCCCCCCCCCCCATCATGTGGAAGGCTGCTTGTGTGTTTGTGTGTGTGTCCCTTACCCGGGTAATAAATAGCTTCAGGGTGCACTATGTGAAGAAGGCACGACAGTGTGACGCTCTGGGTCCTGCGTTCATCTGGATGTTACTTTGACACACAACACCTACCGGAAATTTTACAGATCAAGCATTCCCTGATGGCAGTGACCAGTTTTAGCAGGATCCCGTCCCGCCCCCTCCAGCACTGCAAAATCATTTAGGAAAAGTGTGAGGAAGGTTAAGCGTTCACAGCGCCTAGAAATTCCCCAGCTCACAGATCTGATCGATGTGCTGCACGAGCAAGTCTGATCCACAGAGGCCACAACTTACAACAAAAGGGTTAAAGGAACTAACACTTTGGTGCCAGATGTCACAACACACCTTCAGAGGGCATGTAGAGTTGTTTTAGTGAGACAAGAGAGACTGACGTTATTAGGCAGAGGATTTTATTTTATTTTTTTCTTTTCTTTCTTTCTTTTTTCCCAGCAACCACTACTGCTACTAATAATAATCATTCATAGTAATCATTTGTGTTTTTAATCTTTATCATTGCCCCTTGTTTATATGCAGAAGACTCACCATAAGGAAGCTTTTCATACTCCTGTACGACTTCACACTAGTTTTTCTGTTGCATTTCGCAGACACTGTCGGTTTTAGCAGCCAGATGGCAGCATTGCTGACTGAAGTCTTAGTTTTTTTGTTTTTTTTCTCTCCCTCTCTCTGTCCTCACTCAGGCAGCGTTTCTTCTACAAAACCTGCTGGTGATGCCGATGCCTGCCAACACAGAGGAGGCCCGAGACTGCTTCTGGCAGGTAAGAGAGCAGAGCTGGAAATAAACAAAAGTTCCTCAGAAAGATCATCTGCAAAGTTTCAGCCCTTTAGAGAATTAATTGTGAGGGACGGAGGCTCTGCGGCCGAGCGTGTCTCACCTGCGCTGCTCCAATCATCCACATTAAAACACACACACTGTCGTGTTCTGTGTAAACGACTAAACTGTGACTTTTAGGTTCAGTAACATGTTCAGTACATAATCACAAACTTGTGTTTTTATATATTTCCCTTACACTCCCTCCTGTCTCTCCTGTCTCTGTCTTCATATCGATCGTTATCTCTCTGTCTCTCTCCTTTTTCTTCTTCCATTTGTCTTTCTGTCAGTCTCTCACTCTCTATTTCTTTTTCTGTTCGTCTCTTGCTCCGTTAATATTTTTTCTCACTCCCTCCATCTTTTTTTTTGTCTTTCTCACTCTCTCTGTCTCTTTTGCTGTCTGTCTTACACTTTCTTTATCTCTCTTTTTTTTTTTTTTTGGTCTGACTTTCACTCCCTCTATCTCTTCTTCTGTCCCTCTGCGTCTCTTTGGCATCTGTCTCTCTTTCTCTGTCTCACACCCTTGCCTTCTCTCTCCCTCCAGAGCCCATGTGTTCATGATGAAGGATCTGGCGTGTCACTCGTGGGTCTCCCGGCCCTGCAGGCTCTCCTCTATCACTGCCATTTCTTTGATCACGTGACTCAGATGGTGAGGAGCTGCTACTCGGCTCGATACGCTCCCACGCACCCCTGGCCCGTCGGCGTCTCCGCTGGTATGCACACTAAGTCTAATGCGTTTGTGTATGCATGCAAAAGTTTCCTGCTTTTTCCTTCCTTTAAACCTGAGTAAATACAAAATGCAGTTTTTAAATTCTAATTTCATTTATTAATTTATTGGGATTTTCCCCAATTCCCACTCACCACTAGGGGGCTCCCACATCAAGGCTAATACTACCAGTCAGGGAAGAGGCCAATGACTATCACGTGTTTTAACCACATCTTCTCTAACTGCTCGCTCACACACCGCTCGAGGTGGCGTAACACACTTGAAGGCCAGCGCTATCCGCTCCTTCCGCTGACGTGAGCTCACAGACGCCCCTGGTTGGGTGTAAAGCTGTGATTAATGTAAGAGCGCTGGGTGCCTCCCCATCCCACCCTGCTGAGAGAGCTCAGCCAATCAGCTCTCTCCGGGCTGCGGGAGGCTCCAGCACCACCCGGGAATTGAACTAGGGATCTCCGGGTGATAGGTCGAGCACTTTTACCACTGCGGCATGATTTCATTTATTAAGGGGAAAAAAAGCTAAAAGTAGTGTCGTGGTCTTGGGCTGCTTTGCAACTTCAGGACCTGGACGACCTCCTGTATTTGATGGAACCATGAATACCAGAAAAATCCTGAAGGAGAAGGTCCAGCCATCAGTTTGTGACCTTGACTGATCGAGAGATCCTGATTGAGATCCTTTAACTGGCTGTTCATGCTTGTTCATGCTTCCTCCAGTGTGGCTGAATTAAAACAATTCTGCAAAGAAGAGTGGGCCAAAATTCCTCCACAGTGATGGGAAAGATGTATTGCCAGTTATCGCAAAAAGTTGTTGGCACAAAGGGTGGCATGACCAGTCATTTGGTTAAGGGGGCAATTACTTTTTTCACATAGGGCCAAGCAGATATTGGCAGCTTTTTCCCCTTAATAAATGAAATCATTAGAAAACTGCATTTTGTATTTAATCGGGTTCTCTTTGTGTAAGACAAAAATATTGATGATCTGAATAATAATAAAAAAAAAACAGAAAAGGGCAAATACTGTAATTTTTCATGGCACTGTAAGTGTGTGTGTGTGTGTGTGTGTGTGTGTAGATGAGCACTGGAGAGACGGTTCATCTGTGTTAAATCACACACACGGCTCGAGCTCCGTTTCAACTTCCAGCACTTTGGTCAGTCGATGTTTACAAAAAAAAAATTCTCATAATCTCTGTTAATCAATTATTTATATATTTTTATAAGCATTTTTTGTTTGTAATTGTGTGTGTGTTCTGCTTGTTGCCCAGCTCCTGAGTGACACTCGTTCCCCCGTCCCCTCCTCCTTCTCCGTAGCAGCACAGGAGCCTGCGTCTAATAGACTCGGCACACAAGGTCACACACACACACACACACACACACACACACGGAACTCGCCTTACGTTCTCCTTTGAAGAATTTCAAAGTCACTGACACTGGAGACTCCTTCCTTTCATCACATGCATAAACATTCCATGTGAATTAATGGTAACCATGGAAACGTTTTGTCGGATTTCAAGAGAACCGCTATAAAAATATGGATTTATTATGTTCTTAAAATAAAAAAAAAAACACAGTGTGTCCTGTATTGAATGTGCTGTTGGGAAGTTGTGTCACTTTGTGTGTGTGTTTTGTTGCAGGTCAGAGTGACTCAGACAGCTCCGAATCACTTCTTCCTCAGGAGTGTGTAGGAGGATCAGAGTGCATCTCTGTAGTAACCCCTCACCTACTGTCAGCTGTGTGCGGATTACTAACCAACCTGCTGTGTGTGCTGCCTGAGTTTACACACACAGCACTCAGAGAGAACCGCGTCCTGCAGGGCCTGCTCAGGTCTGTACACCACACACATACACACACACACACACACACACACACACACACACACACACACACACACACACACACACACACCATTTAGAATGCATGTTTTTAGTTTCTCGCTTATCTAAAACTAATACAGGAATGTTGTACCACTAAGGTATCGGTCTGTCAATGACCAACACACCACATCACACACACTGAGAAATGAAACCACCAGACACCCACACACCTGCACCACAGTGCATGTGTTTGCTTGTACAAGCTTCTAATTGACAGTTACCTGTGTGTAAGGAGCGTCGGGGGAGAGCAGGATCAGCCGTAACACTATAGCCTGGATTAGACTCGGACTGCCTCGCTGCTAAAGCCGTCCAGTTACACCGATTACCCGATTGAATCGATCGTTTGTTAATTGATTTGATTCGTTCAATGTCAGTTTCCAATTCAGAACCGATAACAACTTTTTAATGATTCAGGCAAACGTGAACTAAAGTCTGAATTCCTCGAAAATATACTACAGCTTTTAACCATTAGGGGTCGGCGACATCATCGATGATGCCAATCACTTTTTTTTCTCTTTGCAAGTGTTTTTGTGAATGAAATTATATTTTAGCAACCCAGAAAAAAAATATACACACAAACTGTAGACGGCTTTATTTCCACAAAGTTTATTGCCAAATAAATGTTTGTCGTTAAATTAATGCTATAAATAACAAACAGACGCATGTCACTTTCTCGTCTCACCACGCGTCCGCGGGAGACTGATGTGCTGATGTCCAAAGAACAGGAAGAGCTTATAGAGAAAATATGTTCAATGTTTTCATGCAAATATTCTTACACGCACGTAAGAATCTCTCCATGATAAAAATGACTCGTGGCATGAATTCACACGAAGCGCTTCAGTTTCAAATTATCATTCAACGCTGGACACAAACAGCAAAATACTAAACTTCTTTCATCTTCTGGAGTACATACAGTATAAATGAATCTTTTTGTTTGTTTGTTTGTTTTTGAGATGGTTTCTTCTTCTTTTGAGCTCATGGGTGCTTTTCACCCTCCCGGACTCTGGAGTGCGGAATAGAAGTTCGCAAGAAAAAACTTCACCGCAATTACATGCGATTCACAAATGTATTTCGGTCCTCTTGGGTCGGACCAGTATGTAAAATGGTCCATTTGTTTTGCTTTGCTTGTATTAAGTGGCAAGTTCGGCTTCGCTTAGCATTCACACTGGCTTTTTCAACATCAGACCAAAAGATATAACAGAAGGCATGTGGATTATATTCGGTGGTGTGTATACCAGCTGAAAACTCATAAAGAGTTTATTGAAAACAACACAGCATGGTTTCAGTTAATAAGAATAAAATGTCTCCAAAGCGCCTTGCGTTTTTATTTCGCCACTAGTTTTTATCCATAATGCCGCCGTGGCGATCATCCCCCGCAAATTAATGAATAAATGAATGAATTAAAAATAAAATGCAAACAGTGAACTGCACCACAGTTTGTTTTGTAAGCGGACAGAGACTCATCTTTTCAAGCGGCCTCAGTTTTTGCACCGAGGTACGGAGGGCAGTGATAGTCTTCGGCCCTCCCGGCTGAGTGGTAGTAGTAGCCTTAATGTGGGAGCCCCCTAGTGACGGGGAGGAATTGGACACGACTAAATTAGGGAGAAAATCAGGAAAAAAAATTAAAATGTGAGGCCAAAAAAGGGCAAACAAGATATGGGTGGGGAAAAAAATTAAGCTAGGGGAAAAAAAAAAAAGTTTTTTTTTTCTTCCCCAGATTCCCTTTAACAGTTCACCATCATTTTTTTTATTACTATTATTATTATTATTTTTATTATTATTATTATTTATTTTATTTATTATTAATTAGTATATCTTCCTTCTTCTTCCTCTTTTTCTTTTGGTATTTCTCTTTTTTCATCACGGTAACTGTTAGATACTTTTATTATGCTCAGAATTAATTAAATGAAATAGAAGAAATAGAATGGATGGAAACACTCACACACACTCACAGGCTCTTGTCTTGGTTTACCACTGGCTTTTTATAACCGTAACCACATCCGAAATGTATCACTTTCCTCCGTGTGAATGTGGCAGGGACGGTGGTGAAGCGGGCAGGTGCAGTAGGATGCTGAAGTGTGTGGAAGTGCTCGGGGTTTTAGATGACACAGTAAGTGTTAGACGCTGATCTGTTTTAGAGCGGCTGTAGGGAAACGAGGAAGTCACATGGTCCGATTTCGAACGGCTCATTTTGCCGGTGCAACAGTCGAACCCATCTGGGACGGGGTGTAACTATGAGTGTGTGTTAGTGTGAGCTGTGTTTATTGCAGTGTGGTGGATGCAGTGGAGCTAGAGCGATGCCTGGCTGAGCTGAACACACCTGATTTTCTTCCTTCTGATGTGGAGGACGCCAGGAGCCAGGTGTGTGATCACGCTCTCTCTCTCACACACACACACACACTCATAGCTGTGACATTACACACTCAGTTCTACCCTGTGACTGTCTGAAGCTTTGTGCTGTGTGAGGATTGTGATATTAGCGCTTAGCACTTAATATAATTAACATGAACATGTTTCCTTGAACTCATCACCTCTTTTCTCTCTCTCTCTCTCTCTCTCTCTCTCTCTCTCTGCCTCAGGTGTTGAGTAGTGTGTGTTACGTACGGAGTGTGTGCAAGCTGGTACAGGCTGATGTTGTGCTCAGTGAGGATTGTCTCTCGCAGTCAGAGCTCATTAGACCTCTGCTGAATAACCTCATCTCCATCCTCATGCTCTCTCACACACACCTCGGTAAACAGCAGATAAAATGCAGCATGACATCTCGATAGGTTTATACTCCGTACCTCATTCACCTCCTTCTTTTGTTATTGTCTCCTTTATCTTCCTCCTCCTGTCTTTTTCTTTATCCTTATAATCTTCCTTTGCTGTCTTCTTTTGCTCTGGCTTTAGCTCCTGCTGTTTCTGTTTCTTCTGTTTTACTCATCATCTTCATCTCCTACTTCATCTTCTTAATCCTCATCTTCTTTTGTTTTTTCTTTTTTTTTTCTTTAATTCTCCTCTTTTTTTCTTTCCTGTTGTACTTTCTTTATCATAATCACATTATTATAATCATTAATATTTTCTTTCTTCTTCTTCATCCTCCTGTTATGGTATTTTTATCTTTTTTTTATCCCCTTCTCTTTTTGTTATTATATTCATCCTTCTCGTCTTCTTCCTTTATCATTACCTCAACCCTTGTCCTTTTTCTTTCTCTTCCTTTTCTTCCTCCTTCTTCTCCACTTCCCTCTTATTCTCTTACCTTCTTCTCTCTCTCCCTGATTCTCTTGCTCATCCTTTGTTGTCTTTTTTTTTCTGTTGCATCCTCGTCAAAGGCTCCTTCATCCTCCTCCTTCTCGTCCTCCTTTTGTTCTTTCTTCTTTTTCTTCTTACTTTCCTTTCATTATAGTGTTGTTTATCCTTCTAGTTTTTCTTCTTTTGTCCTTTTCTCCTTTTCAGTTATTGCTGCTTCATCTTCTTCAAAATTTTCATCCTCCCTGTCTGTCAAAGACTTATTTATACTCCTTCTTCTCATCCTCCTTGTTTTTTTTTCCTTTTGTGTTTTTTATTATTCCAGTTTTCTCCATTTGTTTATCTTCTTTCTCTTGTTCCTTTGTCACCATCTTCCTCCTCCTCCTCCTCCTTCTTTGTCTTCTTCCTTTATCCTCCTCACCCTCCTGGAGGGGAGCATGTCATCTTCATCATCATCTTCCTGCTTTTACCTCTTTCCTCCATTACTCTTTTCATTTTATATTTTCTTCTCATTAATCGATCGATTGCTTTGACAAAACTAATATCTAAGCTTTACTTGTTAAGAGTAATAATTAGTTAGACTATTTAATTAAAATAAGTGCTTCGTATTCGATGGCTAAATCATAAGAAAAAGGATTTATTTAGTTTTTCCGCCTCCATCAGCCTTTGATGTCCATCTGTGTGTCCTTAGATATGCATACCCAGAACGCATTGCTACACACCTGGACAGATGTGTTTACGCTGCTGGCGAGTCTCCTGCGCAGGAACTACCCGGCATGCGGCCCACTCGTGTGCGGGACTCTGGGGAAACGCTGGCAGCGCTTCTCAGGTGAGCAGAGGAAAGCAGGAAAGAGGGATACGAGGATACGTGATGCGTGATTAATGAGGGGTGCGAGCAAGGGATTGAGAAAAGAAAGGATCCAGAAGGGAAGAGACAGTTGTGGGGCGTCGCAACACAGGAGGGTGATAAAGGGGTAATGGAACGAGGGATGACAAAGTGGAAAAGGAAAGAAAAGACCCTGGAGGGGAGAAGCAGGGAGGACAGGATGATGACGGGAGGGAACGGGGATGAGCGATGAAGGAGATTTACATCAAGGATTGATGAAAAGATGGATGCAGTTGCAGATGGAAGACGATGGTTAAAGAGAGGTGGAAACGAGGGAGGAAGAATGAGTCGAGCATGAACAGGGGAGAGGAGGAGAGGGTGGATGAAGAAAGGTAAAAGAGAAATAATTAGGGATAGGAATGAGAAAATAGAGAGTGATAAAAGTGGCAGTTCCAGATTTAAGGGAGGAGAAAGAAGAAAAAGAAAGATGTAGTGCTGGATGAAAAGAAGAAAGAAATTAGAGGAAGTGAAGGTTATAAAATAGTAATGGGGAAAGAACGAGTCGTAAAATGGTGGCATAAAACAAGGGAGAATTTAGGTACAGAGTGAAGAGAGGATGCAGGAAATGAAGAAGGCAAAGCTGGAAATCAAGGAAAATCTGTGTTACAGTAGTTAATTAGTGGGGTAAAGAGTTGAAGGGGGGAAAAAAGAAAGAAGAAACAACAGATAATGGACGAGTGAGGGAAGAAATTGTGCAGAAAGCGAACCATAATTCTGGGAAAGGTTAAGGATGAGTGAGTTGAAGGGGAATGGACAAAGAAAGAATAGCTTGAACAGATTCAGCTTTGGAATAAAAAGGAGAGTGATGCAAAAGGGGAGAGAAGGAAACAAGGGATACGTTATGAATGAGTCACATTCTATATAGGAAAGAAGTGCAAGAGAACCAATGAGGCGTGAACGACCGACATACTGTATAAGAGATGAGGAAAAACACTGCTACGAGGTATAAAAAGATGATGAGGAAGTGATGAAATGATAAAAGCAGGAGGGAAGACAGCTGCAGGAAGCGAGAGAGAGATACAGGAAGTGAGCAGGGTGACAGGAAGGATAAAGAACGGATGAGTGGCACGGAGAGAGCCGTGGGAGCCGTGGCACAGGAAGGGAAGATGAAGTGATGAGAGAGAGGGCAGGGAGTGAGGGATGAGCGCTGAATGAGTGACGGGAAGGGGGGAAGCAGGAGAGTGAAGAAAGGAAAAGAGACAGCTTGTTATTCCTGGGTGGGCCGTGCTCCTGCTGTTTGTGACAGATTGGGATGGAGGGATGTGGAAGGAGGGAGAGGGAAGGAGAGATTTTAACTCTGATAGATGTGTGGTAGGCGCGGAGCAGGTGGGTGGGCTGAACACTCGCCACATCACCTCTAGTGATCCGTCGACTTTACAACTCGTTAAAAGCTTCGGTGTCATGGTGACATGACCTGGAGATACTGTAAGGAAATTATAGATGGTGGGGGGGGGGATTCATGTATCTCTACACTGATTCTAAAATCGATTGTTGAATCACTTATTACATTTATAGTAAGAATAAAGATGCACCGGTTGAACTGCATGACATCATTCATGTCGTGACATTTCTGAGTGCTGCAACATAAAAAAAAAAAATCTTGTTTTTCTTGCATCCAGTACGTTTGCATTACCGCCACTATATAGGTCGCACCCTCTCCCATCTGAGATTTTGGAAACGCATTTTTATGCCGTTACATTAGCAGAAGAAATGTGCGTTAAAAAGCATCCCGTCCGTCTTTTTCTTCAAACTCCATGAGCACATTAGTGTCCAACTTACTACTTACACTTCGTGTGCTCACAACTGCTGAAGACGCAAGACTTTGAAGGCATTTAAGTCGGTAAACCTTTGTCGATATAGTCCGACAGGCGATACCCTCAAATTCTCGTCCAGTGTGGTAGGAGTGAATCATTTCCTAAGTTTACTTAGAACTAATAATTGCACAGTGAAAATGTAGCTTTTTGCTTAATTTCAAACTCTTGGATTTGAGGGCATTTTGTACTGTTTAAATGCTGCCCTTGATTTTTAAGTGAGATAACTAATGGTTTAAAAAATGGACTCCGTTCAGTTTAGTTGTGAAGTTGTGAAGGTATAAAACGTTTATTTTATGATAAAATTTTATGACTTAAATTGAATCAGAACAAAATCAGAAAAAAAAATTGTAATCGATACATAATCGCAATTTAACGCAATTTAAATTTGATTTGTTTTCCTGATAATATTGTATTGGTTGGTGACTGGTGATTCCCGCTGCTAAAGGTAATGTTCTCCAAGTCCCCTTGGTGCAGCTCTGACTTGCCAAAGCATAAACTCCACTAGTTCTTTAAAGATCCTATGAGTTCTGTAACCTGCAAGTTGGGTCCTTCATGGATCTGGCTTGTTTTTTCAGCAAATCCCACAGACATGTGATCAGATCAAGATCTGGGGGATTTAGAGGGCAAGTCACCACCAAGAACTCAGTCTTCCTAATGTTCTTCACATTATTCCTGAGCAGCCATTAGGGAACACCGTTTCCACAAAGAGGTGTGTACTTGTCTGCAGCAATGTTTTGGTACTCCAGCAAGGTTTCCCCAATGAACATTGGCCAAAGCTTCTCCTGCGTGCCTCCTTCACATAGTGCATCCTGGTGCCATTTCCTCCGCAGGTGAGTGACTGGTGTACGCGGCTATTCATGTGATGTCAAAGAAAATGCGTTTAATCAAACCGTATCAAGCCACCTTCTTCCATTAGTCCACGGTCCAGTTCTGATGCCTCAGCTTTCGTGTGTGGACTACTCAGCACTGTCTGAGTTCTGATGCCATTTTCCAATTTTATCTCTTCAAATGGATCTGACTACATGGGCTATATTTTGCCCACTATGTGTATCAGTAAACCTTGGCTTGACCCTGTCGCCAGTTTACTGGCTTTCCTTGCTTGGACCAAGACCGGTAGACCGCAGACCAGGAACATCCCACAAGAGCTGCAAGTTTGGAGTCACTTTGACCATCACCAGTTGCCCCTTGTGCAAGTTGCATAAATCTTCACACTTGCCCATTTTCCTGCTTCCAGCATATAACCTTAAGGAAAAAAATGCCTTATATATCCCTCCACATCCAGGTGCCATTGTAACAAGATAATCAAACTTCACCCGTCAGGGATCCTAATGTTCTGTCTGATCGGTTGTATACTGTATAAACCATAGTTCATTTAAGACTTCAGGACTTTCTACTGTTACTAACACATTTTTTTTTTTAATGAGGAAAGACAAACAAGGCATTCGATGCACCATGTTTCTTTTCATAATTCACACAGAAAGAATTCCTGTAGGTCTCAAATAACAAATATGACCTTGCTCTGAGCGTTCTTGTTAAATCTGTACAAAAGCATTGGAAAGAGTTTAGACGCTCAAGTTGAACTGCATTGCTCTTATTATTAACACACAGTGCAGGGTGTGCTTTATATTGCTGGTATACAGTAGTTACACCTACATATGCACTAAACCAGATGAATTATAATATCACTGAAAATCCATTATGGGTTTAAATATTTTTTTTGATTAACAGCTCTTAGACTCATAATTCAGGTTGTATTTATTGGCCTGTTGATCACGATTGCTCTTTCAGTCCCAACCCTGACCAATGTAGGATTAATATCGTTCACAGTTTGCAATTTACTCCTACACCCCTGATTACGGTGATGAAAATGACTCTTGGATAGTCTGATTGCTGGCCGCAGTCCAGCCCTACTAGTCTGCTCATACTTATTACTTTTTTTTTTCTTTTTCATTGTGTGTTCTTTCCTTAGAAACCATCCGTGCATGTGTGGACCAATCTGGTTCAGATTCATCGCTGTACACTGTGGCTGCACAATTCCTGTGTGTTTTGTTTTCTGAAGAGGCGAAGAAGAGAGCGACGAGTGAAGAGAAATCGGCTCCTCTGACTGCCGCTCTGAATTCCGAATCCGGAGAGAACCTGTGCGAATTGCTGCTGGAGGTAAAGCTGGGCTGTTCACTGAAATAAAGTGCAGGCATCTCAGTGGGATGCAGGAAATAATTTCGCTTAAGGCCACGTGTCTTCTAATTAACTGACAGCGGTAGGTAAAATAATGTCTTCGGTTGAAGTCAGAAATTTACATACACGTTGGACAAATACATTTAAACACAGTTTTTCCACAATTCCCGACATTTAATCCTGATTTTTCCAATTTCCTGTTTTAGGTAAAATAGGATCACTACTTTTTTTTAAGCATGCAAAATATCCAAATAATAGAGAGATGGATATATTTTAGCTTTTATTTCTTTCATCACATTCACAGGCGGTCAGCAACTGAGGTAGAATTGCCTTTAGGTCAAATGTTTCAGGTAGTCTTTCACAAACTTCTTACAATAAGTTGCTGCAATTTTAGACCGTTCCACCTGGCAGAACTGTTGTAACCGAGTCAGGTTGTAGGCCTCCCTACTCGCTTTTTCAGTTCTGCCCATAAATTTTCTGTTGAATTGAGGTCAGGGTCACTGTGCGAGCTTCTGGGTAGCTCAAGGGTTCGCGTAGAGTACCAATGGAAATGGTGGTGCGAGTTTCCGGTTAGAGAAACTGGAGGCAAGAGAGGTGGTTCCAGCTGAAGGGTTTATTTGGATTATTTTGCATGCATTTGGTAGTAGGGGGTGTTTATGGATGGGCATGGGAGTGTGTGTGTGGGTGTGTGTGGTCTACAAGAACATAAAAAGGGATATGAGAACACATTATCAATGGTAAACAATAATACAGATTGTAACAAGAAGTATTACAAAAACAGGATAAACAATAAATAAGATTAAGGTATATGCTACAGGTTACATAGTATTGGGGCAATA
>QMIH01000967.1:3939-26817 GCA_003987875.1 Clarias batrachus
TATATATATATATATATATACAGAGAGGGAGAGAGAGCATCCCATATTCCAAGAGTGGTTCATTTATCCCATGTTGCGTTTTGGTCTTATAGTCTTAATTAGTTATCCAAGTCCAATATTTCATTCTGTGTTTCTTGTTCATTTGGATAATGATTAAGGTTCATTCCTTGCTGGTATTGCCTAATATACTAAAGTTAATATAACGACAATTTCTGGGTTAATCTCAATTACTGCCAAGCCACTGACTATACCCGCTTGCTTCCTGCCTCGCACTTCTGCACATCACAGCATACAGTACGCGGCAGAGACGGCGGCAGCAGCGCAAGGTACACAAATTGTTTGGAAGCTGGTAAGTACACTAATCAGGCCCGTAGTGCAGCTTATCATGATGGAGATGTGGGAGAAAAGGCTCAGTGCACCGCTCTGTTAAATTACCATCCCCTCACACACTCGCCGCAGGAATTCTGCCCTCCTGCTTAGGGCTAACGCACTCCTTGCTTTCTCCACACTCCAGTTCACATAAATAAGAACCCCTCCAGGGATGAAGGAATCAATTGCAGTCTGAGCGGTTTGTGTTGATGCTACACTCTTTTTAGATGTACCACTTCACAGCTCACGCAGTAAATATTTACCTCATATCACATCAAGTTCTTCAATTTCAATAAGCATGCAGAGTTGCTGCTTTGCTGGCTTAGGATGCAGCGTGACTTTCGTGGTTTTTCTACAAACATCAACCAGACTTTACTAAGCCATAGAAAATTGTAATGGTATTGGAAAACCTAAACGCACATCCATAGTGTTTTGTGTGAGAAACTCAATAGCGCAGGTGAATCTATTCTATGAATTAAAATATCATCAAAAAAAAAAAAAAGCACTTTTTTATTATTTATTTGAATTCAACCTTTCTATGATATTCTATATTCCAAGATTCACTGCAATCAAAAGCTAAAAGCAGGCAGTGTACAGTAGGTAACTGATATTGACTAGTAGAGTATAAACATAGCTAGATTAGCAAATGATAGATTTTATTCCAATACATTATTCCAATATTAATTGTACTTTGCCAGATAGAGAGAGCATTGCAAAGAACATGAGACATTGGAAAGTGACAAGTGTTGGTTACCATCAGAGTCGCATGCACAAACCTTTCAAGCTTCATATGTTAACTGGTTCATCGCCATCATTCATTTGTTCGCTGATATTGAGACTGAAGCACTCGAACTACCACCTTAAATCGTTAAGGTTCTACTGTACATAAAATGCCTAAGGTTTGTCGAGGCTTGGAATATACAGTAGAATTATCAGAATTGGTAATTGTGATATTGTAGTAGTGTGATATCATGTCGATGAAAAAAGTCTAGCATACACACGGGCTGCAACGGGGCAACAGATGGGTCATCACTGAGCACTCAAATACCTGCTTATTAGCCTTTCCCATCTGCTGCCGCCTACCCTTCAGTGCCTTCTGCTGCTACTCCCGTACCTGACTCTAATTCAGCTCATTTAGCTCGTGAAGCGCCCTGAAACTCTATGCATTAAGCATCAGGTTATGAACTAGGCCTATACATTATGCATGTATATATGCAAATCAAAAACACCTTTTTATGAGAAATTCATGCTGTAAAATCGAGCAGGTGTGACTGCACGCTTTATGTTTTTCTTTTTCCTGCGAACTGGCCCTGTAAAATCAATAGCAGTGATGTGCAAAAATATTGGCCGTGTTTCAAAACGATTCACATTTGAAAAGGCATTGAAGCGGTGCCAGTGAACATCATCAGGATGCAGAAAGCATTAGTTTGGAAGCGGAGAATATGAGGACAAGCGCAAGCCACGTTGTTCTCTGTACTCGCATGTTCTGCACTGGTGGGAAACGTGTGTACAATGAAACAAATTGTATTTAGGTAAATGAAGATATGATATGATATGACTCTTAATTGGGTATAAAAAAAAATTAAATGTCAATTTAACACTTTGGCGCTAATTCAAAGGCTACCAGGCTTAAATGAGGTTTGTTACCTATAAAAAGTCTATAAAAAGCATTGGTTATTATTTCATTTGTATTCTGCTGTCAAAACGGTGGATTTTGAGATGGGTAGGTTAATAGATCGTGATTATAAGACGATACTTTGCCTCCTATGACTCATTGAATGAATAAATGTGCTTAGCCCCCAAGCTGTTCGACATCTGTGATGTTTGTTTTTATTTTGGTTGATGGTTGTTGCATGTTTGACCTTATGACATTACTGGCACATCATGTGATATTCTTTAGCACATACAGTAGGTTGCTATGCTGACTTTAAACATCCTTCCTTGGAAGCTAGGCCATGTGCCACAGGTGCAGATAGTCCAATCATCAGGACAGAACCATGCTTAGTGGTTAGTGGTCAGCATGAAGTTTTCTTGCATGTTCTTCCCATGGTGGGAACATTTCCTCCAAATGTTCCAATTTCTACGGTGGCCGAGAAGTGCAAAACAACTTAACAAAATGAAAACAAAATAACAAATTAAAAACCACAATAACAAAACTCAATTTGCTATTTAGTTTTCGGTTTTGTTCATTTGGTTTGCACCTCTCGGCCGTTCAGAAACGAACCGGAAAAGGTAGGAATAGTTTGCGAATGAAATTCTTACCGCTGATTGGACGAGACATCTGTCACTCAAGATATACAGGAAGTACTGTAGCGGCGGTAGATTCGTGTGTGTATGAATGTGCAAACATGTACTATCCTTATTGTGGTTTCAAATATGGCGTTCTGCCAAATTTTTTGCAGTTCCTGTGGAATTTTTTTNTTTTTCTTTTAAAAGAGACACAGCAGTTCGCGAACTAATCTTTATACCGTGATATGTCATCAGCATATCCAAAATCACGGCATACGAATGTCCGTCCTCAAAGTAACTTTGAATAAATTCCATTTCCTTGCTTTCTAATGAAAATTTTAATTATTTTCTTAGTTTTGCAGACCGAAAAAATTGTTTTAAAATGAAGCAGAACACACAAGAAACAAAGTTAGAGACACAATTTCCTACTTCCTGTTTATCTTGAGTGACAGGTGTCTCGTCCAATCAGCGGTAAGAATTTAATTCGCAAACTATACCTACCTTTTCCGGTTCGTATCTGACTGGCCGAGAAGTGCAATACAAATGAACAAAAACCCAAAACAAAATAACAAATACAAAACCAAATTAACAATTAGTTTCGGGTTTTGTTATTTAGTTTTCGGATTTGATAATTTGGTTTTGAATTTGCTATTTTGTCTTTGAATGTTATTTTGTTTTCGGTTTTGTTAAGCTGTTTTGCACTTCACGGCCACTCGCACAGTCCGAAAGCATGCCCTGCAGACGGATTAGTGTCTCTAAACTGCCTGTATTGTACTGTATGAGTAAGAGTGTACTCATGCCATGTGATGAGTTGGCCCTACATCCAGGTGTCCCCTGTATTCTTCCCCAAGTTCCCTTGGATCGGCTCCGGATGTTCTTTGACCCTATACAAGATATGGATAGATGGATGGATGAATTTTTATTTAACATCTCATCAACATTATGAATGCCTTATATGCATAGTGTAGAATACATTATAAGTTTCAGGTCCAATTATAGATTTAATTAAAGTTTGCACTCGAACATTGATTAAAGTATTATCACACCTGACTGTGTTTGGTTGCATGAGCTGCTATGACATGCAAGATTGTGCACTGTTTATTCCGTCCTACATTTCACTTCTCCGTGTTGTATTTACGGATTTACCATCTCCTGAACATTTTTACATGTCACTTTTATATTAATGAAAACTGACATGCATTCAGCCGGGATATGGATAGCCTCAGGCATGGATTTGTTACTGAGCTGCACTGTTTGATAGGAAAGTGCTAAATGTAGGTACAGAATTCCTGACTTGTGTCCATCTATTGCAGTGAAGAGTTTGTCAGCCCTATTCTATCATATCCAATAATGGAAAGGGACCACTATAGTGTATGATGACTTCTAAGCAGGGAATGGTCTGTCTCTCAACACCTACAGTAAATGTCACTGCAATGTTGGGAAATGGCCCATCATCCAGTAATGTCCAATACGTCAACCGCTTCCTATTTTTTTTTTTTTTTCGTTTTTCTTTTCGAAGGTGCAACTTTGGTTAAAGCAACCACCTGTGAGTTACACAGCTGGTGTTCATAGCATCATGGTTTGGCAGTCTGCACCAGAACCGAAGGCCCATAAACAACAGCTTAATTGGAGTTAAATAGAAACTCTAGTGAGTGAACAGGTGCTGTGGTCACCTCTCATGCAGAGATGGGTCTCCACACTGAGGCACAGAGGAATAGCTAGGTCGCTTGGAGAGCAGCCAAAATGAGCTCACTTTTTTTTTTTTCAGGGGTTTAATTTAAAGCCTCAGCCAGAAGCCGAGTAGGGACCAAGGCAAAAGACCAAAAAAAAATTATAATAATAATAAAAGAGAAAGAAAAAATATGGGTTCTGAAAAGCGAAGGAGTAAAACAAAGAGAGCGAGAGAGAAAGAATGATTAAATGAGAGCGAAAGCGAAAGAGTGATAGCATGAGTGTATATTGAGGCTAAACCAATACCCGTGACTGTGAAGGTCAGAGGACGAAACGCTGTCCAAGAAAATCGATCATCCTGAAACCATCATCACCTTTAGAATTCCTTTCAGCACTGTTTCTCACACAGGACATCTTTTGTTCTAAGCTGAAGGACACTGCAACTTTTCTACATCAAATATTCAGAAAGACCAAGCAAATTAAACTTTAATCTTTGGGCTTCCCATAAGAACAATTGCCTGTGGCACCACCAGTGCCTTGAAGACAAATAGATTGCTTTTGAATTCATCCATCTCGGTATTCCATAAGGTGAAGTCAACGCCACAACTGCGTCCTGTGCACCGGCATACGTGTAGCTCCGCGTATCCCCATGATTGAACTAAAGCTGCAGCTACAGTAATGCAGACTGATGAAGGAAAGGTATATGTTACTTCTATATTACTGGCTTCTTATTTAGTCTCTGTGATAAGGTGGCTGGAGAGGATCTCCCGAATTCATCTCTACCCTCCAACCGCACTTTCCACCTCGGAGTTTGCATTGCAATTTTCGAACCGGGATAACATCTCCTCATGCTTTCATGTAGCGTTCCTGCGGTGTGCAAGTGAGAGCTGCATGCTCCATAAGAAAAGGGGGGCGGGGGGGGGGGGTCGGGGTTGGGGTTAGTGGACGCTCAGGCTTGTATCTATTCAGTTACACACAGATGTTAAAATTAGACAGAAGAAATGTCACTATTTCCTCCTCAAGCAAGCAGCGGCACGTCTGAGCTGTGGCTGTGGTGACAGAACTGACCTTTCATGTCTTTTGTGTCATTTTCACTTCTGAACTTAAGGTTAGCATGTTTAGTGAAGTGTGAATCCTGTTTTTTCGAGCCTGTGGCAGCCCGAAAAGCCGATCCATGATCCACTATGGTGCGGGAGATCTCTGCTCTCTATGCAGTACGCTGGAACTGCAACTTGTGCTTGAAACTCAATACTGCAGGCTGTTGTTGTTGTTGTTGTTGTTGTTGTTGTTTTAGTGTGGGCTGGGAAAGGACACCTTATTGATGCATCAGACCATCAGAGGTGGCAGCACTTGCATCAGAAAGTAAAAGTCCTTCCACAAATGTGTTCCATCCATTCACTAAACCAGCACAAATCAGCACTTTCACCCTCAAGCTAGCACAAGGCAGTGTTGTGGCTGAGTGATTAACACTGTGGCCTCGCACCTCCAGGGTCCGGGTTCGATTCCCGCCTCGAGGTCTGTGTGCATGGAGGTTGCATGTTCTCACCCTGCTTGGTGGGTTTCCTCCAGGTACGCTAGTCCAAAAACATGCAGATTAGGCTTTATATGTTTGGGCCCTGCAATGTATTGGCACCCTGCCTCTTGCCCAAAGTCTCCTGGGATAGACTCAAGGACCAACCCCCCATCTCCCACCGACACTGTATAAAGGATGAAGCGGTATAGACGATGAGTTAAGTGAGTGAGTGGTTTAGTTAACAGATGGAACAAATACTCGGCAAGAGCTTTACTTTCTAAAGCCAGGACATCCACCACTTCTGCAGACCAGGATTTCACAGAAGTGGAGCACTGTTGAATAGATAGTGGCAGTAGTATCATAGTAAAATGCACATTCTGTGCTAGTTTCCGTCCATCTGTTGGGCTGATTCTGTCTAGGGTCACAAAACGAGAGTGAACTCAGGACACAAGGGGACACAAGGAGCAAAGACCCTAGACCCTGGAGGTGCGAGGTGACAGTGTTAATTACTAAGCCACAGCACGGCCTTGTGCAAACAAGCCAGGTACCCAAACCACACTATTTTTATTTTTATTTTTTTTGCTTCTTGATTGTTAGTGGCAGTAAAACGTTACATGGTGCCTACTATTTTGCAAACCCGTGTCAGGGAACGTGACATATAGACGTGCACAATCGATCCCCAGCTTGGGAGGAATTCCCTCTACTGTATGTGGAAGCAAACCTGCAATCACGATCCCTACCCCCAAACAAAGGGCCAGAATTGACTCGAGTATTCGGGCCAAGTGTGAAAACATCCCTTAGTTAATCAGGGTTGCATTTGCAATACTTGACTCCATATAGCAGAACAAATCATGAGGTAGCAGACATTTCCCAAAACCTGCTTGTGCAGTGTAATACCATCCGAAAATATATGTATGTAAGCTAAATGATAACCTACATTTTAATCGGTTTTCTGAAAGTCTAGTCTTCTTGTGCTGAAATGAATCTTTTTTTGAATTGTCAGTTCAGATAGAAAGCAAGTGGCCATGTTTACGCTTAACGAGGTCATCAATGTGACTGACTACATGCAACATAAAAAAGGAAAAAAAGGGAAAAGAAAAAAACCCACACACAAGAGAAGAGCATTCATTACACTTTCTTTCTTTCTTTTTTCTAAATGAATAGCACACGTCTGATCTAGTGCTGTTTATAGAGATGAACTTAAATCATTAGTTTCGCTGCTTACTGAACCACCTGCTGCTGTTAAATCCATCTGCGGGTTTTTATTTAATATGCGTAATGCGATGCAGACCTCAACAATTACCACTAAGACAAATTTGTCCTACGTGAAAACAAGCTGGGATAATAAAACATGCTAATTAACAGTTTTCCCTCGACTATCATCACATAACGTTTGAGGTGGCGTGCTAAAACACGGTTCTGTGGGCCTATTCAGTTATCATGCACTGTCCTAGGAATTTATGGTACATTTCTCTGCTCGTCTCTCACTTCTGCGTTGTCATTTGTCTTGTCCTTCTAAGGATCATTATTTTGCGATATTATAGTAAGTGACATCAAAGTGTGATGCTTTTATTCCAACATCTGGAACATAAAATTCCCAAAATTATGTTATGATGATATTGGAGTCCCGTTAAATTCCTGTGACCGCTGTGCCTCATCATGCTTGCAATGATGTATGTTGAGGATTTTTAGCCCTTAAACCCTCCTGAGCCCAATGCGCTAATATTTGTGGATGCATCAAGCCAGAGAACTGGACATTCAGCTCACAGTGCAAAGAAACTATACTTCATCACCTTCTGCTCAGCAGTCATTCAAAAAAAAAAGAAAAACATGAATGACTGAAAACTTGACAATTGATATGGAGAGTGAATTTTAAAAGATAACATAGAGCCGCTAAAATGTCGGACTAACCTCTCACCAAAATGTGTAAATCAAAGATCTGTTTCTTCTTAATTTGGTCTCTGAATATCCTTTCCCAGCAAGCAGCGGCTTTCGATTCCACGCTGCTAAAACCTGAAATATAAAATCGCCTTAATACACTCCACCATCCTCTCATCCCCCACTTGCTGAAAAGGTTGCCAGGCAATATTCTTGCTAAACACACGGTAGATTGGACTGGGAGAGCGTGGGTGAGTCCAATACTTTAGCCTTTAGGAGGCACGAAATTACATCATTATAAAAAGCCCGGCGTGTTGGACATGTTCAGAGCAGCGCTGCACTATCAGAACTTGCCCTGGGAGAGACGGGAAGAGGAACGGTGAAGAAATGCGCCAGTGAAGTGCCTCGTAATTCGTAAATTTCACACTCGGTTCAAGCCCCTACAGTGGGTTTCATTTCTCTCTGGAGATCAGTACGGGCTTTCGTAGTTCTCTCCTTATTCGTGCAGTGCATTCTGGGATGTCATTTTCAGCAGTCAAAGGGCAACGGGCTGCTGAAGTTGATGTGTTAACAATGCAGCACATCCCTACTGGTTAGCTGAATTGATCTATGAGCAAACAGAAAAACCAGCTACGGAGTTACTTTGCTACAAAGAGATAAATTGGATATTTGCCAATACACCATGGCCTTCAACTAGGGTACTACCAAATACATAGAGATAGAAAAAAAAACAATCATTACCACCAGAGTAGTTTTCTCCATTTCACCGCGGTGCCCTAGAGGGTGCTGCTTGCCCGCTTGATTTCAGAAATCTTTTATTTTGTGTTTTGGAAATATTGATGCGAAGAGGGCCCAACATGACCGCTTACGTAAAAGGCCAAGAGTTCTGTGCTACATCCCTGGATGTACAGTACAATGGTAATGCAGGACCGGTCTGATGGGAACATCTAAGGTGACCCCACCAGTAGCATTAGCACACAAAACAATGTTTTGTTCAGGGTCTAACATTCCACTGGTTAAACTTTCTGTTTGAAGTGCTGCATCACACAATTTGGGGCAATCTTTGGGCACCCTTGCCAGTTGTTGTCAAAGACTCTACCTTATATACATATACCAACTTAAACAATAAGCTTGTTTGCAAACACAGTAAACATCTGCCCTCTTGTTAGCTGAATCACCGTTGCTCATCCCTGGGACACAGGACTGCTGTGAAACCCAATCAATTAAACATTAATTGCAGCTATTAAATCAGGTGTTTACAGTATTTGTCCACTTTGACTTTTTTAGTGGTTTGCTAAAGACGAATTCTAATGAGTCAACAGAGATCTGTGACCTCAGCCACACTGAACTGAACTGACTTGACCAGGGCTTCCCACCGAACATCCCTATCTAACTCCAATCCTGTTCTTGTGGCTAAATTGGCACAAAGTCACTTTTAGCCAGACTTTGTTTAAACAGCAAACAAGAGACCAACTGCAGGTCAATGCCCATGGATTTGGGCTGGAATCTTCAATAAGAACATACGGCTATAATGGAGAGGCGTCCCCTTACAGTACGTTCGGATGTATAGCGTATCTTCGCCTCTTAAGCGTTCTTGAAAACGTTGCAGCACGGGCCAGACGAATTTCGCTTTGAGAATGTTAACGCACCAACATTAAAACACAATTATGTTTTTTCACCTTTGTTTCGCCTTGAAGCTTTTCACATGCCCCTTCCAGCCCCCTGCTGGGAGGCATCTATTATTACTGTTTTTCTCTCGTGTACCGGACCAATGCCTCAGGCGATCGAAGCTACAAGTGATCACTGCTTTTGTGATGTGGCTGACAGATGATGAGCATGGATTTAACCCTGAAATTATATACAATGCAACATACCCGCTTTCAGTACTGAAATTGCACATAATAGCAAAAGCGTTGTCAGTCATAATTTCATGACTGCGCATAATTGAGACGGTTTGCTTCTCGCTCAAGAAGGCATGAACAGCACATGGGATGCATTGAGCCATCTGTGAAGGAGTCAAGTGACTCTTTTCACTAAGTCCTAGTGCTTCCACATGCAAGATTAGAAAATTTGACTGGCTCAACACCTGCTGTTGGGACGCAGCAGGCAGCTGTCCAGATAAAGGAGTATGCACAAATCCTGGCATCGCAGGGGCTCTAAATCAACTCGTACATACAGTACTTTGCTTCTTCTCCATTAATTCTGCTAACCCCAAAAGGGAAGAGTACCTCCCTCTGTCAGTGTGAGTGGTGAAACTCTCCTGGATCTTACAGAGATTGGAACTGTGGAACTATACTGCTCTTATCCAAGGTCATACAATTTGACCTAATACGTTCAAATTATGTTTGTTCACCACATTCAACATTTGATATCTTATATATGGAAATGCAGAGCTACAGTATAGTGAACCGTAATGGGTTCCAGTCCTAAATATTCATTGTCGAGCATCACCAAACCCTGGGGCAGTGGTTCCCAACCCTGGTCCTGGAGGACTAATAAGCTAATGAACAGGCTGAAGAGAAGTGAGTGTGGTAGAGCAGGGAAAATACACTAATCTGCATCTCCTGGATCACCACTACCCTGGGGTTGGGTGATGCTTAACAATAAATATTAAGGACTTTGAATTGTCAAATACAATGTCAAAAAGTTGCCTTCAAACTTTCCGATATGCTCTGATCTGACCAAATCAATTTCTTTTAACATTATTAACTCTTCGTAATTTAATGTGCGTACCCCCCCCCCCGCTCCCCCCGAGCTTTTTTTCCATCTTAGGAACACAACTCACATTTGCCATAGTAACACATGCCCCCTTAAGCCATATATTTCATATTCGACTACACGCCACATGGATTTCCACGCAGGGGTTCCTGGGCCTGCATTAAGTGTCTAAATCTAGAATGTGCCTAATTGCAGTAAGATAAGGGAGATCGAAATGCACATCTTTTATCACTATGGGCACAGAATGCGTTCCAACACCATATATATTTAATTTATAAACAGTAATAGAACTACACCTATATATTAAAGCCAAACGTAATGTTTCAGTTCAGTTTAATTAGTGTACAAAACTTTTTAGAGTCATTAGCATGATTCAAAAGGACGGTAAATAAACTATATTTATGCTTTCCTTAAATATGCAATTTCCCCACAAGTCTAAAGGGAAAGACATGTTTGAAAATTTACAAACTGTCCCCTACATGGTTGATTTTCATTACTTAATGACTTATTAGCACAGTATCTGTGCCTTAGAACCCAGAAATAACGATCTTCAGCATTACATCCACTTTGCTTCATCTCCGTAAATGATGCAATGAAAATGCGTTCAGGAATGTGTAATCTGTAATTAGACTTCCTATCCGCAGTATTGCATGTATACAGTGCGCATTGCATGAAGAATGAACGAAAGAGCTCACATTACATTACATGTCGCAGCTAGTGTTGACAAAAAGAACACTCTGAACTCTGAACATTACGCTGAAGCACACACACACAAATCTTTTAGATTCCTTGCATTTGCCACCCACGTTAGCCTTTGCTTAGAAACGCACTTGAATGGATCGAAAGACAAATAACACATTGAACGGTTCCAGTTTCCAACAAACGCTACAAAAAGTCTAATGAGAAATGGTTGAAGCTTCTCCGGTACTTTCATAAATGCAGCAATTAAATTTGAAAACCTCTGAGGGAAACAACAGCAGGAAATCCAATACTCAGAGCACAAACTTTTCACTGGGACTCCACTGGCATATTAACATCGCAGAGATATTCCTTTGAAATATGTTAATCCGCAGTCCAGGTCTGGATTTGGTGGATTCTGAAGATACCCAGGCCTAAATAAATGCATCCGTTGCTCTACGCCCTTGATAACGAAAGGGTTGATCTCATTGAAGCCTTGCATTAGAGTTTGACTGTACTGCAAAGAAATGTACTCGCAATAAACGTACGGTTCTCCAGGGAGCGCTGTACCATCGATATGAAATCATCTCCAGCACAACACCTTCACCAATCCTCTGTTGGAGATAGAGAGAGAACACAGGGTGGATGATTGAAGGTAAAAGCAGAGCTAAATATGCCAAGATGTTGAAACTGTCAGACAGTTTCGAGATTTATACACGCACGCACTGATCACATTGCTCTGTTGCATCAGATCCACATGTCTCCGCACGACCCAAACCATCTGGAATTGAGCTTATGCTACTCCAGACGTATTTGCTCATCCTCTTCTAGTTCTAACTCGACTACGTCCCTTGTTCCGAAACAACAATCTGCCTCTGAAATGCTTTCAGTTTTCTCTCATTCTTTCTTCTTGCCTTAAATTGCACCGCACCATTCTCACACAATGTTTCCCCAAGTTTAATAGTTCTCTAAAGGCAGAATTTGTCCATCATTCAATCCTCTTCCCTGACAAAAAAAAAAAAAAAAGGCTATGTGTGTTACACGCTTGTGGAATGAAAGCAGACTTAAAAAATAAGATTTAGCTCCATCTGCAAAGGTTTTATTTGCAGAGAGCAAGCCATAACCTAGTTTAATACGCAATTGCAAATTCTCTGTCTGCAATAATGGTCCAGGGTGAGTACCAATGTAGTGAGGTAAACAATGCCAAAGGAGATGCCAAAAGCAGAATACTAAAACACAGTCCAAGGTCAAGACAGAATAATCAAAGACAACCACTGTCCTGGACTTAACAGACTGACGAGGCTCTGCTGCGAGATTGTGGCTGTGAGTAATGTGTACATTTATAATAATAATAATAATAATAATAATAATAATACAAAAGTATTTGTGAGTTCTACATTGTGGGCAAAGTACACAATCGTGTACTCGAGTAAGTAGAGACACCCTAAGTAAAATATTTCTTAAGTAAAAGTAGAAGTCCTCCATTTTAAATTCTGTTTGAACTTTTATTAGCATAACCTAGCCTTAAATATTTACATTCATACTCAGAGTCTCTCTCTCTCTCTCTTGCTTTCTCTCTTTCACTTGCAATCATGCTGTTTCGTCCACTTCTGATCTCAAACACCTGCTACATGGGTGGGAAGGCAAATCGAGCAATGACGTATAAAAGCCATAGAACATTGTCGCTCCAAATACTACACACCACTCTGGTTATATAACACAACGCCATGCAGAATTATAGTAAGGTAGAAAAGTACAAAAAAAAAAAAAAAACTCAAGCACATTGTTGCTCCCAAAGAATAATAATAAACATAACTGATTACTATTCCAATTAAATGATACTATTACTCTCGGCAGAAGCTCCATTGTCTTCAAAAGGTCACTTTTTATAATAAATAAATAAATAAATAAATAAATAAATAAATATTCAGAAATCGTTCAGTTGTTTTGTTCATTTCTAGACTAGTTATTTGCCTGCTAACAAAGAAGATCAACTCAACAGAAAAGAAGCCACACTGCAAACAGCTAAAAAAAAAAAAAAGATGTAGATGAAGATGCCAGTGACAAAAAAACTTACCAAAAGCATTTTTAAAAAATGTACGCACAGCGCATAGAGGATTACAGTTGCTGGTTCCCCTGCTAAACCCCGCTAGGCGAAGCTGAGCAACAAGCCAGAGGTAGGGTGGGGTGTGGGGGGTGGGGGGGTGTTAGCGCTTATATGAGGTCACATTAGGAGGAGAATCGTAAAGGGCAAAAAATTGGCAAAGGCCAATATAAAAGATAAAAGTTTGTTTGAACATGAACACCGATATATATATATTTTTTAAATAATATGTCAGATTTCTATGCAAATATGAAACATGTTCTTTTCAGAAAAGAAACTTTCGCATGTGCAGTTCATTTAAATGCCACTTTTTAAAGGCAAGTCAACAAACAAGTAGAAAAGAGTTGTGGCTGTTACATGATTACATTCCCTGGCTGTCATCTATGAGAGACAGAACTATGAATCTGATCAATAGTAATATTAAACTAATATAAGCTAGATCAATATCTCAACCCATTAATTTAAATCAGTGACTTCTGCAGTACTGCATACACTGTTATATCAGCACTATATGCTGGGTGCGCTTGTATTGGAGAGTTAATGAGTTCAGTATTTCTAAAGGACAACATGATTACATGGTAGAAAGTGTGCCAACTGAAAATGCTGTCTCGGTGAAGGGAAACAAAAAAACAGCCTAGGGTGAATCAAGCTTTTAGCTTTTTCATGTTGTCTGTTGTTAAATCGTTACCTTGAATATAGATATATATATACACACATCGCACACATGCTGGTATTAGTATATGTAGAAAGGTCATTCTTATGTGTTTGCATTGTAGCAGTGAAATTTGCATTAAGCATTACCCACACCGTACACAATCCACCACCCAGCAAAATTCCTGAATTCTGAATTAACACCCTACACTATTTCTATACAGTAGATCCATTTGGACATAGGAGTCTAAAAACATGCACACTGCACGCACATGAACACACTCATCACAACTTATTAGGATATTTTACAGTTAATTAATGGACTCAATAAATAACTCGAACCTTCACCAACAGCTAACATTGGCCATTATAACAAATTAGTGTTTTGTCACAAGTTGAGAAACATAAAGAACAGACATGTGTCCTTGGAAAAAAGATTTTTGGCATGAATGTATCTTCCTGGCTGGTATGGAGAACAAACAGACATGTGTTTGAGATGCTGTTGAGCAGTAATGCAGCCAAGCAGATTTATTTTAGATGGGAAAACCTTTTTTTTTTTTTTATTACGCTAATTAGGAGTGGATGTAGCTCAAAGGAAGAGTGAATACTTTGCATGTACAGTATGAGACCCTGGGTTCAATGCCCTTCAGTAAAGTAAAGCCTTTATTTTGTCACATATACATTAGAGCACAGTGAAATTCCTTCTTCGCATATCCCAGTTACGCTGGGTCAGCCATGGTACAGCGCCCCTGGAGCAGTTAGGGTTAAGGGCCTTGCTCAAGGGCCCAACAATGGCAACCTGACTGAGCTGGGAATCGAACCGCCGATCTTCCGATTAGTAACTCAGTGCTTAAGCCCTCTGAATCACCACTGCCCCCCAGCATCAGGGGAGAGCGCGAACGCAGTCCCCCACTATCAGAAATTCTGCAGTCGAGATTCCCACATTTGGGGAATTCGCAAAGTACTGTAGCTTTTGGGGCACTAGTGATTCAAACATCTAAGACGCTTATGGTTACTGATCATAAGGTCAGAGGTTCAAATACCAGCAAATTCTATCAAGCTGCCACTGATGAAGCCTTGAGCAAGGACCTTATCCCTCTCTGCTCCATAGGCTGTTGTATCCTGGCTGACCCTGCACTCTGACCCCAACTTCCTAACTGGCGTATGTGAAAAAAATCATATGACAAATAACTGAACCATCATCTTAAAGCCAAAGTTAAAGATGTTATATGGATGGAGCCTCTATGCAAATGTTGCCTATGAACTGTGAAGGGAAACCATAAACAAGGCAACGTTTTGTGTGAATTTCTATAACTGAAAAATACAAATCTTACTAATTGTGAGAGTAATGTAGCAGAAAACATTGTCATCAAGGGTCGTGATTAAAGGCATGCACCCACCCTGAGGGCTGAGGATCTCGCTGCCGAGCCGGTGCAATATGATGCAGATATTTCTGCTGTTTCACTACACTCCTAAAGCTAATGCAACTCGTTTAATATTGACATTGATTTAACCGTTATTTTCCTAATGATCAAACCCTAACCTTTAGCAATCCTTGGCTTTTATCGTGAATTCTGTGGCAGATGTAGTAGTCAGTGTGAGCACACTCTTTATTAAATCCAGAATGTCAGATAAAAATTATAATGAAACAGCGCAAGGTCAATCAATCAACCAAACAAAGCAACAAAAAGAAATCCAGACCAAATATGTGGAAGTCAAAGTCAAGGAAATACAACTGGAAGTAATGCTCAGAATTGCAATCAGGAATGAAAGTCAAAGCTTCGCAAAAGAAAAGAAGAAAGAAAAAAAGCCCAGGTCCAGGTGACATCACATCCAGGCTGATGTCACAGATTTAGGTAGGAGGAAACTGGCAACTCCAACCAGAGGTGCTGGAAACCAAACTCTCCACAAAGACATTCACTTAAAAAAAAAAAAAAAAAATTTAAAAACCCTGGAGCAAGTGATATTATTATAATACTTATATGTTATAAAAAATAAAATAAAAAACACAGTTCTTATGCAAGGGTGGAAAGGAGGCTCCAGGAAGCAACATCTGCACCAGATTAGCTGAACAGCTGTCTTCTCCTGAAGAGCCACCAGAATGCCTGCAGGACTAAAATTATTGTTGAACAAAATCATAATCCTTGAACAGTCTGCAGTTTTGAGATCCACTTTGCTCTGAGTAAAGCATAAATTAAATACGAGAAGATGAAGACCAGATTTTATATACACTCCCAGGCCACTATCATTGGGTACACATGTTTAACATGGCAGCAACTCAAAGCATTTCGGCATGTAGACCTGATCAAGACGATCTGCTAAAGTTCAAACTAAGCATCAGAATGGGGAAGAAAGATGATTTAAGTGACTTTGAACGTGGCATAGTTGTTGGTGCCAGACAGGCTGTTTTGAGTACTTTTTTGATTGAACCTTGATTTCTGATCTACTGGGCTTTTTACAAACAACCATGTTTATGGTTTACGTTTATGGTCTGGAAGAAAGGAATCATCCAGTGTGGGCAGTTCTCCGGTGGAAAATGTCTCGTTGATGCCAGAGGTCAGAGGAGAATGGTCAGGCTGGTTCGAGCTGATAGAAAGGGAACAGAAACTCAATAAACATCTCATTACAACCAAGGTATGCTGAAGAGCATCTCTGAACTCATAACAATGTCGAACCTTGAAGCAGATGGGCTACAGCAGCACGAGACCACACCGGGTGCCGCTCCTATCAGCTAAGAACAGGAAACTGAAGGTTACAGTTCTCATGGGATCACCAAAATTGGACAATGAAAGATTGGGAAAATGTTGCTTTTTTTTTTTAGTGTTGTTTTCTGCCGCGATATTTGGATGTCAGATCTCAATCACCTTTGGGATATGGTGGAATGGAAGATTTGCATCATGGATGTGCGTCCGAAATGTCTGTGTGAAGTAGCACTTCAACAAGCATGTAGGGAATGAAAACAGACKTTTTGTTTTGAAAGACTTTTATTTTTCTTGTTGATTCTACTTGAGAAACACTCACATGAAAGGTGCACATTTCATGCTGATTGTTATAAGTTGGACTAACAATGCTTGTCTATTAATGTCTGTCTTTTTTGTCTTACCGGTTCCCGGAGTCGACTAGTGGGAGGGGCTGCACACAGGAAGTCAACTATAGTATATGTCCTCCTGAAGGGGTGGAGTTGGTCCATTAAGGATGTTTAGAATTTGTTTAAAATTCATCAGTGGGTAAATTCTGGATGATTGTGATGAAATAATATCGATTATTAAAGTTGAAGGTTGTTTAAAAAAAAAAAAAAGTAAAATGCTCATTTAATAACTAATGAAGGGTTACCATTGGCCAATTTGAAAAGGAAGGAGGGGTTGGAATTTGAGGAGGGAGACAAAGAACTGTTTGGGGGAGGAAGGGTGTAAGTTGGACCAGTAGACAACTGAATTTGATACTCTGTTACCTCTTGAATTGTATTATGAACAGTTTCTTTTGTTAGGTTTTTTTTTGTTCTTTTGACTAACTGCGTTTGAGGGACTTTGTGAACCTTTTTGGAAAACCTGTGGCACAGTAAAAATTACTTTCCTTGGACATTGTTGGAGTTTTTGCCTTTCCCTTTTACTGCCTGTAGCCTTGCATCGACGATTCTACCCCAGTCTGCAACAGCTGCATGATGCTATCATGTCAACATGGACCAAAATCTCTTTGGTCACCCATGTCATGAAGAATTAAGGCAGTTTTTGAAAGCAAAGGCAGGTCTTACTCAGTGTGTACGTAATGAAGTGGCCGGTGAGGGTACGTTATCTCCATGTCTCCTTTGTAGTATCGGGATGCAACTTGGGCATTAAAATATCTCCAGCCAGGACACGAGGATGCAAAAATTCATAAAAGGAATCACTTTGAGCAACACCTTGAGATTCAGAGTACACCATCTGTCAGAGCACATCCATTATAATTAAATGACCTTTTCTTGAGGTAAAATGGTTCCTTCCTGCTTTTCACTCATTTAATGTGTAATGCACTGCATGAATACTGAAAAGAAGGAGAAATGCGCGAGCAGATATTCATATAAGAAGCCTGTGGGTTTGTACTGTATGGAAAAGCTTAGAGAAGCTGTTAGCTGCAAATGGCTCGAGATAAAAATGAGCTAACATGACATTTTAATTTTGCTCTTATCCCTCCCATCTCAGAGGCAATTATCAAAGTAAGTAAAACTCCAGTTGGCTTTGATAGTGCTAATTTTTAATTTCACTGTTAAATAGTGCCACGGCACTACAGAAGCTGATAGGAAATCTTAAACAGGAGTGGCTGGAGCGCCGTGCGAAGGCAAGGCTTTATTGAAGGCTTACCATGCCTCATTGCCATTTCATAATTGTGTTTCTGTGGCCACTACTGTAATTATATCCCTGTTAATTATGCAAAGGTTTTTCTTTTCCCCCCAAAAGCAAATGTGCATCTCCTTTACAAACAGAGCTGTCTACTACGGTCGGTTCCTCAGATGGAGTGTAATACAGATTTTGTTTGTGTGTGGATTTTTTTTTTTTTGTACCTTTTTGTAGCCACAGATATCTAATAATTACAGCATAATGATGATAATACAAGGCAAGGTAAAATCATTATCTGGGTAAAATCCTAGACTGAGATGAAACCAGCCATGACAACCCATTAAGATTCACTTAGAAGGCCATTTACTCAGAGTGGTTGTATTCAGTAATAGCATATGCGATGTATAACAATATTACCATATATCTAGGAGCGTGCATTATCTAAAAGAGGCATAAAAGAAACACAGTCAGAGTTGTATACAGAATACAGAATTATAAACTTTGTATTCTGGACTGGAGAGTAATAGAAGACTGTAAATCACTATAGTGTATATATATATATATATGTATATATATATATATATACGGTATACAGACAGAAAGAGAGATATATTCTATATAGAATAGAGTGATATATGTTAAATGATTGTGAATCAGAGATCACTTAAATGTTTGTTTAAATCAAATGATTAATTATTAAGGGACCTTAACTTAAACCTGGGACTAAAAAGCTGTGTGGCCTTGAGGAAAACCACTTATCAGTCTAATCAGGGGAAAAAAGCCTTCAAATTGCTAAGAATCATTTTTAAAAAATGAACTGTGGAGAAATGGGGGGGAAAAAAGTCATGTCATCTGGTGAGTCCAGATTTACGCTGGTCCAGAGTGATGGACACATCAGGGTAAGAAGAAGAGAGGCGAATGAAGCGGTGCACCCATCATGCATCATGCATAGTGTCCACTTATTCGGGTTTAGAATATTATCTATGTTCTGTGGGTTCAGGGTTAAATTTCAAATAGCATTAAATAGAAAGCTAGTGCACTAAGTAGGGTGTACGTTAGACTCCCTTGTTCCACACGCCAAGTAGTGCCCTTGATCAGGGGTTAGAGAGGGAATTAGAGACCCCTCTGCCCTCTGGAGTCGTCTAACCCGTCCTGGAGTCCTGCTTCTGGTTGGAGATCTCGTCGCATGGATGCCCCGTGTGGTCTGCCTGGATTCGTATGGTGGCTGGGGACGGTTTCCATTAAGACTGTCCTATCATCGACTGATGCTCTGGGGACCTGGGACTTCAGTTGTTCGATAGCTCAGGACCAGAATCCCCTACAGTCTACCTGAGCCTCCGGGAACAAACTGGACTCTTTTTAATTTTAATTTTAACACATCCCCTGTTACACTGAACTTCCAGTACACATTATTATGCTGATCAATCCCTGCTATCCGTTATCACCCAGATGAGGATGGGTTCCCTGTTGAGTCTGGTTCCTCTCAAGGTTTCTTCCTATTACCATCTCAGGGAGTTTTTCCTTGCCACCGTCGCCCTCGGCTTGCTCATCCGGGACAATCTTATCATTTTGATTCACACACATTGCATAAAATCTTACTTCTTTTTATTGTGTAAAGCTGCTTTGCGACAATGTCAATTGTTAAAAGCGCTATATAAATAAAATTGACTTGACTTGACTTGAATTTGGGATTCAGTCTTGTGTTAGAAGCTAGTTAGCTTTGTTTCTCATGTTAGCTATGAATAAAACAACATGGACGCTTCAGAGACAGTTTGGAATGAAGGAGTGATGTTTAAGGTGTTTAAGATGACATAACGTTATCAGATGTGTGTTGTTGCTGAAAGTCCTTCTGTGACTGGTTTTGAATGAGGGTTTCGGCAGCCAGCTGCTCTCTCCTCCGTACTGCGGACCATACAAAACCTATGCATGTTAGAACACCGAGTCACAGAATGATGCGTATAGCTAAACGCCTCAGGGTGCCATCGCTTGTGGAATGCATTTCATCCAATCAGATCGCATTATGATTTTATCACTTTGATTTAGTACCTCATGGCTACATTAAACGTCCTGCACTGAGTAAGCTGCTGAACGATGCCGGCGGAAGCCATACTGTTCAATTAAAGCCAATTTTGCGGCTATTAAAGTGATAATTACGGCTAGGATTACTGCGCGGCAATATGCTGGTAATATACTAGACTCCATTAGAAGTTTATTTGAATGCTTGCCACCTTCTCTGAGTATCAAAACACTGAGTGTGAGCATCATTATGAAATATGAAGAAAGGAGACATGTGGAGTAAATAATGGACAGAAAGAGAATAAAAGTAATGAACGAATAATTGGTGTCAAGAAGAAGAATCAGAGATTTACACTGGAAGTGTGTACGTGGAAGAAAGAGAGGCAAAGTAATAAAGACAAATTATAATGCTCTAAGAGATAGCAGATGTTATGAAGGCATCATGGATCGTCTCGTAGGATGGATTAACATCAGAAAGATTGGTAACTGAAGGCCCTTCATCTGTAGACCCTGATAACTGCTGTATAGACATTTAACAGCAACAACAAAAAAAAGATCTTCCCAAAGGCATCTTTTCCTCCTGGTGCCTTTTAAAATTTAACACCCCGCTGGGATAGCTTAGCTGCTAAGCAGAGTCGGTCAACTAGCGCTGCCCTTGGAGTAACCAGTCATCCGTTGCAAATTTCCTCTTTTTCATTCTGTCTTTCCCTCTTTTGTCTGCTGGGTAATTACAATACATCATAAAGTCCTTGGAAAAAATAACTAGTAAAAGTGTGTTTACCTCATCTTTTTTTTTGTATAATTAGCTGCCAGAAAAATAATTACTTGAGTTTTGTGTGTGTATTTAAAATTATCTATTCATGGTGACTTCATCCTGTTTACTCACCAACCACATTTTGTTCCCCAAATGTTATGGGGACAGAAATCTCTTTAAGAGTGATGCATTAAAACATGGTAGGGAGGCAATAATTACTGGAGGTGTCTCACTTTTTTTTTTTTTTTCTAACTTTGTCCCATAAAGCACAAATTGGGCAGGACGTTCATGCAGTAAATGTGGCGCTACAGCGGCCTCTGTAGTCTGGAATCATGATTTGGGCTTATGAGACCCCATCGCAAATCACGATCCTTGTTTTGAGGAAAAGTTTTCATTTTATAATATACACTACATGGCTAATTATTAAATTCAGGCGTTTCACTCATGGTCCCTTATCCCCAGTGAAGGACAACCTTAATCCTTCAGCATACCAAGAAGACATCTTGGACAATGCGATGATGCTTCCAACTTTGTGGCAGCAGTTTGGTGAAGGCTCTATTCTATTCCAACATGACTGTAGCCCCAGTGCACAAAGCAATGACTATAAACACATGGTTTGATGAGTTGGATGTGGAAGAACTCGACCGGCCCTAATGCAGAGCCTTGACCTCAACCCCATCGAGCACCTTTGGGATGAACTGGAATGGAGATTGTGAGCCAGGCCTTCTCGTCCAACATCAGTGCCTGACATCATAAAAGCTCTACAGCCTGAATGAACATGAATTCCTACAGAAACACTCCAAAATCCTGCGGACGGCCTTCAGAGAAGAGTGGAGGCTGTTAGAGCTGCAAAACCGGGACTGACTCCATACTGAAGTATATGTATTAGGATACAATGTCATTGCAGGTTTGGCTGAATACTTTAATCCATGTAGTGTATCTATGATACAAAGTTTGTTTAGATTTTCTCCATGTTTAGCATTAGCTCAGTTCTTTCTTGACATATCCTTTTCTTTTTTTTTTGGACAAAATGACAGCTACTGTATCTGTAACTTTCAGCCAGGCATGATAAGGGCTAACATTTGCTTCCTCCAACGCACAACATTAACAAATTGATGTAGCTGGGTAAGTTTTTTTTTTTTTCTCGTAAATCACAAATTTCTGTAATAATAATTACAAATCCAATCATAGGCATAATTAAGGGGGATGGATAAGAAGGGTTATCCAACCTATAATCAAAACCAGCAGGTACAACTTCCCCAAGTATTACAGAAAAATTCAATTGAACTTGTAGTCAAAAAATAACACAAAAAAAAAAAGAAAAAAAATTGTCCACTGTTCTCAGACTCCACCTTCATGGTGAGGATTTAAACCCCCTGCAATGAGGAATCAAGTTATGCACTTGATTTCATTCCTCATATTTTTCTTATTGTTTGCAAAATGACTTGCAAAATATTAAAACAAGATTTTTCTTTTTAACTCCATCAAAAATTGAAACTGAGAAAAATACATTACCCATATTTTCTTTTACTTCCTAAAGCACTTTATTTACTGGTTTTATATTTTTAACATGGAAATATCTGTAGTGACCTTAACATTATTATAAATAACATAATGTCACAGGGTTCACAAATGTAAAACGTCTTGGCCACAATATCAAAACGGATATAGCCTTTAAAACTCTATAGTAGTTATAATGCTGGATTTTATCCAGTGCCTGAACATGTGATGTTACAGCAGGGGTACTGCCAGAACTAATACACTGACCTTCTGCAATGCTTTAGCACTGGGGTTATTTCTTATTTCTCTGTTTGTTCGGCCAAACACTGAGATGCAGTGGGATGTAGAGCTACATGTCGACAGCACTGCACCTGTGAATAAACTATTTGCTTACATTTCTGCATTCTTTTAATTAGATAAAAAAAATTATATGATTATAAATGCACGGTGATAATTTAGTTTAGTTAGAGGTGTATATATATAT